>JAFEMH010002525.1:0-334432 GCA_022495995.1 Adenophora triphylla var. japonica | reverse complement strand
GAAGGTATCACTACCTAGAACAGGATTATTTGAAGGCATCCGAACACAGGCAATTGGATTATTTGAAAGGCATCTAACTCTGGAGGGGATTTTTTTTGGAGGTCTCTTGACCTAAAAGGGATTATGTGAAGGTCTCTTGACCTAACAGGGATTATTTGAAGGTATCACTACCTAGAACGGGATTATTTGAAGGCATCCAACCTGGAACGGGGATTATTTGAAGGCATCCAACCTGAAAGGGATTATTTGAAGGTCTTTTGACCTTAAAAAAGATCATTTGAAGGCATACTACCTAGAATGGGGTTATTTGAAGGTCTCTTGACCTAAAAAGGGATCATTTGAAGGCATCTGACCGGGGAACGAGATTAATGCTTCTAGCAAAGTAATTGACTGAGATATGCTTTCATAGCTGTGCTGTGCTCACCTGTAGCTGCCGGAGGGTCTTAGACTACCATTGTTGTTAGTGATGGAGAGTTGTAGCTGTCGGAGGGTCTCGTGCTACTATTGATTCTACTGGGGATAGGTGTAGCTGTCGGAGGGTCTCATGTTACTGCTTGATGACCGTGGCTGTCGGAGGGACCTATACCACTTGTCGACGCTTGTTGGGTGGCCATTCAAGGGACGGTCTTTGCAAAATAGGCTTTTGAAGTCACCGAGACTGGTGAGCATTATTGCTTGGATATTGGGGCAGCCGGAGCTCTTTTGGACAAGCATTGCTTGGAGTCTGGCGATTGGAGCTCTTTTTTCGACGGTGTTGATAAGTTCAAAGGTGACGGGCCTGATGAAGATAATAAAGGCGGGATCTGCCACCTACAGGATTTGGAATCCTTGTCCAAAATTGTGATTTGAGGGGCAATCCCCACGATCAGATTATGATCACTTGATTATTGTACCCTGCGGGGGGAAAGACACAACACTCTAGGCACTTTACATTTTATTTGACTCTTGGTTATACATTATTAATCTTTTATTTCACAAGTCCATCTCAGCTAGGGAGAATAGGAAGTAGGGATTTGGCACGGCTTGACGAGCAGATATGTCTGTATCAGTTGCTCTATGAGGGATTGTGTATGGGACGAAAAGTGTTTGTAACGGGGTGGACCCTCTCCCATGAGGTGGGGAAACGATATGGCGCAGCTAGGCAAGTAGGGGACGCTCTCGGGAGTACTGGTTGCAGCAGGTCCATTGCTAGTGAGGACAAAGTGTATCGTGCGTCAGAGACAACAAGCAGCAGAGAAAGTGCAGAGAATGATCCCGACTTGGCGAAGCCCCAGTTGACAGTGTAAAGCAAACTTGGAGGGAAATCTGGTAAGGAGAGCCGGAGGGATACCTTAACCAAAGCCCCAACTTGAGGAAATTCCATGCACCTTTATCGCAGACGGAGTAATCTTGTGGCCGAGGAGGCAACCCATCATTTCAAACCGCAGTCAATCAGCCGCTGGACAAAACTCGAAAATGTATGCGTGCAGGGGCACATCTTTCGAAGGTGGGAATAGATCCCGATATATGTGTATGACATACTCGCTTTTGGGTTTGACTCTTTTGGGAGAGTATAAGCATCGAAAGGTGTGGAAAGGTGTATGGAAGCCCCTGCTGACCGAAACAGTGTTTGGCTCTATCTTCTTATGATGTAGAAAGAGAAAACTTGTCGAGACACTTGAAAACTTGTCTTATTCGTGATGATCACAAAGCTGCTTAAAACCCTTTTTTGATGTTCGGGTTATTCAACCGCCAAAGCTGATATGAACAAATATTCCAATTAATCATGAGGAGAAAGCCCACTGATATCGAGAATCAAACTCCGAAGGATGGAAAGTGTATGGGAATGGTCCTTGAGGAGACCGGATTTTCTGAGATCTGTTTGTGATTTCGACCGGACCAGTTATGGTTGCCTACGTTCCCCTCCTTGGGAGGAGCTCAGGTCGCCGTAGTTCGGGCTTATCCCGAATGAAAAGAATGAACGTTGGAATTCGAGGATCTGAGGACCTTTGAGGATTTTGAGAATTGAAAGAATATGTCCTCTTGGAGTGTCGATGGGAGACACAGATGTGAAGCCCTGGGGACGTCCACTGTAGTGTTTGCAGCAGGAGAAACGAAATATGATCACATGAAACATCGAGCGGACGGATGGAATTTGCACAATCTTTGCTTGTTGGTCCGAAACTGCTGATCCGGCAGGAACCGCGATTGGGCTTCGGGATTTCGATCGGTCTTCGGGTAATTTGGGATATCGTGACCTCTTAAGACGAGAGGTCGGCTAGGCTTTTTGCTGGCTGAACCTCTAAAGATGAGAGGCTGGCTTTCTGCTAAGGTGAGGGAATCGATTTGCCTCTAAGAATGAGAGGTCAATCTTGGATTTACCAAGGGCAAGGGTAGTGGTAATGGGAATGTCCTCTAAAATCGAGAGGATGGCTTGGGATCGGTTAGAGGTGATGGTGAGGGGACATCCGTGCTGACTCTTTATTCACTCTGAGACTCCTCTTGAGTAACGACCGGATCCTTTGACTTTTGCTTTTGAGAGGATCGCTAGGGACTAGGCTCTCTGTCTTTTCTTCTTTTTTTTTTCTTCTTTTTTTTTTTAATTTTTTTTTTACTTTTGTCTCTCTCTTTTTTCAATTTTGTTTTGAGAGGAGAATTTCAGATAGTACCCAGGATGGATCATTGCTTTCCGTCGTTCTTGAGCTTGGAGTCGGTCGATCTTTCTTTGAATCACGGGAGTCTCAAGGATAGTCCCTCTTCTTCTGGCGATGGCTAAATGGGCTTCAAAACATGCCGATCTTGAACCGAAGGGGTATTGTTTAGTGAGGGTGAGGTAATGGTTTTCCTAAGGGTGAAGGTTTCAACCGCAGTCCCTACCGAATGATCTGAACGAGATCAAGTCTTCATTTGCTTGCTTATGTTTATTCTGAGAAGGATTCATGCAAATTCATCGAACAACGAGATGGTGAGGACGATGGAAGGTATGTGAGCATATGGGAAACGAGGTGGGGAGTTGGTGAGCCCCAATTAGAGAATGATATCAGTCGATTTTCTCGCTCTGATTAACTTAAACATTAGTCATTTCAAAGCATTAGTTGGTGAGCAGCACAAGTGATCATTTGGAATAAGACCATTTCAATCGAGTGTAACGCAGGTGTGCTAGTGATGTCACAAGTCTAGCAAGAAAAGAAACAAAGGTTTTTATTACTGTAAAGCAAAAACTGGTCCAACTTGGACTTTAACAGACTCGCGTCCAACAGCGGACATTCTAGATCCTACGAGGACTGATTGACTGCATCAACTTCGGATGGGAGGAAGAGCATTGTTGCCATCGATGGGGCGAGGACCCTTCTCAATATTTCTGTCATTCATAAGTTGTCCTCCTTAGCTTTAGCAATCTGAGCAAGCAACCGGTTCTCTCGCTTCACAAGGAAAAACGGCTTCAAGGGTAGCACGCTACTTTTCGATGGACGCACCATTTGCACTCTGCTGACCCATGGGATACGAACATCCAGGTTGGTGGGCCATAATCTTCTTTGCACTGAGCATTTTGGATTTCAAATCAGATGTACGACCACTCAGGCACTTGAACTGCTTCCGCCTAGGGAATATGGAACAATGAGTGCCGGGAACGGGAGAACACACCTAACTTGCCGTAGCCTTGCAGAGGTGTATAGGCAGAGGATAGAGAACTTTGAGAAGGTATGGGAGAGGGAAGAGCGGGAAAGGAGACGGACCAGTGCAACACTTATTATTGTTCAAGTAAAAATCGGTGTCTTTTAAGTCCTATGAACGGTTGGGAAAGGCTAATCCTTTATTCACGCAATCTAGACCTCGGGGGAACCTAGGGACACATCATCCAAAAATACACCAAATGTATTGGTTCAAAATTAATAATAGGCAATGATACCTAAATAAAACCAAAGCATTTATGGGACGGACGAGCAGCCCCAATTTCTGGAGAAATTTGGGCAGCATAACGGGTATTCCTGAAGAATTTCAAGGAAAAATCCGGCATGACCTCTCATCGGTGCACGTTGATAAAGCGACATTATCTCTCGTTAGAACATGCCGCGGGAACGACATGTCCTTTCGTGAAATCATGTTGTGATGGCAACATGCCCACACGTGCTAGGTTTTGGAATAGGTACGAAAGTCTATTAAATTTTTTTGAAACAACTCATTTTTAGTGTATTTGAAAAATGTCGTGTCAAAAACCAACCGTTTGGGTAAGGTTTAAGTGTGGTGCCACCTATAACGCGCTAGGGGGATGGGTTTGACATTAGGCGCTCAAGCGTAGACGAATATTATCACCGTCCGCGATGCCGTCAATCGCACCCGAGGGTTCTAGATCTACGTGAAGTAGTGTGCGGATGACTATCTTCCTTTATTTATGAAAATGATTTTTTTTTATTATTTTTTTTTTGAAAAGGGGGAGAAATGAAAACAACTCACACACACATCCCCGCAGAGCACAATGATCAAGGATCAACAATATTGATCATGGGGATTGCCCACAACCACAACCCGTATCAAGGAAATCAAACCCTATAGAGTGACCACCTTCTGTCGTGTGACACAGGATAACCAAGGCATTCTTTGTCGCGTGACAGAAGGAGTCACATTACCAGAATCTGAACAAATGAATAAAATAGCCCCATCCTCCAAGCGCAATGCAAGATCTCAGCCCCAAGCAATAGCACAACAAAGATGGGACACAAGGAGGGACAAGAATAAAACAAAGCACATAATATACAAACGACACATATAATGTCACAAACAAAGCACACACAAGTGAAGGAATTGAATGTTGAACGAACATGAAAGTTTGACCCACTTTTGAAAATCAAGTTTCAAGTCCCAGTATTGGAGTCGCCACTTGAATGAACGCTCGCCAAAAAAATAAAATAGGAGTCGCCATGCCGTTTTTAAGGAAACATTGAAAACCTTTTGAAAGAGAATTTTGGGTCCGGTCGGGTTACGTGTCGGGAAGAACCGAGAGTTCACCCAACACGCCTCGTCCGTAGACGAGTCTTTCTATGTTCAACATTCAAGACATTCAAAAGTGTGTGCAAAGTGTGTGACAAAATATGTATAAAATGCATTTTAATGCTTTGTTTTATTGCTCATAGAAATGAATTACAACTTGTGAGTCATTTAATTCAGGAGACCACCACCTGATTACATAGGAATGAAACAACTTACAACCAAAAAATAACCAGCTGCAGATAGACCAAGTATGTCACACGACGCAGGACCATGAATGGCCAGTTGTGTCACGGGACATACTCACCATCTGCAGAGGTTTTACAATCAATGAATTACTGAGACAATAAATGACAATCCAAGATTAACGAAGATAGAAACCAGACCCAATGACCTCAGAGAGAACCAATTGGCATATGAGTGTGGATATGGGATAATCCACACTCACCGTACCAATTCATGCCCAACGCACGACATCCATACAAGAGCATCCATAATCACTACGATAAATGTACGAAACAGGTCCCAACGACCTCAAAGAGATCCAAGCTTAGATGAACGTGGATATGAGACGATCCACGCTCACCTTAGCGCGATTCATGCACAACGCACACAATCACATGAACAGAACAAATACCATCATGCCCAACGCATATAATCACATGAACAGAACAAATACCATCATGCCCAATGCATATAATAACATGAACAGAACAAAATACCATCACCACGATAAATGTATAAAAACAAATCCCAACGATCAGAATATCCAAACAACTCAGAGTATACTACATACTAAAATGAAGCTACAACAAAACCAGTATACTCAGTTCTACACTATAAGCATTTTAACATGGAAATTGCACTACGCAGAAAACAGAGAGATAGAATGTTAGGATTTGTTACCCTTGTAGTATCCTCAAATTCGATACCATGTTAGGTATGGAATTCTTCAAATCAGCTTAGGATCTGACCATTTCTCACAAGTTTTCCAAGGCGCTGGTAGATCTGATACTCGGAGAATGAAACAGAGATGAAATTATTCTTCAATTTCTAGTTTAACAGCTTCAATGGAGTTGCCGGTGAAGGTCGGGAATAGGGGAGAGGGTGTTGATGGTTTTTGGGGTAGAGAGAGAACAACGATGAGTTTGGCCGGAGAAGATGGTAGGGGAGTTGCCGGTGAATGGTTTTAGAGAGAGAGAACGGGCGTTGGCTTGGTTTGGGTTGGAGGGAATTGTATCTGAGTAGATCGGTGTTTGAAGGTAATTGAGGTAGAGAGAAGGAGTTTGGGGATGGTTTTCCGGCGAGAAGGAGCTCGGTTAGGGAGGAGATTAGGGAGGATTGGTGTTGATCTTGGCCGAAGAGGGAGAGGCTAGGTTGAGGAAGAAGATGATGCAGGGGAGCAAGGTAATTCCGTTTAGAGAGAGAGGAGTGAGAAGCTGTGTGTTGTTGTGTTATCCCCCTTTCCAAATGTGCATATTTGGTATTTAAACGTTGATTTGGAAATATGCTTTATTTGGTTGCACGACCTCTCGTTTCCAATTTCCATGCTTCAAGTTGTAGCACTGACGGACAAACCAAATAACTGTTTTGGCGCCGAGGAAACTGGTTTTGGAACATTTCGAGCTAATTCCTTAAAGGTCCAAAGCCAATAATTCCCTGTAGGTCCTTTTGTCCGGGAAAAATACTAAAAAATACTTCCTTCGCGAGAAACATATGAAATGTTTCCGAAAGTCTCGAACGGATCAGGGAATTTACCAAAATGCCCCTTAATGCAATTTTATCACATTTAAAATGCACGTAAAAAGGGTCGCGAATTGGATTGGCATACTCACACAACCCTGATTTTTACCTAGACCATTTTGAGGATGCATCTAGTTGGGTATTACACTTTTAGCACTTTGGTTTTACAGTTTGGGGGAATATAGGGAAAGAAAAATGACTCGATTTCTTCCTCAAATGAAATATCTTCGGAGCTTGCTTTCGTTTCTTGGAGTTGACGAAAGGGTTTCCATCCAAATCGGCTAGTTTCATTGCTCCTCTGAGAAGATCTTACGTACCACGAACGGGCCTATCTAGATAGGTTCCCAGTTTCCAAGGGGATTAGTCTGTGTGGGAGGATTTTCTTTAAGCACTAAGTCACCTTCTCTGATGTCTCGGGTCTTGACTTTTTATCAAACGCTCGGGCCATTCGGCTTTGGTAGGCACGAGTATGTTCCATGGCTTTCAATCTTTGTCATCGAGTAGAGCCAGTTCGTCATGACGACTTTGGAGCCATTCGACTTTGTTGATCCCGTTTTCAAGAGGACTCGCAGGGAGGGGATTTCTAGTTCAAAAGGCAACATAGATTCCATCCGTATGTCGGTGCAAAGGGTTTCACCGGTGGCGGTTCGGCGATGTTCGATATCCCTAAAGTGCCAAGTGCAGATATTCGGGCCAATCCGGTCCTCGTACGGCCATCTTTTTTATTATTCTTGCAAGAGTCTTGTTTACTGTCTCTACTGCACCATTAGTCTATGATATGTAGGGACAAGACTTGTGGCGTATAACTCTGAACTCGGTTAACAGCTGGTCACAATCTCCTTCGAAGTGGGTCCCGTTATCGAATATGATCTCGTTGGGCACTTCGTATTTGCACATGATGTTTTCCTTGATGAACTCGACCACCTTCTTGGAATTTAGTACTTCGTAGGATCTGGCTTCCACCCATTTGGTGAAGTAGTCGACAGCGACTAATATGAACTCATGGTCGTTGCTCCCGGGGGGAGTAATTTTGTCGATGACGTCGATTCCCCATGTGGCAAAAGGCCGTGGTGTAGTCATGCAATAGAGCTCGTAAGGATGAACATGACTGAGGTTGGAAAAACGTTGGCATTTGTGTGACCGATGAAGCTGGATGCGATCTGTTTCCATTGATATCCAGTAATAGCCCATACGGAGGATGATATGCGTCAATGCTCGGGTGATCATGTGGGGGGCTGCGGGCTCCGTTGTGAATTTCATTCATCAACTTGACGGCTTTTTCTTTGCTCACACATCGAAGGAGTGGTCCTTGGTGACGCTTCTTGTATAATATGCATCTCAGGATGACGAAGTGGGATGCTAGGCATTTTAGAGCCACCATGCTTTTGGCTTTGATGCCTTTTTTGTAGTTTTCGTCTTCATTTGTGAAAGAGGCTTCTCCACTTTTGAGGTACTGGTATACTTGGTTGTACCAGGTTTCATCGATCAGTTCATGTTCAACTTCAATCTCACAATAGTAGGCTGGGGTCTCCTGTCTCCCTACTCTGAATGGCTTTACTAATTTCGCCTAGGGAATTTCAATGAGAGAGGCTAGAGTGGCTAAGGCATCGGCGAAGCAGTTCCTATCTCTTGGCAAGTAGTGGAAAGAGATTTCCTTGAATTGAGCAATGAGCTCTTCCATGTATGCGTGGTACTTCGGAGACCATGGTCTATCATCTTCCATCTATTGGACACACGATTGATGATCGATCTTTGAGTCTCTGTATACTTCCAATTCTTTTATGTTGCATTCAAGAGCGACTTCCAAACCTGGCTATGCATGCTTCATATTCGTCGCGTTGTTGGTTACCTCAAATTTTAGCTTTATGGCTATGGGAGTTTGCTCGTCTTTTGGATCTACCAGGAGCATTCCAATACCATTTCCTTTCTTGTCGGCTTCCCCATCGAAGAAGAGTTGCCGGCGGTTTTCACTTGTTGAACGAAAAGATTTCATCATCGAGGAAATTGTGGATCGGGACCCTTGAGTTCATTGCTTGGGAGTCTGGCAGTTGATCTGCTATTACTCGACCCTTCATTAATTTCCTGGTCATGTACTTGATGTCGAACTCAGCCATGAAGAATGACCACTTGGCGAGTCTCATGGATAATGATGGCTTATCGAAGAGATATTTGACTGGGTCCATCTTGGAGACCAGGAGCACCGAATGGGATTGGATGTAGTGTTTCAGCTTCTCGACTACCCATACCAAGGCGGTACAAGTTTTCTCTAAGGCTGAGTAGTCGAGTTCACTTCTTTGAAGTTTTCGGCTCACGAAGTAGATTGCGTTCTCAACTTTTGAATCCTTCTTTTCATGCGCCATAATAGCCCCAATTGACGTATCAGTCAAAGTCAGGTTCAGGAGGAGTGGCTTATCTTCATTCGGTGGGCATAGGATCGGGGGGTTCACCAAGTGCGTCATGATTTTCTTGAAAGCTTCTTGGCATTCAGCGTTCCATTCGATATCAGCATTTTTCTTCATTAGCTTGAATATTGGCTTGAAGAGAGACGTCAGCTGGTAGACAAAGCAGCTGATGTATTGAAGTCTTCCCATGAAACTTTTCATTTCTAATAGTGTTCGTGGTGGCTTCATGTCGATGATGGCCTTGATTTTCTGGGGGTCAGCTTTGATGCCTCTTTTTGTGACCATGTACCCAGTACTTTGCCTCGTTTTACGTTGAAGGTGCACTTTGCAGGGTTCAGTCTCATGGAGTGCTTTCTGAGTCGGTTGAAGAACTACCCCAAGTCTATCATGTGCTGCATGTCAGATCCTTTGGAGTGTATGATCATTTCATCTACGTACACTTCAATCTCTTTGTGGATCATATCATGGAAGAGGGCGGTTGCAGCCCTTTGATAGGTAGCCCCGGCATTCCTTAAACCAAACGACATGACCATATAACAGTATGTTCCCCATGGAGTGGTGACGGCAGTCTTGGCCTGATCTTCTTTAGACATCTTGATCAGGTTGTATCCGGTAAAACCATATACAAAGGATTTTACTTCGAAATTGGCCATGGTGTCGACCAGCATATCGATGTTGGGCAGCGGGAAAGCATCCTTTAGGCTGGCTTTGTTGAGATCTTGGAAGTCTACGTATCATCTGATCTTTCCATTGGCCTTGGTGAACGTCACAATGTTGGAGAGCAAAGTCGGGTACTCGATTACTCTGATGAAACCGACGTGGAGCATCTTCTCAATTTCTTCCTTTACTTGCAGGGACCAATCTGGCTTGAACTTGCGTAGTTTCTGCTTGACGGGCTTGGCTTCGGGATCCAAAGGGATTCGGTCTTTCGCAATGGAGGGGTGAGCCCTGGCATGTCTTGGTATGACCAGGCGAACACATCAACATATTCTTTGAGGATATTTATTAGGGATTCTTTTTCTGCACCGACGAAGAAACTGCCAACTTATGTCTCTTTAGGCTCTTGCACTGACCCCAGATTCACTTTGGTCATAACCTCTTCGGCAGCTTGGGCCTGATTTTCCTCTCGATCAACTACACGCTTGAGAACTTCTTTAATATATTGTTAGTTTAGTGTCTCTGCTTCTTTATCAAGTGAATCATTATTAACTTCTATTAAGTTGTTAGTTAATTTATCAGTTGTTAAAGTGGCAATGAGGGGTTAATCCGAAAGGTCAAACTTTTCATTTAAGACGAGGGAAATACAACGTTGGCTACATAATCATAGTCTTCTAGCGTGAGGCCGTCAGACGACTCAGAGGACTTGAATTCAACAACGAGAGACTCGGAGGGTTCAAAACTAGATTTAGGGAGATAGGGGAGTAGCCCCAATCTGTCTATCATCTCTTTTTTGCTTGCCCTTGGTCCAGTGAAAGTCACCCAGTTCTTTAGTGGCATTGAATGATTTTTGGCGAGGGTCCGGGGATCAAAAGGCTTGGCTTCTCCTATCTCGATCATGGTGATCATGCTGTCCTTGGAGCCCAGATCAATCAGTTTTGGATCTTCCATGACTTCTTCGAAAAGGTTCTGTAGAGCAGGTCCACTTAGAGCATCTTCCACAAATTTTGGTTCTTTCTTCTTTGGGATCAATGTTTCAAATGTGGCTTCGTAGGCTGGACCAAACAGTATGTCTCCCAAGAAGAGCATTACGAGCTGTTCTTCAATGTCGGGGATTCCTTTGAATGAGCATTCATGTTGAACGGTGGTGGCGATGGGTCCAGGTATTGCAGTGACGTCAAGGAACGCTCCCCTTATCGGATTGGCCTTGAGTCCTCTGAAATGCTTAAGGTTCTGTGCCAGCTTTTCCATCTTTCTGTAGTCTCTGTGCTGAATTTTCCTATTCCTTTCTCATCTTCATCAGTTCCCTCAGTTCCTTTCTTATCTTCATTAGTTCCGCTGGCAGTTCCCTCAGTTCCTTTGACGAAGTAGCGAGCGAGGTCGAAGCTATAAAGTCGGAGGTTGGGTGTAACGTAGGAGGTTCCCCTTTTGTGGGCCATGACTTTGGTGCTTGCGATATTCTTATCTTCTCTGATGTCATCAGGTGTAGGCACATAACCGAGCCCCTGGACAGTATTGTGGTCCTTGACTTTGATGACTTCGTGTTGGCCCTGTAACATTTTGCCGAGCCCCAGTCCTGGGATGAAGTTCATGAGCTTCATCATTTTCATGGCAGGAGGGATCTTATCCCAGAACAACGGAAGGTCTTCGCTGCATATTTGGATCTTGGAAGTTTCGAATGTAAATCCAGTTAACGCCATATCATCGTCATCGTGCTTGATTTCTAACACTAGAATGCCATTGGTGCAGGTCTCTTCGGTGGTGACGCTATCCCCGTAGACAGTTGTCAGTTCATTTCCTTGCATGAATTTGATACATTGGTGAAGAGTGGATGCTATGCCGTTTATCTCATGTAGCCATGGTCTTCTTAAGATAGCTGTGAAAGTGATAGGAATGTCCAGGACTTCAAATTCGATAGGCATCATCTGTTTGCCGAACCAAATGTTTAAGGTAGCGACCCCGAGAACTATGCGGGAGGTAGAATCATAAGTTTTGACAGTTTGAGTTGAAGGCTTCAAGTCTGTTGGCCTTGTGTCGAGTAGGTCCATCATCTTGGCAGGCAAGACATTCATTCCTGAGCCTCTATCAACAAGTACGCGAGGAAGGCGGCGCTTATCCAACTGGATAGTGATGTAGAGCGGCTCGTTATGATCAGCCCCAAATTTTGGCAGGTCCAAATCTGTAAAGGTGATGATGTTTCCATAATGGATGTTGCCGATCATCTGGATTATTCTTCAGGAGTTGTGTCCATGGGGACCATGGTCCGGGCTAAACTTTCTTCCAGCTTGAGCTTATGAGGGTAGGAAAAGGTGAGCAGAGACCAAAGGGAAATGTTTGCCTGGGTTTGTTTTAGCTGGGTAAGGATCGGGTCTTCCTTTCCAAAACTTGCTTCTTTGAGTACGTGCTGACTGGGTTGCGGCTCTGGCTCTGTTGGCTTTTTGTTGGCCTTGGGCGGTAGCACATGAATTTGACCAGATCGGGTCAGAACATTGAAGTCGGGCTTGGCCTCTTTTGATCATGTTTCTTTGAGTTGAGCCATAGTCAGCGGAGGATTTTTCAAAGCACTGGTCCATATATCCTCTCTCAATTCGTTGACTGTTAATATCTTTCCGGGGGCTTCAGCCGCCTTTCAGATTCTATCCCAGGATACGGGTTTAGGTGCTTTGGCAGGGAGAGAGCCTATCATTCGGCGCAGTTGCTCGAATGTCAGTGTGCATCAGTGGTTGCTAGGACTGAGCATTGTCTCGTTTACCCTGTGTGTGAGGCTAGAGGATTCTTGATTCATACAAACCGTTTCTCTGATCTCTTCGCGGTACACGGCATTTTTCTCTTTCTTGCTAAGCAGGTTCATGGCATTCTTGAGTTAGGACGAGCAGTTATCGTGGTTTGCTAGCTTTCCTCCACTCTTAATCCAAATCTTCTCTCTTATGGTCGAGCCTTCGTTGAAAGTTAGCGCTTGCATTTCTTCCCAAGTCAGAATAGCTAGTGCTTCTTTGAATCGTACACGACAATCTTGATAAACCTCCATTGGGGAGAGCTTTCTTTGTTGCTTTAATTGAGTGACGAGTATGTCGAAAGGTGAGTATACGGCTTCCCGGACGCCTGCTCAAGTAACTGGTTTTTGTCCCAGTTGATCATTTTACGTAAACGAACATTGCGATGCAGGGGATCTCCTTTAGCATTCTCTGGAGGTTAATCTCCATTTTTTTTTCCCCTTGAACAGACTTTTTTTCTTCAATTTTCCTTTTAACTTGAGAATGGAAATGAGCCTTTCCTATCCTCCTAGGACCCTTGGGTTTCCCATTTTGTTGGCTTCGAGATCGGCTTGGAATATTATAACTTCGTCGTCTTCGTTGTCGCTTTTGCAAAGGGCTTTCTTTTCTCGGGGAGGCAAGCACTTGTATTCTTCGTCTTTGTTGGACCAGGTATTCCTTATGTTGTTCCATTCCATCTCCTAGGTCATCTGGACCATTGACTACCTTTCCCTAACTTAGATGGTTTGCCGAGAAGCGGTGGTAATCCAAGAAATTTTCGTTGGTAAATTTCTTAAGGTCGAACTGATCCAGAGTGGCCTCTAAATGTTTCTTCGAGGCATCTTGCGAAGCTTTAAGGGCTTTGCCCCTGTGAGTCTTTCGAGCTTTATCTTCGTCCCAAAGATGAGCTTCTTGTACTGCCAATTCCATGAGGGATTTTACCGGCAAGAGTCAATCATTCTCCGTACGTATGTATTGTCTTGCTGATGTCTAGAACCGTTATCACATCCAAATCTGCGAATGGTGGAAATACTTGGATTATGTTCACGAAGGAAGTCATAGTCGCACATTCCATACGGCCTTCTCTGATCTCGACTACAAGGAAATATGCCCACATCTGATTGATCAAACCGACGGGTGTGTTGAATTATGCATTGTTCATGGTCTCATGATCTCGGTCAAGAGCAAATTCTATTAACGCTAGCAACTTGTCGATAGGCTGCTCGGATCCGTTACCGTGATGGCTCGGAAGAGGATCAAACTTGAGCATAATGATACTCAAGTGGTCATCTCTCTCTTTTGGGGTTTGATCTATCTCGTTCAGAACGTATTCATCGATGTTCTCATGGTTGCTACTGGAGGCATTCCCGAGGTCAATCTGGCCTATAGTCAAATGAGGAGCTTCATCTCCTTTCTTGATGCACTCGGCCTTGGCGGCGTTCTTGGCTATAATCTTGAATGACAGCATGGGCCGACTGCCATTGGTGCGGACACTCGAGGATGACGGGCCTTGAGCTCTTTTAGTAAGGGCCTCATTTACCATGATCAGTTAATCATCAAGGGTAACTTCCTCATCGCAAAATCTGATAATAAAGACCGGGTCCTTGGTTTTGTCAAGGTATATGGAGAAGATGATGTTGACGAAGTCGTCGTCAGTTACGTGGTCAGAAGGGTTCTTTTCATGTTTACCATCTGTTTCCACTCGCCGAACAATTGTATGTCTGGGACGTTGAGTTTCATGATTTCCATTTTATTCAACCCTTCGTCATAGGTGACCTCATCTTAACTGGTGCCATCCTCGAATCTGAGCATGTTCACGTAAGAGTCTTCCTTCTGATCTGTTGCGTTTAGAGCTCTGATTCATTTCTGCTTGAAGGTTCGACCCAGACCAAAGGACGTCCTGTGCCCTATTGTGAAGCTGGTACTGCGAGGAAGATTTCATTTCCTCTGCTTGAGAAGAGGGGCTTTATAGGGAATTCCATGTTTAAGATTTCGTGGACGACTGCCATACATTCTTCATAAGTGTGCATGTATGCATTGACCTTTATTGTGAAGATTTCTTCGTCGGAGTCGGGCCGGAGGCTTTGCTCGAAGGATGCTCACGAACTTTAGGTCAAACATGAGAGGTTTATGTCCCTGTATCATTGCGGTTTCCAATGTTTCTTTCCATTCGGGATTCAAGTCTCGAAAACGGCAGTTGAATCTGATGAATCTTATCGCTTCGGGCTCCTCCTGATCGAGGGCTTTGGCACGATTGGCACCTCTGGACTCGGAGGGATTACGATGAGATTTTCCCGATTCTCCTTTTGTCGGTCCGTGGGGGTGGCACATGTGCACGGCTGCGGGTACGCTTGGTTGGTGCCTCGCCGTTGCTTATGAGAAAGCTATATCCTCTGATGACCTCGAGTTCTCCTTTGCAGTTTATGAACTTTACGCATTGATAGAGGGTGAAGGCTATGGCTTTCTTATGGGTACACATCTGGTACGACGTATGCGACTGTTCAAAATACCTTGACGACGAGTTCCAAGACATGATAAGGGCGATTCCCCAAAAAGAAGAAAAGTGATAGAGAGAGGATCACTTCAAGACCCGTAGACAATGTAGTGTCTACATTTTGAAGGGTTTGATCGGATCTGAAGTAGCAGAAAACGCTTAAAAAGAGATGAAACGGAAGATTTGAGAATGAGAGTTTACCAATGGCTAGGTTTTGACTCTGTCTCTCGAGAGATCGTATATCGGATACAAAATGTGTTTGAAAAGTGTTTGGATTGTGTTTGGTTTGGGAAAAATGTTGTTTTCACGCAAATCGAGATGTTTCTGGGGCTTACGGAGGGATTTGGGGCACTGGAATCAAGACAACTAGCCAGGAGGGTTAAAATTTGTTCACCATTTACTGAATGGCAAGGGCTGTATTTATAGGGGGTAAAATTGCAGAACATGTCGTCCGGCCTAGCCTTCAAGTTTGAGGGCAATTTGGGTATTTGAAAATATGATGAGACTGATGGGCGATCCAGCAAAACAGGCCGGCCGGCCAGTCTTTCAGTTTGAGGGTATTTTGGTCTTTTTTGGCTTTGGATTTGATTGATTTGACCTAGGGCCTTGTGCATGTGTGACACGTGTCCTGCTTAGTCATTAAGTAAGGGTATTTTGTTCCTTTGGGTAGTGTTTTGACTACTTTTTAAATAATTGTCCGAATAAATGTCGAAACAGTCTCGGAAAGTCCCGAAAATTGCGTATTTTTGGAAAAGTGATATTTTCACGTGTCCGAACGTGTTCTTAATACACTTTAATTTATGAATGATCGGGGCATTCCTGGAAAGTTTCGTTAACTTGGAAAGTGTTAGTTAACGGATTCTAACGATCCAGATTTGGGTACTTACAGATTCATAAGGTATGGTCTATCTGAGACCATTTTCGCTAACTAGTCATCTACAGCCCGCTTTTCTTTGCTTGACTTGTTGAGAGATCTCAACAAGGTGGCGGGGTATGATTAAGGTTCCGGCGGCTTGGCGTGTTACTATGAGGCTATGGACGAAGCATGTCCCAACACCAAGGAGAACATGTCGGGTTAGAGCTTGGCATTGGAGGTAAACTTCTCAACTTCCGTCACATTTTCATTTCATTAAGACTTTGTTTACTTTGAACAAAATCCTTTTCCATGATTCACCCTTTTTGCAGATATGAGGGTATGCCATTCGATATCAGCATTTTTCTTCATTAGCTTGAATATTGGCTCACAGAGAGACGTCAGCTGGTTGACAAAGCAGCTGATGTATTGAAGTCTTCCCATGAAACTTTTAATTTCTATCGGTGTTCGCGGTGGCTTCATGTCGATGATGGTCTTGATTTTCTGGGGTTCGGTTTTAATGCCTCTTTCTGTGACCATCTACCCTAGTACTTTGCCTCATTTTACGTCGAAGGTGCATTTTGCAGGGTTCAGTCTCATGGAGTGCTTTATGAGTCGGTTGAAGAAATACCCCAAGTCTATCATGTGATGCATGTCAGATCCTTTGTAGTGTAAGATCATGTCATCTATGTACACTTTAATCTCTTTGTGGATCATATCATGGAAGAGGACGGTTGCAGCCCTTTGATAGGTAGTCCCGGCATTCTTTAAACCAAACGGCATGATCGTATAACAGTATGTTCCCCATGAAGTGGTGAAGGCGGTCTTGGCCTGATCTTCTTCGGACATCTTGATCTGGTTGTATTCGGCAAAACCATCTACAAAGGATTTTACTTCGAAATTGGCCGTGGTGTCGACCAGCATGTCGATGTTGGGCAGCGGGAAATCATCCTTTGGGCTGGCTTTGTTGAGATCTCGAAAGTCTACGCAGCATCTAATCTTTCCATTGGCCTTCGTGACTGTCACAATGTTGGAGAGCAAAGTCGGGTACTCGATTACTCTGATGAAACCGACGTGGAGCATCTTCTCAATTTCTTCCTTTACTTGCAGGGACCAATCTGGCTTGATCTTGCGTAGTTTCTGCTTGACGGGCTTGGCTTCGAGATCCGTAGGGATTCGGTGTTCCAAGATGGAGGGGTCGATCCCTGGCATGTCTTGGTATGACCAGGCGAACACATCAACATATTCTTTGAGGAGATTTATCAGGGCTTCTTTTGCTGCACCGGCGAAGAAAGCGCCAACTTGTGTCTCTTTAAGCTCTTGCACCGACCCCAGATTCACTTTGGTCATAACCTCTTCGGCAGCTTGGGCCCGATTTTCCTCTCGGTTAACTACGCACTTAAGAACTTCTTTAATGTATTGTTAGTTTAGTCTCTCTGATTCTTTATCAAGTGAATCGTTATTAACTTTGTTTAGTTGTTAGTTAATTTATCAGTTTTTAAAGTGACAATGAGGAGATAATCCGAAAGGTCAAACTTTTCATTCAAGACGAAGGGAAATACAACGTTGGCTACATAATCATAGTCTTCTGGCGTGAGGCCGTCAGACGACTCAGAGAACTTGAATTCAACAATGAGAGACTCGGAGGGTTCGAAACTAGATTTAGGGAGATAGGAGAGTAGCCCCAAGCGCTTGTATTCTTCGTGCTATTGGACCAGGTATTCCTTATGTTGTTCCATTCCATCTCCTAGGTCATCTGGACCTTTGACTACCTTTCCTTGCCAGAGAGGGTTTGCCGAGAAGCGGTGGTAATCCAGGAAATTGTCGTTGGTAAAGTTCTTGAGGTCGAACTGATCCAGAGTGGCCTCTAAATGTTTCTTCGAGGTGGCATGCGAACCTTTAAGGGCTTTTTCCCTATTAGTCTTCCGAGCTTTATCTTCATCCCAGAGGTGAGCTTCTTGTACTGCCAATTCCATGAGGGCTTTTCTGGCGAGAGTCAAGCATTCTCCGTACGTATGCATTGTCTTGCTGCTGTCTAGAACCGTTATCACATCCAAATCTCAGAATGGTGGAAATACTTGGATTATGTTCACGAAGGAAGTCATAGTCGCACATTCCATGCGGCCTTCTCTGATCTCGACTACATGGAAATCTGCCCACATCTGATCGATCAAACCGACGGGTGTGTTGAATTATGCATTGTTCATGGTCTTGTGATCTCGGTCAAGAGCTGATTATAATAACACTAGCAACTTGTCGGTGGGTTGCTCGAATCCGTTACCGTAATGGCTGGGAAGAGGATCAAACTTGAGCATAATGATACTCGAGTGGTCGTCTCTCTCTTTTTGGGGTTTGATCTGTCTCGTTCGGAACGTATTCGTTTATGTTCTCATGGTTGCTGCTGGAGGCATTCCCGAGGTCAATCTGCCCCATAGTTAAATGAGGAGCTTCATCTCCTTTGTCGATGCACTTGGCCTTGGCGGCATTCTTCGCTATGATCTTGACTGATGGCATGGGCCGGCTGCCACTGGTGCGGACACTCGAGGATGACGGGTCTTGAGCTCTTTTAGCAAGGGCCTCGTTTACCATGATCAAGAAATCGTCGAGGGTAACTTCCTCATCGCAAAATCTGATAATAAGGATCGGGTCCTTGGTTTTTTCAGGGAATCTGGAGAAGATGATGTTGACGAAGTCGTCATCAGTTACGTAGTCAGAAGGGTTCTTTGTCATGTCTACCATCTGTTTCCACTCGCCGAACAATTTTCCGTATGGGACGTTGAGTTTCACGATTTCCATTGTATTCGACCCTTCATCATAGGTGACCTCATCTTAACTGGTGCCACCCTCGAATCTGAGCATGTTCACGTAAGAGTCTTCCTGCTGATCTGTTGCGTCTTCTAATTCGGAGAGCTCTGATTCTTTTCTGCTTGATGGTTTGACCCAGACCAAAGGACGTCCTGTGCCCTGTTGTGAAGCTGGTACTGCGGGGAAGACTTCGTGTCCTCTACTTGAGTAGAGGGGCTTGATAGGGAATTCCATGTTTAAGATTTCGTGGACGACTGCCATATATTCTTTATAAGTGTGCATGTATCTGTTGACCTTTATTGTGAAGATTTCTTTGTCACGTCAGGCCAGAGGCTTTGCTCGGAGGATGCTCACGAAATTTAGGTCGGAGATGAGAGGTTTATGTCCCTGTATCATTGCGGTTTCCAATGTTTCTTTCCATTCGGGATTCAAGTCTCGGAAATGGCACTTGAATCTGATGAATCTTATTGCTCCAGGCTCCTCCTGCTCGAGGGCGTTGACGTAATAGGCACCTCCGGACTCGAAGGGATTCTGATGAAATTTTCCCCAATTCTCCTTTTGTCGGTCCGTGGGGGTAGCACATGTGCACGGCTGTAGGTACGCTTGGTTGGTGCCTCAGCTTCGTTGCTTATGAGAAATCTATCTCCTCTGATGACCTCGATGTCTCCTCTGCAGTTTGTGAACTTTACGCATTGATAGAGGGTGAAGGCTATGGCTTTCATGTGGGTACACATCTGGTACGACGTATGCGACTGCTCAAAATGCCTTGACGATGAGTTCCAAGACATGATAAGGGGCGATTCTCCCAAAAAGAAGAAAAGTGATAGACAGAGGATCACTTCAAGACCCGTAGACAACGTGGTGTCTACATTTTGAAGGGTTTGATTGGATAAGAAGTAGCGGAAAATGCGTAAAAAGAGATGAAACGGAAGATTTGAGAATGAGAGTTTACCAATGGCTAGGTTTTGACTCTATCTCTCGAGAGATCGTATATCGAATATGAAAAGTGTTTGAAAAGTGTTTGGATTGTGTTTAATTTGGGAAAAATGTTGTTTTCAGGTAAATCGAGACGTTTCCGGGGCTTACGGAGGGATTTAGGGCACTGGAATTGAGACAACTGGCCAGGAGGGTTAAAATTTGTTCACCATTTACTGAATGGCAAGGGCTATATTTATAGGGGGTAAAATTGCAGAACAGGTCGTCCGGCCTAGCCTTCAAGTTTGAGGGAATTTTGGATATTTGAAAATATGATGAGACTGATGGGCGATCCAGCAAAACAGGTCGGCCGGCCAGTCTTTCAGTTTGAGGGTATTTTGGTCTTTTTTGGCTTTAGATTTGATTGATTTGACCTAGGGCCTTGTGCATGTGTGACACGTGTCCTGCTTAGTCATTAAGTAAGGGTATTTTGTTCCTTTGGGTCGTGTTTTGAGTGTTTTTTAAATAATTGTCCGAATAAATGTCGAAACAGTCCCGAAAATTGCGTATTTTTGGAAAAGTGATATTTTCACGCGTTCGAACGTGTTTTAAATACACTTTAATTTTTGAATGATCGGGGCAATCCTGGAAAGTCTCGTTAACTTGGAAAGTGTGAGTTAACGAATTCTAATGATCCAGATTTGGGTACTTACAGATTCATAAGGTATGGTCTATCTAAGACCATTTTCACTAACTATTCATCTACAGTCCGCTTTTCTTTGCTTGACTTGTTGAGAGATCTCAACAAGGTGGCAGGGTATGATTGGGGGTTCCGGTAGTTTGGCGTGTTACTATGAGGCTATGGATGAAGCATGTCCCAACACCAAGGAGAACATGTCGGGTTACAGCTTGGCATTGGAGGTAAAATTCTCAACTTCCGTCACATTACTTCTCTATTTTCATTTCATTAAGACTTTGTTTACTTTGAACAAAATCATTTTCCATGATTCACCCTTTTTGCAGATATGAGGGTATGCCATTTTTGGGCTTTACAACTTTGAGATCGATCACCGTGAAGTCCAATATTCAGATATCCGGATATGGGCTTGTTGGGTATGCATACTATAACCCTCCTTTCCTTAGCTTTAATTTGATTGATACCATAACCTTATCTATATTTTCTAGACTTTATGCCTGATGGATGTGGTTTTACCCATCCAAAAGATATGTTTCCAAGCTTATTTGGTGCTCGAAATCTTGGGAATTTGATATGTTTGTTAGTGTTTTGATAGTTTAGGGGTTGATGTGCAACAATGCTGAAAATATAGGATTTGAGCCTATTTTGGAAGTTTTGTGACCAAATTGCAATTCTGGAAAATGTGGGACTAAACTGAAATTATGAAGTTCAAGGGCTAAAGAGAAAGTTACTGGAAAATGAGGGACCAAAGTGCAAAAGATAAAAGTATAGTGACCAAAGTGCGACTGTGCACTTGCGAAACGAATCCAAACCAAAAAGTGGTTGTGGCTGGGCCAAGACAAGATTGTGGCCGGCCAAGAAAAGGAAGCTGCTGGCCAAGGAAGCTGCTGGCCGAGGAATGAGGGCCATGGCCGAGGAAGCTAATTGCATTGCAAACCTCAACATGAAACCGCACTTACCAAACCGCAAGGCAAACCTCATCTATAAGACCGCACTTCATAAACCTCATCCAATGATTGAAAACTTGAAGAAAGTGTACCATCTTGATTGATTAATCCATGTCAGCAACGTTGAGTTAACTACGAGTTCAATCAATATGTCTAATGGTCATTCAAAGTTTAAAAGAATTTGAAAATGTGACAGGGGTCCTTCATTCCAGAATTTTGTATGTGGTCCGTACAATTTTAACAACAACTTCTGAACAAAAGGAAAAAAGTGGACACGTGGTACAATCAGACCACGACAGCACTGTACTTGCTACACCTGTTCCAAACGGCTACTTTTTGGTGCAATGGTATAAATACCCCCAATCTTCATCATTAAAATATTGCTTACGAATATCCATTTGAGAGAGTCCTTCTAATATTGAAGAAATTTCCAGATTTCCAGAATTATTTGAATCAAACCGTCATAGCTTCAAGAACAAATTCCCAAGCCCATAAATTCAAGCCTTTGTAACACATCTGATTTATGAGCTCTAAATAACATAGATCTAAAGAGCCTTGAGACTTGATAATCACACACACACCCCTCACTTGATTAATCACATAAATTAATTCATTTGAGATACACCGGTTATAGTATAAGATTTGCTTTATTGTTTAGATTTTAGATTTGAGTTTGATTCTTGTAAATTTTTAATCTCCCTCAATATCTAATACAAAATCTATTAGTTAGAAAATATAACACTAACCATCTTGGTAGTGTACGTAGATCATTTATGATTGAAACACTCTAAATCTCATTTTTTTCAATTTCTGCATTTTCTTTATTGTTCTTACTAAAAACTAATTTTCCTTATCTGTTTGATCTTAATAGGCTTACCAGATTTGTGAATTGTGTTTAAAGTTAATCCTTGTCAAAACCTCATTTTCATATTTCTAAACCGCACTATCAAACCTCACTTTGTTACTTTGAAATTTTGTTGTGCATTTTACAAACCTCACTTGCGGTTTTGATACATTGCAAGAGTGGTTTTGTAAGCAAGAGGTTCATTTGCAAAAAGGGTTGAAAATTTTGTAACAGCTAGTCACCCCCACCCTCTAGCTGTTTTTCACCCTTGTTGCCCCTTTGGGACCAACAAGTGGTATTAGATCAAACACCTTTATAAAACTATTTTTGTTTTTCAAACTTAACAGCTTAGGTGCCGATTCGTCATGGAAAACTCAAAAACCATGACAACGATTAACTACTCACACATTTCTTTACTTGATGAAGACCAATTTGGCATCTAGAAAACTCGAATGTTGATCCATTTGGAGACTACTAATGAGATGTTGGTGTATTGCGTGATCAATGGCCCATTTGTTCCTATAAAGGCCAACACAAATACTGCCACCAACACTGCCACTCCAAAGGTCCAGAACCTGAAAGCTAAATGAACTAATGAAGACAAAAGATTGGTTGCTTTGGAAAGCAAGGCTAGACATATCATCACTGGAACTTTGACTGTCTCAACTTTTTAGAAGGTCATGAAATGCAAAACCACAAAACAGATGTGGGATGAAATAGAAACCTACCTTGAAGAAGATGACATGTGCAAGGAAAACAAGAAATTTGCTGTTGAAAGGAGATACAACAACTTCAACAGGAAACTGAAATTACCTGATCCGGCGAGCGAACGGCATCTCGCGTTGAGAAAAGGCCTGTTTTTGTTTGTTTTGTTGTGTGATGAGATTTTTGAGTTTGGAGGTCAGGTTACGCCTCGAAAAGAGATATTTTGAGCTCACCCGAGTCGCCTCGTATACACGAGTCTTTCGATACCCTTTTTTCTTTAACTATTGTGTGTGTGTGCTTTTAAATAAAATCCATTAATAATTGAAAAAGACAATGCGGGAATAGTAACAAATCGGTATCACCGTCAGACCTCCATTGTGCAATGGAAGGTCTTGTAGGATCGTTTGGACAGTTTGGGTCTGTGTGAATAGTAAATGTAGACTACATTGTATGCAGTAAATTTAAAGCAGTAAAGTATTTAAAGACTGAAATTAGAGCAGTATTTAAATGTGCAGAAGTAGATTATACTGATGTTGGTTTGTGTCTATCTTCCTCGGGGGAACGTGTATGGTTGAGGGTGTTTAAAGAGGAGAGTGGTTTTTCCCTCACTAATGGCAAAATATCTCCTAATTAACTCTCGTTATCACACTCGGGGGATTTAAAGAGGAGAGAAATTTGGCACTCACTCGAGCAGAACCTCCCCTAATTAGCACTCGTTCACACTCGTTTGGATTCGCGGGTTTGGACCGATTTGAGCCATTTGGGTGTTTGGAGTTTTGGCTTGGGATGAATAGGGCTGGAGGGACGTCGAGAGATCGATCGGAGCGGACCGAGATCGACCAGAATTGCTTCGGGAGGACTTTGGAGCCCCTCGGGAGGGCTTTGGAGCGCCTCGGGAAGGCTCGGGAGGCCTCGGGAAGGACCGAAAGAGGCCAGAACTGCCTAGAAGTGTGCATGAAGGCTGGGGGAGATAGGAGAGAGTTGAGGTGTGAATGAAATGGGAGGGGGAGCCTTCTATTTATAGGCCTCAAAAAATTGCAAAGTGGTCCGTACGGACATGTTTGCAATTACAATTTTTTAGTTTTCCTGGATTTCAGGGAATATTATGGTCTTTGTGGAGATTTTGCAATGATCCTGGCATGTTGACAAACATGTCCGTATGGACACATTTTTCATGCAAAGTGGTCCGTACGGACATCATAGTAATCTAGTTCTCATCGAGAGCTTTCCAACCATATATGACACGTCTCATCGGAGTCCGTATGAAGAAGTTATGACCTCCGAAAGTTCACCCTTGCTATTTCCCGTATGCTCGGATGGATAGCGGTCTAGATTGGGGTACTTATAGAAGCCCCTCGGTGACGTCACTTACGAAGGAAGTGGGGTCGTCGATAAAGATAAGAATCCCGATCTGGACTGCTCGTCGAGAGGGAAGAGATAAGTGACCAGGTTGGTCGGACGGCTGGACCCTTTGATAGGATTCCTACGTATCCCAGAGTGGGAATCAAGCCAATCGTAGTTCGTGTGTGAGGGAAATTCGTAGGGGACTCGACCTGTGGGGAACTATTGGTAGGCTTTCATCCTGAGTTGTGACTGTTTGAAGGCGTCTATACCTAAGTGTGACTGTTTGAAGGCGTCAATACCTAAGTGTGACTATTTAAAGGCGTCTATACCTAAGTTGAGGCTTAGTTCAGGAGTATGAACCTAAGATGAGGCTTAGTTTAGGATTATTAACCTAAGTTGAGGATTAGTGCAGGAGTATGAACCTAAATTGATAGTTCAGGAGTATGACCCTAAGTTGAGACTTAGTTTAGGAGTATGAACCTAAGTTGCGGCTTAGTTTCAGGTGTATGACCTTAAGTTGAGGCTTAGTTCAGAAGTATGAACGTAAATTGAGACTTAGTTCAGGAGTATGATCCTAAGTTCAGACTTAGTTCAGGAATATGAACCTAAATTGAGACTTAGTTTCAGGATTATGACCCTAAGTTGAGGCTTAGTTCAGGAGTATGAACCTAAATTGAGACTTAGTTCAGGAGTATGATCCTAAGTTGAGACTTAGTTCAGGAGTATGATCCTAAGTTGAGGCTTAGTTCAGGAGTATGACCCTAAGTTGAGACTTAGTTCAGGAGTATGAACCTAAATTGAGACTTAGTTCAGGAGTATGATCCTAAGTTGAGACTTAGTTCAGGAGTATGATCCTAAGTTGAGGCTTAGTTCAGGAGTATGACCCTAAGTTGAATTGGATGGCATATTTTGTGGAAATATTTGAGGACGTGGTGCGCCTCTGACCGAATTTGCTGAAATATTTTGAGGACGTGGGGCGCCTCTGACCGAGTTGTTGAAATGTTTGAGGGCGTGGGGCGCCTCTGACCGAATTTGCTGAAATATTTTAAGGACGTGGGGGGCCTCTGCCCGAATTGTTGAAATGTTGAAGATGTGGGGTGCCTCTGACCAAGTTGTTGAAATGTTTTAGGATGTGGGGCGCCTCTGACCGAGTTACTAAAATGTTTAAGGACTTGGGGCGCCTCTGACCGAATTGTTGAAATGTTGAGGATGTGGGGTGCCTCTGACCGAGTTGTTAAAAATTTTGAGGACATGGGGCGCCTCTGACCAAGTTGCTGAAATGTTTGAGGACATGGGGCGCCTCTGACCGAATTGTTGAAATGTTGAGGATGTGGGCCTCCTCTAACCGAGTTGTTGAAATGTTTGAGGATGTGGGGAGCCTCTGACCGAATTTGCTAAAATATTTTGAGGACATGGGGCGCCTCTACTGAAATGATGAGGACGTCGCAGGTGCTGGCCAAGGAGAGGAGGGATGGCTCGTCTTCTTTTTCCATCTTCGTTCTTACTTCTACAAACTTCTTGGAGTATCCGGTCGAGGAAGGTGCTGAGTTCACCGAGGATGATGAGGTGGCTGGCGGAGGCACCGAGATGTGGGAGTCTTTACCAGCTGGTGCTGCCGATGACTAAGAGTAGGAATCTCTTTTTTTTTCTTTTATGTGTATGTTAGTGAGGAGAGCAACAAAATATTTGTATTTATATGCGCAATGTATTCAAATGTAATGAACTCTTTTACTTGCACTTTATTGGTGATAACTTAGGAGTTGTTTCTACTTCCTTTTTTTTTGTTTTGTGCATGTCGCATGAGATTGAAATGTTTGTGGTATATGGATGCTAAGGCAGCTTTGGCAGGTTTTCTGAGCAATTGGGGGCTGAAACAGCTTTGATAGATTCCTGAGCAACGGCGGGAGTGATGTCTCCTGGTGCATTTTTTCTTTGTGCATGATAGACACTCCTTTCATGGTTATCTCCCTCGGGATATGTCACAGCACTTTGTTGGATATGGTAGGCCACTGTCGAGTGGACAAGGATATTGTTCCTTTGGTTCCTGGGGGAAACCTTCCACGGTGTAGACCATCTGGCGATGGGGGACCGATTCATGCGTGGAGGAAGCCCCACTTTTCTTGCTTTATGGTTGCGAGAGAGACTTCAAGCTACGCTTGTGCTTCCGACATCTTTTAGTCCGTGGACATTTGCTCAGCGACCCTTGGTCTTGGGGACGGATCAATCTGAATGGGAAAGGTGGATGGCTCGACTTGGCACGCATCACATCCGTTGGTGGGTTTCTCATTGGAGGATTGAGACTAGGAGGGCCTTTTAGGACGGTTCCTTTGTTGTCAGGGTTTCGGGGTTGTCTCAGTTTTCTTTCTACATTCCGTCCCTTGTTTACAGACAGCTTGGGATGAGGCAGGAGCCTTTACTGGATTGGAACGACATTGCTACTATAGAGGTAGCTTCCTTTTCTATGGCAGACCCATCCGCTTTCCTTTTCCTTCTGAGGATATGGAAGTATTTTGCTTTTCCCCCTAGGATACTCCTTAGATGCAGGGAGAGTACCATTTTTGACTACTGAGTACTTGGACTGGTACGAGTAGCATCTCGGGCCAACTCAAGTGATTTTGTGGAGCAGGCGCAAGGAGATTTTGGGGCAAGGTTGCATTTCAGCTACCACCTTAGGAGTGCAGAAGCTTGGGTTGACCCTCAAGATATCACGGGAGTCGCTTTGTTTTGACTACGAGACTAGATTTTATAGACTGGCGGAGAGAGGTCTCCTTTTACAGACTCGTAGGGAGGAGATCCGAGCCGAGGCACGAGTGAACGATGCTCTGAGAGCGATCAGATTGTTTGACACGACACGGAGGACTCCTGGTCTTGGAAGGAGGGAGACAGAGATAGTTCCCGTGGAACGAAAGAGGACTCGTTGGGGACGAGGGAAGAAAGGGAAGAGTGACAAAGGGACAAGCGTGAGTAGCATGGAATGACCTTCTGAAACACTGAGTATCCATTCATTGTCATTGCAGACACATTAATTATTAGATGTTTTGTGTCATCTTGGCATGTTGTGAGTCGAGAGTAGACCGTGCTTGAACTCATCAAGAAGTGTTTTAACTGTAATGATTTGTGATTTACTTTTAAAGCTTTGTCGAGACGCAAAATCTCTTGCTTGCTTCTTGTCTAAGCCTTGATGGCGTCCAATGTTTGGAGTTTTGTGTATGCTTTAGACCGAACCAATGTAGGCTGCCTACGTTCTCCTTTAGGGGCTCAGGTCTCCGTAGTTCGACCTTCTTTTTGTGAGAGTAGGGGAGACAGAGAAGGGGGAGAATGGTGCAACCCTGATTTTTGCCTAGACTGCCCTTTGAGGGTTTTCAATCTAGCTGGGTATGTTCTTCAACACCTTTGTATTTTTATTTTATTTTTTTAATCAATCAGTCAACAAAAAATGTGATAGAAATGACTTGTAATGTACACACGCAAGGGCGTATATATTTTTTTTTTTGAAAAGGTGGGAACGGGTCCCTTTTTATGTGAATGCCTTATTTGATGTAGGCATAAAAGAAATGCTTTTGGGTTTGACTCTTTAGAGAGAGTATGAGCACTAAAAGGCTTGTAAAAGTGTATGGAAGCTCTTGCTGACAGAAAATCAGTGTTTAGCTCTATTTTTCCTATTTTGTAGAAAAACAAGACTTGTCAAGACATCTGAAAACTTGATTTGTTCACAATGATCACATGTTTGCTTAAAACCCTTTGTTGATGTTCGGGTTATTCAACAATTAAACTTGATATGCTTGATTAATCACGAGGAGAAAGTCAGTCGGTATCAAGGATCGAGTTGGATCAGGTGTGAGAGAAGGTTTGCATATAGGAGAGGTCATTGGCGAGACCGAGTTTGTGGATTTGTATGTGTTTATGACCAGACCATTTCTGGTTGCCTACGTTCCCCTTAAGACAAGGAGCTCAGGTCGACGTAGTTCGGGGGGACCGTGTTTGACTTTGGGACTAAGGCATGAATATTTGAGCGGCCTTTGGCAAAAAGGCTCGGACGAAAGATTGGATGATGAGGCACGGGCCTTGAGGTGATTCCTTCTCAATTCGTATTTGATGGCTACTTCAACGATTCCATTGCTTCTTGATCATTGTTCTCATGGGAAGAGAAAGAATTTGAATATGGCTTAAGGACTTATGATACGCTTTTGCCTTTGCCTTCCTTCATTGAGCTTCTGACTAGCGGTGCTGGGTCCTTGGCTCTTTTTTTTTTCTTTTTATTTTTTTGAAGCCCTTGCTTGAAATTGCTTGATGAACATGAGGAAGAAGGAAAAGCCCCTAGCTTGTTTTTGACATGAGAGTAATCGTTTGATGATGTCGCTGCCGCCGTTGACGTGGTCAAGGTGATGGTAGGGATGTGATTTTGGAAAGTGTATAGTTTGATGGAGGCCTTTGTGTGTGGTATGGTAAGGTGTATGGGGAGCTATCGATTGACTTTCTCACATCAATTAATCAAAGAATTAATCCTTTGGGGAATTATTTGTTGAGCAACGCAAGTGATCATATAGAACAAAACCCTTTCATAAATGTAATGTGGGGTGCAAAATAATGTCTCAAGTCTAGCAAGAAAAGAAAGAAAACTCCTGTAATTAAAGACTTAACTACAATGTTCGAGGAGGACTTGATTTAACGAGAAAAGTACTAGAACCTACGAGGTTTGACTGTATGATTTTTTTTTCTTTTTATTTTTTTATATTTTTTTAGAGTGTAGAGGGGGGGAGGAGAAGACTCGATATTCTTTAGGCAAAGTATCGACGGAGAATTCTCCGATTTGCATCTCTGTAGGCTCTTTAGCAGTCCCCAAATTCATTTTGGTTAGAACCTTCTCGGTAGCTTGGGTCCGATTTTCCTCTCGTTTGACAACATGCTTAAAGATTTGCTTAATGTATTTTTCATTTAATGTGTCTGCGTCTTTATCAAGTGAATCATTATTAATTGTTCTTGATTTGTTAGTTAATTTATCATTTGTTAAAGTGGCAATGAAGGAATACTCATAAAGGTTGAATTTTTAATTTAAAGCATAGGGGAATACATTGTTGGCTATGAACTCATAATCTTCTGGCGTAAGGCCGTCAGATGACTCGAGAGACTCGAATTCAAAAACAACAGACTCCGGACCCATTTCGAAGCTAGACTCTAAGCCGTGAGGGGTTAGACCAAGCTTCTCAATAATTTCCTCCTTGCTGGTTGTGGGTCCGGAAAGGGTAACCCAGTTCTTCAATGGCATTTTTGATGGGCTTGAGATAGTACAAAGACTCATCCATGCCAAATGCTACCATGTTCACCCTATCATTTCTGGGGAACGGATTTTCGACTGTGTTGGGACCGCGGGGGCGTTCCAACTTTCCTTCTTCAATTAGCCCTTGGACTACTTGTTTTAGTACAAAATAGTTGTAGGTGGTGTGGCGGGGTAGTTGTGAAAAGCACACCGCTTGCTCATATCCATGTTCGGGTTACGATTCCTTGGCTGATAATTCTCAAGGGGATTTAGCATGTTCCGCTTCACCAATGCCTCGAATACTTGGCTTAGGGGCATTTTGAGGTTATCAAAGTGCCAAAAACGCTGCCGTTTATTCCTCGGGGGTGCTTAGTCACGGCTTCTCTGGATTTCATTCTGAACGTAGTGAAGTGCTTCGGTAGCCCTTTTTCCTTTGTTTGGGGCAGATGTCGGATTAGGCGAGACTGCCTTGTAGCGACAAGAAGAAGCAGGACTGGCTACCGTTCCCTATATGCTCGAAGTTTTTTCAACTTTCCAATTCCTTCTTTTGTAGAATTCTCCCAATGGCTTGTCGTCTTTCTGCTCGGTGGCCTGCAGGTCATGCCGGTTTGTTTCCCACTCAGGATTGGCACGATATTCTTCCAAGAAGATGTCACTAATTTGCTCCCAGGTGGAGCAAATTTCTGCTTTTACGTTGAGGAACCACCTTAAGGCCGTGGATTTTAGGGAGTGTTGGAAGTGATCTGCCATTTGTTGATGGGTAGCACCTTTGGCCCTCATACCTAATACATAGGTATCGATATGAGTCTTCGGGCATTCTGTCCCATTAAACTTCTCCATCTCCGGCATTCTGAACTTCGGGGGGAGAGGAACCACCTTACTTGGATTTGTGGGCATGAGCAAGTCTCTCCGAGAGTTGGTCGTTTTCCCTTGCATGTCCTTCATTTGTTCGACCAACCAAGACATATGAGGGTCACTAGGCGGAGGCAGGCTGCCATTTTTAGGGATGGGAACCGAAGATGGAGGTGTATTGGTTGACGGGATTGCCACTCGGGAATCTTAGGGAGGCAGTTGAGTGTACACCAACCCGTATCCTGGATTATTGAAATTGGAGCTAAGGGCATGATTACCCGGACCATGCTGGGTTGTGTTTGAGAGATGAGGGATGGTCTCATTAGCCCCAAGAGGCAGTTCAGCGGGTGGCATATTCGAAATGTCTAGGTATCCGCTCGGTATGTCTGTCTCTGGCAGGCATTTGGACTTCAAGTAGTAGCTTCGGGGCTCGTACGGAGGCAATGCATTGAATCTCGAGGAATATCGAGATACATTGGGATCTGAGGGAGATGTCCCATAGGTGTGCCGGTGATATTTAGTTTGCAGAGCAGAGCCGGGAAATTGATTGTGCTGGGGTGGGCAGATCGGAGCTGCTTGACTGAGGCTCGAGTGGAGAATTGAGTGATAGCTACTCTGCATTGCCGAGTTTTCATAGTTTTGTGGAGGAGGGACCTGCTGATAGCTTTGGACAGCCGGGGGAGTAGTCAGGTATTCGTCTTCTATGAGGATGAAGGTTCCATCGTGTTGGGGAACCGCAACAGTTCCGCGACGGCGCATGGTGTCTACAATCAAGCTTGCTACTCTTCTTGGCGCTTCTTAAGGGTTTCAAAGGCTTGTAGAACCTCCTCCATTGTTAGGAGGTTTCCCAGAGGCGGAGTCCCATTTCCTTTACTGTTATATGTCGATCCGGCCATGGGGGAATGACGGACCGTTCTGACGGCTGAACCGGAAAGACTGTCGGACCTTGCGAATTCAATACGAAAAAGATGGCTCCAGGGGACTCTCAACCACTCTCGGTTCGCTGAAGGGGGTGAAAGGCAAGGTTTAGACTTGGGAGGGCTTTTTGGATGAAGGCGGGAAGGCTTATACGACATGCAGTTTCCTTTTTTTATTTTTCGTTGTTTTAATTTACTTAAAACATGTTTTCTCAGAATCCTAAATGGGTTGGAAAAAGTGCTCTTCTTTTTCGCAACTATTCTAGATCCTGGGTCAGTGGAAACCATCACTACGGCTATAAGCCCCTCGTTTTGCACCTGTATTTTGACCTCCCGGGGTGGACAGCCTCGGGCGAGGGTCCTATAGGGCAAGTGGTTTCCACCGGCCAAAAGAAAAATGAACCTAAGGATTGAGCGTGTCATGTTCGTTTTAATGCGTCTGCCATGTGAATAGTGAACAAAGCCGGTACCTAAGTCAAGATCGGGTCAAGAATTCGGCATGACCTCTCTTTTCCTTGGTTGCGCAAGGGATCTATGACTTTAGGTTTTTCCTAGGTCATATTGTCATGGATGACGCATTAAAGACTTGATGACATGGTGTCATGTGGGCATGGACGTATATCAGGTACGGATCATTGTCAAAGTGTAGCTTTCGAAATCAAGATCGGGTCAAGATTTTAGCATGACCTTTCATCATCTCTCTCTAGCAAGAGATCTTGATTTTTGGGCTTTGACTCAGATAATGGCCGACATGGGATATGTATCCAGTCTTTATGACACGGACTGGGTCAAAAACCAACCGAGTCTGGACAGAGTGTGCCGCAAAAGTGCATGGTTGACACTGGCTAGTATGGGAAGTTTGGAATGATCCCGTACGCGCTCAAAAGGCATAGGAACACCAATTGAATTGCATCTGAGACCATCCGGGGTTTGGAGTTGTAGTGTGCATTGTACTACTTAAGAGTGCGCGTAGTGTGCTGTCACTAAAATTCCTTTTCTGAGTAAAATAGAAAATTTTTGCAGAATGTATTTTAAAAGTATGTACATAGATGTATTATGATGCATTTTTTTTGTAATTTTTGAATAGGCAAAAAAGTAAAGCACATGCACAAACACACAACAGTTAAAGAAAGGGTAAAATAAACGTTTGACCCTCATCATTGTTTTTAAAATCTTTTTTTTTAAAGTTTTTAAAACAAAACATTCCCCAGCAGAGTCGTCAACTGAAATTGCCCGATCCGGCGCGCGGACGGCATCTCGCGTTGTACGGTCGTCCTGTTTTTCGTTTCATAAAGTCGCCACGCCATTTTGATTGAGCCCAAAACACTGAGAAAAGGCCTGTTTTTGTTTGTTTTGTTGGGTGATGAGATTTTTAAGTTCGGAGGTCAGGTTACGCCTCGGGAAGAGATATTTTGAGCTCACCCGAGTTGCCTCGTATACACGAGTCTTTCGATACCCTTATTTCTTTAAATGTTCTCTGTGTGTGTGCTTTTAAATAAAATGTATTATTAATTGAAAAAAACTATGCGGGAATAGTAACAAACCGCTATCACCGTCAGACCTCCATAGTACAATGGAAGGCCTTATGCAATCGTTTGGACGGTTTGGGTCTGTGTGAATAGTAAATGTAGACTACATTATAAGCAGTAAATTTAAAGCAGTAAAGTATTTAAAGACTGAAATTAGAGCAATATTTAAATGTGCGGAAGGAGATTATACCAATGTTGATTTGTGTCTATCTTCCTCGGGGGAACGTGTGTGGTTGAGGGTGATTAAAGAGGAGAGAGGTTTTTTCCTCACTAATGGAAAAATCTCTCCTAATTAACTCTCGGTATCACACTCGGGGGATCTAAAGAGGAGAGAAATTATGCACTCACTCGAGCATAACCTCCCCTAATTAGCACTCGTTCACACTCGTTTGGACTCTCGGATTTGGATCGATTTGAGTACTCTAATGATTTGAATACTTGGACTCTAAGTAACTTGTATGCAAATCTTAAAGTTCATGAACTCAAGATGGATCATATTGAAGAGGTTGAAGGAAAAGTCAAAACATTTTCTATGTCTGTTCTTGAACATGTGGAGAAACCTTCTTCTTCTAAGCAAACCTCAGATCCCTCTATTTCAACATCATCACTCATCGATATGGATGATGATGAATTTTCCATGTTTGTGAAAAGGTTTCAAAAATTTCGTAAAACCTCAAAACCATTTTCAAAAGGCAAACTTCCAGCAATTTTTTCTAATGCTATTGATACAAAGAAAAAGAGTGACCTCTTCTGCTACAACTGTAGAAAGCCTGGTCACTTTGCTTCTAAGTGTCCACAGCCAAGGTTTGAATATTTGAAAAAGAGAACCTCCCCTGCGAAATTTTCTCGTCGCATGGAAATGGTTGCTGAACAAGAAGAGAACTCAAAAGAGTTAGCCACTTGGATTGAAACTTATTTTAATGATGGAAACGAAGATGAAATCGAAGAGGTTAATCTATTCCTTGTTGCCATAGATGCTTCTGATGATTCAGAGAATGAGTTAGTCAAGTCGCTTGACATGCAGGAACAAGTTGCTCCTAAAAAAACCAAGATTAGGGCTAGTAGTGTGGACTATACGGATGTAAAACTCACTCCTAGTTACAAGATTGGAAATAGCTCTTATTCTTGTCCCATATTTCCATCCAAAAATAAAACACCTTCAAAAATAAATTCAACTCCAAAACTTTTGAAAAAGGTGGAAGAGGTCTCTCCCATAGAACATAAAGAGATGTTTAAGAAAGATGAAGTGATGATCCGAAAATTTGAAAATATTAAGAAAGCTTTGTCTTTATCAACTGATGAAACTACTCAGATTAAGACGGAGAAAAATGTATTGAGGTATGAAGTTACACTTCTGAAGTACCAAAACAAAAGCATGTCTCCTCTTACTGAACTAAACCTCACTCTGGAAACCAAGGTTACTACACTTCAAATTAGAAACGAAAACTTGGTTGTTCAAAATAATAACCTTCAAAAGATAATCGATGAGTGGACCAAATCTCGTATTACCATGGATCAAATTCTTGAATCCCAAAAGTTTAGTGGTGACAAAGAAGGCTTAGGATACCAAACTGGTGACAATTTGAAGTGTGCATCTTATTGTGGAAAGACTGAGGAATTTTTCAAAGCAAACTCATGAAATTCCTAAGGAAAAACATTCTGGTTCAAAGGGTAAAGGATAATAACCAAAGGTTAAACTTAACTTACACTATGTATACCCTAAGAAACAGTTTGGGAAAAATTCCAAAATGAAAGGAAAAGATGAAAAAGATGAAAAAACATATGAGGTTTCATTTGTGGCTAACCGGCCTTCTTCTTTGACCGCACACCTGTTTTCAAAATCAAGGTGAGCGTTCCTAGAAAAACCATGGTCAAACCTAAAATAACCAATTTCATCAAGGCTAAAACCTCTGTCACAAAACAAATGCTGATCCTTAGAAAAGTAAAGAGTATGTTAAACCTCAGTTTTCTTATAGATTTTATCACTGCTCTGTGTGATGGTTTTGGTCACAAGTCTACATAATGCCTTTTGAGATTCACACCTAATGCCAGAAAACATAATCCTCCTTCAGTCAAACAGGTGTGGGTCATCAAAATATGCTAACCTCGGGAACCAAAAGAACAAAGGGGACCTCATTTTTAAATGTTTATTTTCCAGGTCCTCTGCTTAATGGCTAGTCACTGCAAGTCAAAATCAAATCAATGGTATCTTGACAGTGTATGCTCAAGACACATGACTGGAGATAGATCTTTATTGGAAAATATCATTGAAGCAAGCGGTCCTTCTTTGACCTTTGGTGACAACAACAAAGGAAAAACAATAGGCTATGAAACAATAAGAAGAGGAAACCTCACCATTGAAAAGGTTTCACTTGTTGAAAGACTCAATCACAACCTCCTATCAATTTCTCAATTATGTGACAAAGGAATGCACTGCAACTTCACTTCTTCAAATTGCTTTATCAAAGATGGCATTTCCGGAGTCACATTGCTCCCAGGGATTTGTACGAGTAAGATTACATTATTGATTTAAATTTGGCATGTAGTATTACTAATCTCTGTTTTATAGCTAAACATGTGAGCGAAATAGTTAGCTATGGCACAAGGGTCTAAGTCACTTGAACTTCAAATATCTTGAAAAAAATTGGAAGGGAAAACCTAGTTTGCGGTTTACCCAAAGTGGCTGATCATTATGCTGAAAACTGCACTGCCTGTCAACTTGGTAAACAAACTATTTCGTCTTTCACTAGCACGATCGCTCCATCAACTTCTAGATGTTTACAACTGCTTCAAATTGACTTGTTTGGACCCGTGACCACTAATAGTATTGGAGGAAATAGATATATTTTAGTAGTAGTGGATGATTACTCAAGATATATGTGGGTAGAAATGATGATCACTAAGGATGATTGCTATGAAATTCTAACCTTACTCTTTAGATGGCTCCAAACACAAAAAGAAGATGACATCGTTAGCGTGAGGTCTGATAATGGAACAAAATTAAAAAACAACGTTGTTGCTCAATATTGTGACGACCACGGTATTGATTATAACTTTTCTACTGCTCGTGTTGCACAACAAAATGGGGTTATGGAAAGAAAGAACAAGACGTTGATTGAGACTGGAAAGATAATGATTTTTGAAGCCAAGCTTCCTCAGTATTTTTGGGCTGAAGCGGTTAACACAGCATGCTTCATTCAAAACCGCTCCCTTATCAACAAAACTCCTTATGAACTTTGTAGAGGAAGAACTCCCAACATTGCTTTCTTCAAAATCTTTGGCTGCAAATGCTTTATCCTCTACAATGGAAGAGAAAATAGAGTTAAATTAAGTGCTAAGTCTGATGAAGGTATCTTTGTTGGGTATGCTAAACATTCTAAAGCTTTTCATATTTTAAATAATTCTAGTTTAAAGATAGTAGAATCTGTCCATGATAATTTTGATGAACATTCTCTCCTTGAGCCACATTTGGCTCTAAATGTTGCTGATGATTTTGTTGAGTCAAATGTAACAGGTGAAACTTCTAAAACCGCACCTGAGCCAAATCATGAACCTCAAAATCATTCAACTCAAGGAAATCCATCAACCTCAACTGAACCTCCCTCAGTTAATTTTGAAACCATATTTGAAATTCCAACTACAGATGCAACTCCAAGGGAAAATTTAGATGAGGATTCACCCATTCAAAAAATTGAACCTCTTTGGCAACTTACATTTAATGAATTCACTGAAGGATCTAACGATGTACCAATAGAAGATATTCAGCAAACCTCTGTTCAACCAGATTTACTACCTGAGGTTCGTGAAGTCAGTTATCACCCTCTATCAAATATCATTGGTGATTTATTTGCTGGAGTTCAAACAAGAAGATCAAACTACGATGAGCATACTTCTCTCTTATCACAATTTGAACTCAAGAAAGTTGATGAAGCACTCCAAGATTCAAGTTGGGTCATTGCTATGCAAGAAAAACTCAACCAGTTTGAAAGATGTAAGGTTTAAACGTTAGTTCCTAGACCTCATGATCAAGGAGTTATAGGTACAAAATGGGTGTTTAAAAAATAAGATGGATGAGAATGGAAGCATCACCAAAAACAAAGCGAGGTTGGTTGCACTAGGATATAGGCAAGAAGAAGGAATTGACTACAATGAAACTTTTGCTCCAGTTGCAAAACTTGAAGCAATCAAATTTTTCTTGGCCTATGCATCTTACAAACGTTTCAAGCTTTAACAAATGGACATTAAAAGTGCTTTCCTCAACGGCGAACTTAAAGAAATCGTGTATGTGGCTCAGCCTCCTGGATTTGAAAACTCAAAATTTCTAAATCATGTCTACAAACACCAAAAGGCTTTGTATGGACTCAAGCAAGCTCAAAGGGTATGGTATGAAACTCTATCAAAATTTCTTCTAGAGAAAGGCTTCAAACGCGGTAAAATCGATACAACTCTATTCATTGCTAAATACAATAATCATTAATTACTTGTTCAAATTTATGTTGATGATATTATTTTTGGCTCTACTAATGAATTATTGTGTAAGCGTTTTGAAAAACTAATGAAAAGCAAGTTTGAGATTAACATGATGGGAGAATAGACATTCTTCCTTGGGCTTCAAATCAAACAATGTGATGAAGGAATCTTCCTCAACCAAGCCAAAAATACAAAGGAGTTAATCAAGAAGTTTGGACTTGAAAATGCTAAAGCATATGACACTCCCATGGCTACCTGCAATAAACTTGATAAAGACTTAAAAGGTAAAAATGTTGATCAAACCTTATATCGAGGTAGATTGGCTCAATACTTTACTTAACTGCTAGTAGACAAGATATTATGATTAGTGTTTGTGTTCGTTATCAAGCTAATCCTAGAGAAGCACATTTAAGTTTGATCAAGCGTATAATCCGCTATCTCTCTGAAACTACTAATCTTGGACTTTGGTATTCCAAATATTCGAATTTCGAGCTTATAGGTTATTTAGATGTAGATTATGCAGCTTGTACCATAGACAGGAAAAGCACTAGTGGAACATGTCACTTCCTTGGAAATAGACTAGTTTCTTGGGCCAGCAAAAAGGAAACCTCATTTTCAGTTTCAACTACAGAGGCTGAATACATTGCCGCTGGATGTTGATGTTGTCAAATTCTTTGTATGAAGCAACAGTTGGTTGACTATGGAATCAATGAAGTAAATTTCCCAATCATGTGTGACAATACCTCAACAATTTCAGTATCCAACAACCTTGTCATGCACTCAAAAACCAAACACATAGACATCAAGTATCATTTCCTCAAATGCCATGTAGAAAAGGGGAACAACCATTTAGAGCATATGGGGACAGAAAATCAAATTGCTAATATCCTCATAAAGGCTCTTGACTACAAAAGGTTTACATTCCTTAGAGGAGAAATTGGTATGCTTGAACTTAGGGCTGTAAACAAGTCAAGTTCGAACGAGTTTTCTGTGTTCGAGCTCGAGCTCGTTTGATAGTTAACGAGTTTGAGTTTTTCTCGAGTTCGAGTTCAATTGGTGGTTCGAACTCGAGCTCAATCGAGTTCGAGTTGTTTGCGAGCTACTCGCGAGCTTCTCGAGTCGATCTCGATTTCGATCTTAAACGATCCGAGTTCGAGTTTGAGATATTTTTGGAAACAAATTTTCGAGCTTAACGAGTTTATTTCGAGTTCGAGTTGATATCGAACTCGAGTTCAAACGAGTCAAACTCGAGGTTTGGGCCTTTTTTACATAATAAATGAATTCTGACCTTGAATTGTTAGTGGGCTTTTTTGTTGATAAGATGAAGCTTACTGAATTTAAACAATAATTTGGTGACGTATAAAAAACTTTCCTACTAAAAAAAGTCTTAGGAGGTTTTCTTTATCCAAAAATAAAATAAAAAATAGTAAAAAAAATTAAAGGGTATTGTCGGTCCTTCTTTTCATTAATATACTTTAATTTGTTTAGTTTTTTTCTAACTTTTTTTATATAACTTTTTTTTAAAAAAAACTTTCCTACTAAAAAAAGTCTTAAGAGGTTATAGTTTGAAACTGATTTGGGTAATTATATGTGAGGCTTTATCAAAAAATAAAATAAAAAATAGTATAAAAACTAAAGGGTTGTCCGTCCTTCTTTTCTTTAATATACTTTAATTTGTTTAGTTTTTTCTAGCTTTTTTATATAACTTTTTGAAAAAACTTTCCAACTTAAAAAAGTCCAAAACAAAAAAAATATTTATCCAAAAAAAAAAAAAAAATATATATATATATATATATATATATATATATATATATATATATATATATATATATATGTGTGTGTGTGTGTGTGTGTGTGTGTGTGTGTGTGTGTGTGTGTGTGTGTGTGTGTGTGTGTGTGTGTGTGTGTGAAATCAATGTATAAAATAAAAAATCAAGTTACTAACGAGCTTCACGAGTCGAGTTCGAGCTGATCACAAACAATGAAAAATTCGAGCTTTTATTGAGTTTATCGAGTCGAGCTCGAGTTCGAAACGAGCTTTGTCGAGCTCACGAGTCAAGCATGTTCGACTGGAAAATTTCACGAGTTAAAATTCTTGTTCGAGCTCGAGCTTCAACTCGAGCTCATTCGAGTCGAGTTTTTTCGAGTCGAGCTCGAGCTGCTCGGTTCGCATAACAGCCCTACTTGAACTTAAATAAGTAAATATGCTTTTTGTTACTAATTTGTGTGTTAATTATGTTGTTTAGGTCAAAGTCCTTATGAGGTTTCAAAACCTCACCCCTGTTTTCAAGATGATTTTGGACAAAGGTTATGTTTTTGACTTTATATTGTTGTTCTATATCTCTTAAGGATCATTTTGACTCATTATATGCTGAATTTGGTACAATTTATCATGCCTCTGTTCTTGGTGTTCTTCATGTTATTGGTATGTTCATATGTTGTTCATGTCATTTTCAGAAAATGCCTTTGCGTTTCATGTAAGAATTATATAATAACATGAGTTACACATTAAAATGACATGAATTTAGTCTCTTAATAAAATAGAAAAAAAAGGACTTTTGTGAAGTTGTATCGCACTTGTTCCAAATCCATACTCTCTATGTACACAAACATCCATTACATATGGATTAGGAATTCTTTGTTTCCAAGATATGATACATATTAATGTACATTTTTTACTTTTCAATATCATTTTATATGTTTGTATCTTACTTGTACAATGAAATAATTTGTTGTGCAAACTTGTCATCGAAAGCTTATCGTTGGGACACCCTTCCGGCTTAGGTCACTTTTTTTAATCGAAAATGGCAAAGCCCCCTAAATTTTATTAATAGCAAAAACAACAAAATAAAAGTGCACGGGGAGGAAATAAAGTCTTACCTTAAAAAATAAAGAAAAGAAAGAACAAAGGCTACGAGATTATCCTCACCTCGCTTCTTCTTGGATCCAACTTTGAAAGGCTTATGCTTTCGACGAGCAGAGTTGTAGCCATCTTCAAAGTCATAGTAATCATTTTCTTATGGCTCATACCATTCTCTTCTGTCATGAACTCCGGGAGCCCGAGGTGAGACAACTACTCTACCCACCATGCCTTATTAGTCATCACAAAAAGTATCCAATTCAGATGAAGAAAGAGCATCATCTTCTGAACCACATTTATTATAAGGGAGGACAATATCAATAAAGCTTCAAGGGTTAGAGAAAAAAGGTTTTGTCATTATATTCATAGCAATTTCTCTTGATGGTGGGTTTTGTGAAGAAGATGTCAAAGTTATTGCTATATCAACATTAGTTATAAATTTTGGGTTAAAATATTTAGGATTCAACGTACGCGCTTCTGGAGGTCTTAAATTAGGAGCTGTGGGAGATTGGCTTGGACCAGTGGGAATAGGAGTAAGACTCTTTGAAGCCTTAATTCTTCGTAGAACCTCAGCTAATTGGGGATATTGCGTAAGGTCCTCTTGAGGGTTTCTAAACCCTTTTACAATTCAGTGACAACCGTCACATCGTCATGTATTATCACCTCATTGGACTCCTCCTTGTCATTGTTCTCATTCTCATTAACCTTGCTTATGGGCCTCTTGAGGGGTTTTTAAACCCTTTTTGAAGTTATGAATCTATTCTTCCACATTGATAGGATTTGAAGTCTGCCCTAATTCATCCTTGCTATATCCTTGTTGGGAAATTGGTGATCTCCGAACAGTACTTATCCCATACTAAGTATACAAGTAAGAGATAACATGCATGAAACATCCATATGAAAAGTAATAAAAGACAAGGACACAAGATTTGTTTACTCAGTTCACCCCACAACTGGACTATATCTGGGGGAATTACCAAGCCAAGATATTCACTAATATCATAATTTTGTATTACAAATAAAGTCCATGATCTCCCTTCGGAATCATCAATCTCTCTATGTAAACACACACCACCCATACAACCCGTAGACATAACTTAGGCTATCCATGGAATGCTCCTAAGGGCACCCCCAAAGACCTACCAATGCCTTTGGCTTTCTTTGTGGATCTCACATATTCTCTCTAGCTAATTCACTAGCACCACAATATTATAGGTCATAACATGTATTTATAGAAACAACAAACTTAAACCATTAAGTATTTTAATTTCTTCTCCAAGAAGTAAACTGCTTCCTGCTCAAGAAAAGAATTTCGTTGCTAAAAGAGACCACGCCAAAAGTCTAACCACTAGTGACTTTCATCATCAAACTCCCACCCGAAAATGACTTTCACATATTGTGACCTTTACACTCGAATTTTGTTAAAAGTCTAACCACTAGGATCCACAAAGCCCATACAAACGAGTTGAAGCAAAGCATAGGTCTTCAACATAACTGCCAGAATCTCTTGCCTTGAGTCTTCAATTCCAAAGTGTTATTCCCTTAAAATCTCTGCTCGTCTATCCATTGTTTCTATCCAAGGACCCCTATGCGAATCACATGCCTTCACAATCTTGTTAATTTATGTGTCCCAAGGCAACCACCACAACTTAGTTCTGGATGACGCTCATGTTGGCCAAGTTGTTCTCGCTAGCGCTAGCCTTCACAACTAAATTTCTACCAACATATCGTTTGTGGGATTTATCCCACCATGGCAATCTCAGCTCCCCACCATTTATCATTGGGATGCGCCCTCATTTCCCCAACCAAATTGTTGGATGTGTTTTATAACACATTGCACTCCAAGCTATCAAGTTAGCTCCTTGCAATCCTCCATAACCATAGTCGAAGGCAACCACTTAACTTCCTTTACATGACTGCTCAGAGAATCCAAGTCTTCTATTCCTTCTTTGAATGTTCCAGCAAATCACCCAACTGCAAAACAGTCCCATCCGCAATCTTGACTTACGTAAAGTTTTGTCCCTCATATTGTTGCACTTTAATGAAACGACGCTTTCGAATCAAAATATCAACAAACCCACTTGACGAATCCACTATTCCAGGACTTAGGTAGAAACCCCAAAATAGATTTACCTCCGTCTAACCAAAAATAGGACTTAAAATTCGAGAAAGTCAGTGGTGTTGTCTCATGCAAGACAAGTGTCCTATTCTGTTTGTTTTGTGCCATTCGGTCAAACCTTTAAGCCTTCATACCCTTTATTAAGCTGAATCGTTAGGAATCGATCACGGTTTAACACAATTGCTACAAATATAGCTTTGATATCAAGGCAACTAGCTCGCTCGAGACTCTCCCAAAACAATGTCCATCACTCAAGCTACACAAGAGGTCCTTACTATTAAATCCCGCCTAGAAGGGGAAGTGAATTAAATGGTCGAAGTGTACGCCTCTACTTTATACACCAACTTTAAGCGACAAATGGAGGGAGAATTTCAAGCCCGCCTAAGAACCCAATTGGATTACTATGAGGGAGAGATTGACACACTTCGAACCCATCTACAAGTCCAGAATGTATGCTATGAAAAGGTAATCAAAAAACTTCAAGCCCAAAAGAAATACTATCGGAAAGAGGCCGATACCCTTTGTGAGGTAATCATAACTAAGAAGAAAATGTGGCTTTATGACCTTAATGGGTTCAACCATACTAAGGGGAAGATATTAAGGAACTAGGAAAAAATTGAAGGAATCACCCAAGAGGGTCTCTTTGGCCTCCTCATAAAGGAAGGAAAAACCCAGAGAAGGGCTCCTCATAAGACGAGCTATCATTACGATCGTATCCCCTTATTCTGCAAGTTTCAGAATGATTCCAACCATGACACCAACACTTGCCATAGTCTGAAGGATGTCATCAAATACCTCAATGATAAGAAGGAAATAGGGGTACCTAATGTTATCACAAACCCTCTACCATAGACCCAATTAATATGAAGCCTCAAGAAGAATTCAATATCTACACCAATTTAAAACTTCGCAAAAAAATGATAGTTATGTCTAAATGAGTTTGAGAATGAAAACTATCATTAAAATGCCTAAGGGGTAAACATGATCATTCATCATTACTCCGGCTGAAAGTCGAAGGATCAATAAAGGAAGAAAGCCAAATACGATGTTGTCAACACTCATCCCAAGAAGAAGTGGGGCTACTCAACTCATGATGTGAGAGTACAAATATAATAAAAGGCTCGCTAGGTCGGAACTCCCCAAACTAGCCTAGGCAAAAATTAGAGCACAAAAAAAATACTCTCAAGCTTTCATCTCCCCATAACAAAGAAGAAACTTCAACAAGTTACAACGAAGGCAAGGGGGATTCCTCAACATCATCTCATCTTACAATAAAGTTCAATGACGATAAAAGGAAAGGAGGATTCCTCAACATCATCTCCTCTTAAAATAAAGTTCAACGGCGATACAAGTAAATCGAAGTAGACTTTCAGCACCAATTCACCTCCATTAACATTATCCATGAAAAAAAATGTTTACCCCTTGGACATACTAATGATTGCTTTCCTCTTAAGATTTATCAAGATATTTCTAAATGATTCAATTGCAAAAACAATCAAACAAACATTCAAGATACCAAAAGTTAAAATATACATGTGTCCATTAAAAGTAGAACAACTTTTATAGATCCTTGAGCCATGTAGCGTTCTTTGTTAAGTCTAGAGGCTACCTCTTTTCCACTCTCAATACATTCTCTTAAAATCTAAGCATCAAAACTGGGGCTTTCCACTCTTTCCATCCCAAGTCAATCTCCTCTCGAGCCACATAAACTATTCAAAGTAAACAAATCAACAACAGGGGCTACCCTCTTTGCCTCCTAGTCTCATCTACAAAAGATTCATTACAAAATTTCCATCTCAAACAGTCAATGCTTGAATCAAATTTCCCGAAAATAGAGTCCTCACTCCTTGACAAAATTGGGATCTCATTCATCATTCCCCAATAAGAGTCAAAGTACTCTTCTATCTGAGCCTATTCGTGTTAACATACTTTTAAAAAAATGAAAAGGCGCAAAAGAGATGCCCGCTAGAATGAAAACCTGAAAGGGCGGTCTATGGAAAGAAATGGTGCATCATAAAAGAAAATTAAATAAATAATCAAAGTTAAAGGGAGAGCATCCTTCAACCTTCTCCAATTCAAACAACCTCACAAGCCTATTCAAAAAATCATCTACAACATGCCAGATTCTTAGGGCTTCATGCAGAATGTAACCTTAGACAATACATGCTAACAGTCATCTCCTTCTTCCTCGAGACACGACTTGAACCCATAAGTTCCTCATCAAAACTTGAAAAGCCGAACGAAGATTTACAACAGACCTATATGTGATCACAAAAGGTTTATTCATCAGAACAAGCATGAACAATAAAGAAACATTGAAGAACAGAGTCATTGTCTCGCACGAGACAAGTTGTCTCGTACAAGACAATCATTACAGAATTCAACAATTCTGCAGAAAACCTGATTCGGTCCCAACTGTTTAAACCATGTCTATAACCTACAAAATTCATCTCATACAGTTCATACATCTTATATAAACATTTACATATATACTCATATACAATTATACACAAATTCACGACCAAGATAGACTGAATTGGCCATTTCCACAAACAGACGTGGGCACCACCACACAAGTTGAACTTAAACCACTAAAACCTGGAAAAATCTACTTGGAGTCATATTATGTGCTCATGTACCAATTTATAGGATTCAGGCACATGAAACGTCATTCAATCTATAAGGTTCGGGTACACCGAACCTTATTTAATCTACGGGTTTCAGGTATACTGAATGTCATTCATTTATATCGTTCGGGAACACCGAATGTCATTCAATCTATAGGGTTTAGGTACACTGAACGTCATTCATTTATAGGGTTGGGGAACACCGAACATCATTCAATCAACAGGGTTTGGGCACACCAAACGTCATTCATCTACAAGGTTCTGGTACACTGAACGTCATTCAATCTACATGGTTCAAGTACACTGGACGTCATTAATACCTACAGGGTTCACTCCACTAAATGTTATCAACAACCGTGTATTTCAGAATTGGGCCAGAGTGTTGACTCAGTATGAATTTATATTTACTTACAAAATTACTTTTCAAAATGATTTTCAAAATACCTTAAGCAGCCTTTTTCTAGTGTTTTTGGAATCAAACTACGTATGGTCTAATTCATGCTTTGGATACACTACTTCTTTCATAAGTCTTGTCGTCGAGGGGCTCTGTAGATACCCCATTCTGAACTCATATTACATGATTACACTACTCTTGTCTCGCCTTTGTGTTTTGATGAAGATTCGTTAGTTTAATCAAGTTTTATTAGGTTTCTGACTAACTCCGTTAGTTTTGGACTAAACTGACTAACATAATAACTAGAAAGGGCAAAACAATAAATCTAGGTTGCTTGTCTCGCACAAAGCCGCGTGTCTCACGCGAGACAACTCTTTGTAAATATGATCTGATTCACTTTCACTTTGCCGTTTCTATCTCTTTCTTGATCTCTTCTATCCTAATTCGGGATTTACCTTATTTATTGGATTCCTAGATCCTTCCTGTTGATTCCTACCATACTTGTGACTCCTAATCTTGGTGATCAAGTTACTCCTACCTATAAATACAAGGGTTCCTTCTCCTTGTTTGGGGACCTTCTCCTACACACATTTGGATGGATTCTCTCATAGAAATAAGACACAAAACTCTCTCTAAATTCGTCCATAAGCTTCCTCATACAAAGATCTCAAGCCTTGTCAAGGCTATCACTTGAAAACTTAAGAAAACACAAGGTAAACTCTCGTACTTTTTATATTCTCTTCATAACCTCTCTATTGACTTTTAGAGTAGTGTAATCCCATAAAAAATGGTTAGTGTAGACGCCCCATTTTGAACACATTATTTATGATTACACTACTTTAGTCTCGCCTTTTGATTTTAGAAATGAGACCTGCAATTTTGTCATGTTTTGGTAAGTTTCTGACTGACTTTGTTAGTTCGGACTTAACTAACTAATGAATGACTAAAGAGGGACAAAATGGTCAAAAGTGACCAGTTTCTCGCACGAGATAACTCCCTAAGGAAGGTTGATTTCTTTTCCTTTCGAAGGTGATTTCTTCCTTGATCATGACTCTGTCACATCCGAGATTTCTATTGATTATGGAACATTATAGACTGATATCATTCACCCGAAATTGATTGATTCCTTCCAAACTTGTGAAACCTAAACATGGCGACCAACTATACCCACCCTATAAATACAAGATGATTTCTTTATATTCAGGATCCAAAAAACTCACGTTTTAGACACGTTTTGCCACATTCTCTCCCAGACAGAACTAGCAAAATAACTCTTACAACTCTCTCAGATTTGTCCATAAACTTTGATCAAGTTCAAGCACTAAGATTCAAACCTTTGACTTAACTATCCATTGAAGAATTCTAGTTCTTTTTCAAGGTAAACCTCCTTTGAATTTTATTATCTTCTCAACTTCTCTATTTGATCTTTAGAGTAGTTTTATCACCATCTAAAGGATTAGCCCATAGTCCCTTCAATTCATGGAGGTGATCTCAAAGCACATAACCCGACATTTAAACTAATAAAACCAATCTAATTTGTTATTTGCTTAATTAGATTATAAGGGCGACCCAATTAAACCCTAGAAGCAAGATGAATCATAAGATTGGGTAGGATTGGTGCTCATTGACCCTCTAATCCTAGAACTTAACCCCCGAACCCACGAACCTAATGAAAAAGATGATTTTTCTATATTTCCATTAAATAATATAAGTGTGGACTCGAATAAAGAATGAATAAAAAGAGGATGACAAACCCGCATTCTCACGGTGGCGACTCTGCTGAGGACATAAATTAAAGTGGGTTAGAATTGCATGAGCTAGGGTTTATTCCAATTGTTCGTATTTTCTGCAAAATTTCATAGATCTGCATATTTTAACTGATGTCTCGCATGAGACAAGCTCTCAGATAAGTTTGATTTTCTAGTTTTTCTCGTTCTTAGGCGGAGTCCAAAATCTCGATTTGAACATGTAAGGGGAATCCCAAAAATCAGTTTGTCATAGTTTCTTAATCATATGACCTTCTTATTGACGAGAATCTCATCATCAATCATAAATTTTTTTGTACTAACTCTCTTTGCAGGAAGTTATTGATTGAATGATTGTATGTATGAATGTTTGTGATTGGTTTTTTTTTATTAAATTCCATTCATTGGTTGACTCAGGAATTGAAATTAAATTTAATTATCTCTCTCTCTCTATCTTTTATTTGGAACTACGTTAGCCTAAGTCTTCCTATTTGGGAGAAATGTAGGCAAACACTTGGTGTGGCCATTATTTGTTTTCTTTTGATTAAAAAAAACCATTTTCTTTATCACCTAGATTGACTTTCACACATGTGCACTCATGATTAACTGTCATTGCAATACATTACCCTATTTAAACCCTGGGTCCCATACTAAGGACAGATGTCGGTCACCTATGTCGCCGGTCTCTCCGAAGTTGGTGCACCCCACTCCGCGGTTCGCTCCCATACGAAAGTCATACTGTGGGGAGCCTAAACCTTAAGCATGAATAAACCTCATCCATCATGATAGGCATCTTAAGACACCTCTTTGACCGGTCTGTTTGACCTTTGGGATCCTTTTACGTCTTTGACCAAAAGAAGGCTATTTGCAATTGATCATGTGAAGAAAACTATGAATGACCCTTCTGATATTGTCCCTAATAAGAAAATCCCTTCACTTTGGTTCATTACATGTAGCCTTTTTTTACAAAGAATGAAGTGATCACTAGGTCGTTTGGTTTGGTTTGAATGGTGGATTCCAATGAGAATGTGAGACATTTGCCCAAAATTGTTCGTTTTGGGGAGTGCAATACAAATGAAATATAAGGGGCTCACATTATAGGGTGACAAATCCACTATTGTAGGATTTAGATAGAAACACCAAAACAGAGTTTCCGTCTGACCAAAATTAGGATTAAAATTATTTAACTCATCTGCAGTGTTGTCTCACGCGAGACACACATTGTCTCGTGCAGGACATGTGTCCTGATTATTTGTATTTTGGCCAAACCCATTAGCCTTCACTTAGCTGACTTGTTGGGACTTGATCAGATTTTGACACAATTGCTACACATCTAGGTCCGTCATTGAAGCAACCAATTCATTCAAGACTCTCCCAACACAATGTCCAGCAATGCTATCACGAAGGCAATGCAAGATATAGTAGAACAAAAGGCTCAGTATGAGAAAAAGCTAAAAACCCAAGCCGAATAACTGATAACCAAATTTGAGTTCGAAATGAAAAATCAAGTTGAGGAAATGTCAACTATGATCGAAGAGCTCCGCTCAATGAAACTGAAAATGGCCAAAATAGCACAAAAGAAGAAAAAAATTGACACTTCCTCCGAAGACGAGTTGTCTTACACCAAAAAGACTAGGAAGGCCTAAAAGTCTAACAAGAAGAAGTATGAATCAAGTTCCTCATCTTCCTCCTCCGATGACGAGGATCAAGCATCCAAGAAAGAGGGTAAGGGTGAGACGAAGAAAACTAGTAAGCATATAACTATGGATGTTCTAGAAAAGAAACACGCCTCCATTGACCTGACCAAAAGTTCCTTGAGCATGATGGAATTGGACACACTTAGTCAATCCATCTCTAAACTCCCTCGTAAGTACAAGACACCCGACATGATCAAGTTCAATGGCACCACTTGCCTAAAGCTCACATTGACAAATACACTTGGGAAATGCTCCCAATGGGAATTAATGATCACTTTCTAGCCCAATGTTTTCCTGAGACTTTGGAAGGTGCTGCAAAGGATTGTTACATGATATTCCCTTTACCCACTAGACTTGACTGATTACTTGAATGCAGAATTTTCCAGAAACAGTTTGAATACAACTCTACCTATCACCCTACTAGGAGGGATCTAGAACAAACCTAACAATATCACAATGAATCATTTGCTGATTTTGCTAGGAGGTGGAGGGCCAATCTTACAGAAATCATGGATAGGCCAAGTCTTAAAGAACAAATTCACATTTTCCTTCAATGTCTTCATGAGGAATTCCAAGAAAAGTTAGCCGATAATTACTTCCCTAGCATCATTGAGCTCCACAAATTCAGAATTCGGATTGATGACCTCATAAAAACCAAGAAAGAAACCAAGAGGGATAAAGGTTTCCGCTACAATGAAGGGTCTTCCTCTTCCTACAATAAGGATGCTTTAGTCAATGCCATCGCATTTAATCATCATGGAACTAGAAAGTATTATGTTGTGCCTTCTCTTCCTACAATAAGGATGCTTTAGTCAATGTCATCGCATTTAATCACCTCTTCTGCAAATTTCATAATACCATCGGCTATGACACCAACTCCTACTACTACTTGAAAGATGTGATTCAAGATTTGATTGATAAGAGAGAAATAGGTATCCCTAATGTTGTTAACAATCCCCTTCCTAAAAATGGGGTTTTGAAAGTCATAGAGTTAGGGAATGATGATTGAGGATCCTACTCGTCTAATAACACTTGTGGACGAGAGCTCTCCTAAGTTTAATAATGATAGTTATTTCCGTTATATGTTGTCTTGAGATGAGGTTTTAAAAAAGAGTCCTAAAAAGAAAAACTCCATAAATATTCTAACCCAGTATGGATCGCTCATAATAAACAAAGATCCAAAGGAAGAAGACCCCAAGCAAACAAAGTCTTCACCCACCTGTCGAGACTGATGATCCTCTTCTTGCTCAACTAAATAAGATAAAGCCCAAATCTCCATCTGGGATCTCATTAGGGCTTCATATAAACATCGTGACATGCAATCCAAAGACTTGGCCCAAGCCATTGTGCCAAATGATACTACTCCTGAAAACCTCACTCAAATGATTGGTAACATCCAATTTGGCAATGTCATCTCCTTTATTAATTTAGACTTGCCACCATATGGAATGAATTATCAAGAATCTTTGTACGTTAATGCCATGGTACATGGCCATAAAATGCCGTGAATCGTAATTGATAATGGTTCGGCAATTAATCTTTTGCCTAGAAAAGCCCCAAGTGCTTTTTAGAACTAAAGAATTAAAGCCATTCGGAAAAACAGTAAGGGGATACGACTGCACTGCAAGAGCTGCTCTTGGATCGGTTACAATGCAAATCAAAATGAGCCAAATCTCCATGGATATAGAATTCCAAGTCATTGATATACCGACTTCATTTCGTCTTTTCTTAGGTCGAACTTGGCTCCACAACATAGGGGGAGGCTCCTCTCCACCGATGTGTGAAATTTAAACACAACAACATGGTTGTAACTGTGCACGGAGAAATGATAACCGTTAGTCCCATTCTAGAAATATAATATGGGGCTTCTGATCACTTGTTCATCGGTTTTGAAATTGATAAATTTTTTGGTGTAATGCCCTAGGTGTTTAGTTATGTTTGACTTATAACTTAATACCATTATGTAATCGTCTTTATCGTTTATTATAAAGAATGCTTATTTGGTTTATTATATGTTTTGCATGTTTAATAACCTACGTCCCTAGTTATTGTGAATAACTAGTATAAGTTGGTAATGGATAATCACAGAGATGATTATATGCATGGGATGCACATTACACTTATGGATACTTGTTAGAGAACAAGGTACTAGACATGACCTACCTATGAGATTTATGAGATGATGTCATATATGTCATGATTAAATCTCATGATAGTCGTGTCATTAGAATCCTTTGTACCTGAGATTATCATCGTCTTCCACATGATGAACATTGTGTTTGATGTAGTCTAACACTATCTTTAATAGGATAGAAATAAGGGCTATGTTGGCACGATTGGATTCTTGTAGGGAAGAATGATAAGTCCAGATGGGATTTGTCCCTCTCATTGAGAGAGATGTTTGCTTGGGCCCCTCGATGAATGGTGTTAATGAAATGTGTGGCCACACTCAAGAGGTTTGATAAGAGATCAAATGCACTTGGATGATCAACATATTCGGAGTCAAGAAAGCATTGAACAATATGAGTTGACGTGGACCATGACTCATGTTCAATATGACATCGTGGACAAAGGGATTGTGACAATGATCTATCAAGGAATCAAGCTTTGATGTTATATTAATTGGGTGGACATAATGGCTTGCTAGAAACCACTTATGTCTTTTGAGGATCGATGTTTCGATTCACTACCAACATAAATATAATTCCTAAAGGGTCACACACAAAGAACGGATTGAAAATGGCTCAATATGTAAATTTTGGGATCTGGCACGACTCGTGCCTAGGGTCACAACTCATGCCCTTTAATCAGAACGACTGCATGTAAAGGCACGACTCATGAAATTGTGCAATCTGGGGATGGGAAGGACTCGTGCCCTCAGGCACGAGTCGTGCCCTCAGGTACAAGTTGTGCCTTCAATCAGTAGCCGAGTTCAATAATTAGCACGACTCGTAGCACAACTTGTTTTGCCAAGGCATGACTCATGCCCTCTAGCATGACTCGTGCTTGTGGCTGAAAAGTCCGTATGCGTCTGTTTCTTGATTGAATTAGTTTCTGGCTTGGACTAGGATTCTCCCTAAGTGTTAGGGATTTATATTGAGTATAAATAGAATCCTTCTCCTCATCCATAAATACAGGGTTTTTATGGTTTTAGAAACACTAAAACATTGATTTTGATTAAGAATCAAAAATCAAAAACATCCCAAATCAATTCCAAAACAGCCATTGATTGTTGAATATTGATTCAACAATCGGGATCATCTAGCAATCCTACAAGATACAAGATCTTGGTTCGTTCACGTGTGGATTACCGATAGAGGGTGATTCCGTTATCACCTAAAGCTTGAAGATCAATTCATCGCAAGGAAGAAGAAGGAGAAGATCAAAGGTTCGTCAATGACTCAAAGTTTGAATCTCAGATTCGTTTTCAAACAACAAATCACTGTTAAGGTATGTAAATCTATTTCATAGTTGAGTGCGTCTGCTGAGAAACGCGTTTCTCCATAACTATGGAGAAACGTGTTTTTCATAGCCAGAAGCTTTACATTTGATAACCAGAAAAAAAAAATCCAAGGCCAAGACCAAAAGCTTCTGGATATCCAGAAGCTTTAAATTTGATAGCCAGAAGCTTTGCAGTTGATATCCAGAAGCTTTGTATTTGATAGCCAGAAGGATGTGAAATGTATATCCAGAAAAAAAACCCAAGGCCAAGACCAAAAGCTTCGGATATCCGGAAGCTTTGCATTTGATAGCCGAAGCTTTGCGGTTGATATCCGAAGCTTTGTATTTGATAGCGAGAAGGATGTGAAATGTATATCCGAGCTGTTAGAGTGCATATCCGTAAAACTTGTTAGGTGCATATCCAGAAATGTGTTAGGGCATATCCAGAAATTGCTATTGAAGGTTTCTGGATATCCAGAAACCTTCAAATGTATATCCAGAAACATTTTGAAGGTTTCTGGATATTCATTTGAAGGTTTCTGGATATCACTTTCATAAGTTTCTGGCTATCTAGCTCATTGTCGCGCGACATGTCGGGACCCGTTTCTCCATAACTTATGGAGAAACGCGTTTCTCCCTAGATTTTGTGTTCATAGTTTTAATCTATTCATGTTAGATGGATTCAAGGCTAGGGTTTTATGTAATATGTTAAAGTCTTCCGCTGTGTATGTAACCCCAAAACCCAACAGTGGTATCAGAGCCGCATTTTATCATGATTTGGTTTAAATTGGCATGCTAGATGTAATTTGATTATATGCTTAACATGCTGAATGAAATAGATCTATGATTTTATGTGTGTTGTTTTCAGAAAACAATTATATGCTATATAACATGATTATGATTAATAGTTGGTTGATATGATTAATCTTCTACATGGGTTATTGATCTGTTTAATTTGATTAATTAGATTAGTAAATTTTCAAGATTTGAAACAAATTGTTTATTTATGATATTTTTTGAAATCCTATGTTCATGATTATGTACACATATGTTTCATATACAACCATGCGATGTTTGTTAATATGTGTAAAACCTTCTAAATTTCTAAGTTTTATGTCACCCCTTGATTAGAACACTTGTGAAATTTTAGGGTATTTTGATGTAGTTTTGACTCAGTTGGGTGCATCATTATATCTTAATTTGTGATCAAGATGAGATTTCGGTTGATGTAGTTTTGACTCAATTAGGTGCATCGTTCCCTGTCTCATACGTTTGAAAAAGGTTGAACTTAATTGGTGCTTTCAAATGAGATTTGACCCAAGGCATAGATGATCTTAAAACATGTGTTGACATTAGATGTCTAGAAATCTCATAAAAGATCTAAGAGTCATATATGATATGATTGAAGTTATCTACCTAAATAGCTTAATTTCGGGCATTGACTCAGTTAAACCAAAATTAAGTGAAATATGGTTCTTAGCCCATTATGATTATATGATACATGCTTGTATTTGAAGGTGTATAATTTAGTGGGAGTATTTATGAAATACATTATTTGATCTTAGATGGTAAATACGTTGATACTTATATGTTTTATTGTTTGTATATCTTATTGTAGTAATGGCAACTCACAGTAATCAACCCTTGTCACTGCGATCCGTCCTCGAGAAGGACAAGCTCGAAGAGAACGGTACAAACTATTCTGATTGGATTAGAAGCCTAAGAATTGTTCTTAGGCAAGAGAAGAAACTGTACGTTCTTGACGAACCCATTTCACCTCCACCCACTGCCAATGCTTCAAGGCCAGATAAGGATGCACATAAGAAACATATTGATGATTCTAATGATGTTGCTTGCCTCATGCTTACCACCATGTGTAAGGCTCTTCAGAAGGACATTGAACACATGGAAGCTGCTTTTGATCTAGCTGAGCGCTTAAAGGAAATGTTCCAAGTGCAAGCTAGGCAAGAGAGGTATGATGTGGTGAAAGCCCTGAATGTATGCAAGATGCAAGAGGGGCAGTCGGTTGGTGCTCATGTCCTTAAGATGAAAAGACATATTAAGTGTCTAGAAAGGCTTGGAAATCCTATGAGTTTGGAACTCGCTACGGATATGATATTGAATTCATTGCCTGAAATTTATGGTCATTTCATTATGCCCTATGACATGAGTGGCATGGATAAGAATCTATCAGAATTGCATGCGATGCTTAAGACTGCAGAGAAGAATATCAAGAAGCCTGGTGTGGAAAATGTGTTAATGTTTAACAAGGGAAAAGGGTTCAAAAAGGAAGGCAAAGGTAAAGCAATTGTTGCTAAATTTAAGGCAAAAGTTGCCAATGCTGGAGAGGCAACACCCAAAGTGTCTCAAAAGGATGCAATTTGCTATCATTACCAAGAAGTTGGTCATTGGAAGCGTAATTGCAAGGCTTATAAGGAAGGCCTAAAGGCGAAGAAGGGAAATGTGATTGCTACTGATTCAGATGTCTATGTGATAGATATTTTCCTTTCTATTTCTAGTTCATGGGTATTAGATACCGAATGTGGATCTCACATTTGTTTAAATGTGCAGGGACTAAAGAATAGGAAGCTACTCAAAGAAGGTAAAGTTAATCTACGTGTGGGGAATGGAGCAAGAGTTGCTGCATTAGCCATAGGAACATATGATGTAACTTTACCTAGTGGAGTAGTACTTGTTTTGAACAATTATTATTACATTTCGGATTTGAGTAGGAATATTATTTATGTTTCTTGTTTGGATAATGAAGGATTTAGTTTTCTTATTGAGAATAAAGAGTTTTCTATTTATTTAAATGATATGCTCTATTGTATTGCAAATTCATTTTATGGCCTTTATGTTATTGATGTTGAGAAACAAAATAATGTTGAAGATATTTATCATGTAAATAAGAAATCTAAACCGAATAATGTGAACAACACGTTCATGTGGCATTGACGGGTTGGTCATATAAATGAGAAACGCATATCTAAACTTCATAAAGAAGGACTTTAGACTCACATGATTATGAATCATATGAGGAATGCAAATCTTGTTTATTGGGAAAAAATGACCAAACCACCCTACACTAAGAGTAGTGATAGGGCTAGTGACTTATTGGCCCTAATACATACCGATGTGTGTGGACCAATGAGTAGCATTGCTAGGGGAGGATTTCGGTTTTTCATTACATTCACTAATGACATATCTAGATATGGCTATGTCTATCTTATGAAGTCCAAAAGTGAAGCATTTTAGAGATTTAGAATATTTCAAAATGAAGTACAAAATAAACTTGGCAAAACTATTAAAGCACTTCGATCCGATTGTGGTGGTGAATATTTAAACCAAGAGTTTGACAATCATCTCAAAAACTGTGGAATTGTTTCAGAGTTGACTCCACCCGGAACACCACAATGGAATGGTGTGTACAAGAGGAGGAATAGAAATTTGTTAGACATGGTTCATTCAATGATGAGTCAAGTTAACCTTCATGTTTCCTTTTGGGGACATGCATTAGAGACTGCTGCGTTCACACTGAACAGAGTCCCTACTAAATCGGCTCCTAAAACCCCACATGAGATGTGGCATGGAAGAAAACCTAGTTTGTCTTTCATGAAGATTTGGGATTGCGAAGCTTATGTGAAGAGACTTGTCTCTGATAAGTTAGCATATAAATCTGACAAAGTTATTTTCGTTGGTTATCCTAAGGAAATCAAACGATATTACTTTTACAACCGTAATGAGAACAAAGTGTTTATTGCTCAATATGGTACTTTTCTTGAGAAAAAGTTTCTCAATAAAGCATCTAGCGGGAATAAAATTGATCTTGAAGAAATTCAAGAACCAGAAAATAACATGGAACCAATAGTAGAGACGAAACCAAGTTCCCAAGAAATTGTGGAATCGGTTCAAGATCCACAAGTCCATCGTAGATCAGATAGGGTACGATCCGAACCCGAGAGATATGGATTTCTCATTTCGGAAAGTAATGAAGTGCAGGTCATTGAGAAAGACGAACATATTTCTTATCAAGAGGCGATGTCCACTCCTGATTCGGATAAATGGCTAGAAGCCATGGAATCCGAATTACAATCCATGTCGGATAATCAAGTTTGGAACTTGATAGAGCCGCCTGAAGGTGTAAAAACCATAGGGTGCAAGTGGGTGGTCTTCAAGAATAAGACTGACATGGATGGGAAGGTGCATACTTACAAAGCTAGGCTTGTAGCAAAGGGATTTAGGCAAGTTCATGGTATTGACTATGACGAAACCTTTTCGCCTGTTGCAATGTTGAAGTCTATTAGAATTTTAATTGCCAGAGCCGCGTATTATGACTACGAGATATGGCAAATGGATGTCAAAACAGCTTTCCTAAATGGGAAGTTACTTGAGGATGTGTATATGACACAACCCGAAGGTTTTGTCGATCCAAGAAATTCTAATAAAGTATGCAAGTTGCAAAGATCCATATATGGGTTAAAGCAAGTTTCTAGGAGTTGGAATCTTCGTTTTGATGAATCTATCAAAAATTTTGGCATCATCAAGAAAGAAGATGAACCTTATGTATACATGAAATTCAGTGGGAGCACAGTAATATTTCTGATATTGTATGTCGATGATATCTTACTTATTAGAAACGATATTCCTGCACTTCAGACTATCAAGTCTTAGTTAGGGAAATGTTTCTCAATGAAAGATATGGGTGAAGCCGCCTACATCCTTGGCATCATGATCTATAGAGATAGATCTAAAAGGATGATTAGTTTGAGTCAAAGTACTTACATTGACAAAGTTCTTAAAAGATTCAAGATGGAAAATTCTATGAGAGGTAACTTGCCAAAGGGTCATGGTGTTACTCTTAGCAAGACTCAGTGTCCTATGACAACTGGTGAGCGAAAGAGAATGAATGAGATTCCATACGCTTCGTCTATTGGATCTATCATGTATGCCATGATTTGTACTAGACCTTATGTCTCGTATTCTCTAAGCATGACGAGTCGATACCAATCTGATCCTGGTAAAAATAATTGGATGGCAGTTAAGACGATCCTTAAGTACTTAAGAAGGACTAAGGATGTGCTCTTGGTCTTTGGAGGAATGGAAGATGATCTAGTTGTAAAGGGTTACACAGATGCAAGCTTTCAAACTGACAAAGATGATTTCCGATCGTAGTCGGGATTTGTGTTTATGCTTAACGGAGGTGCGATATGTTGGAAGAGTTCCAAGCAGAGTACTATAGCCGATTCTACAATTGAGACCGAATATATAGCGGCATCCGATGCAGCTAAGGAGGCAGTTTGGATCAAGAAGTTCATTAGTGACTTAGAAGTTGTTCCAAGTATCACTAATCCGATGGAACTTTATTGTGACAATAATGGTGCCATTGCTCAAGCAAAGGAACCAAGGTCACATCAGCGATCCAAACACATTCTTAGGCATTTCCACATTATTCGAGAGTTCATAAATAGGGGAAACGTTAAGATATGCAAAGTATTAACTGATGATAACATAGGGGATCCGCTTACAAAGCCCCTCGCACAAGCAAAGCATGATGGTCATGTTAGGTCCATGGGTATACGATACATAAGAGATGGAGCCTAGTGCAAGTGGAAGATTGTTGGTGTAATGCCCTAGGCATTTAGTTATGTTTGACTTATAACTTAAAACCGTTATATAATCGTCTTTACCGTTTATAATAGATTATTTTTATTTGGTTTATTATATGTTTTGCATGTTTATTATAATAACATGCGTCCCTAGTTATTGTAAATAACTAGTATAAGTTGGTAATGGATAATCACAGAGATGATTATATGCATGGGATGCAAATTACACTTATGGGTACTTGTTAGAGAACAAGGTACTGGAAATGACCTACCTATGAGATTTATGACATGGTCTATGGTCATATATGTCATGATTAAATCTCATGATAGTCGTGTCATTAGAATCCTTTGTACCTGAGATTAACATCGTCTTCCACATGATGAACGTTGTGTTTGATGTAGTCTAGCACTATCTTTAATAGGATAGCAATAAGGGCTATGTTGGCACGATTGGATTCCTGTAGGGAAGAATGATAAGTCAAGATGGGATTTGTCCCTCTCATTGAGAGAGATGTTTGCTTGGGCCCCTCGATGAATGGTGTTGATGAAATGTGTGGCCACACTCAAGAGATTTGATAAGAGATCAGATGCACTTGGATTATCAACATATTCGGAGTCGAGAAAGCATTGAAAAATATGAGTTGACGTGGACCATGACTCATGTTCAATATGACATCGTGGACAAAGGGATTGTGACAATGTTCTATCAAGGAATGAAGCTTTGATGTTATATTAATTGGGTGGACATAATGGCTTGCTAGAAACCACTTATGTCTTGTGAGGATTGATGTTTTGACTCACTACCAACATATATATATTTCCTAAAGGGTCACGCACAAAGAAGGGATTGAAAATGGCTCAATATACGAATTTTGGGATCTGGCACGACTCGTGCCTAGGGTCACGACTCATGCCCTTTAATCAGTACGACTGCATGTAAAGGCACGACTCGTGAAATTGTGCAATCTGGGGTCGGGAATGACTCGTGCCCTAAGGTTCGAGTTGTGCCTTCAATCAGCACGAGTTCAATAGTTAGTGTAACGACCCTAATCCTAGGCAATAATTTAGCATCATATTGTGTGCTTTTAATATTATTGTTAACATTATGTTTTCATTTTTATACACTTGATTTCTTGCATTAGGATAAAATGATAGGGAAATGAAATAATGTTCTAGGGGATAATGTAAAAATAGAAAAATGGATAAAGAGTTAGAGGAGGTTAAATTGGGTGAAATAAATAAATTGGGTAAAGGGTTTAATTTAAAAATGTTGAAAGTCTTGGATTGGTGAGGGAGGGGGACATAATCCCTTAAAACCCTCCCCTCTTACCTCCTAAGTCAAGGCCCCCCATACCTCCCATGCTTTCCCCTTCCTCTTCCCATACTCCCTTATCTTTCTCCATACTCCTCCCATAATCATCCTCCTTCTTCTTCTTCTTCTTCTCCTTCATTTTATTCTACAAATTCCTTGGAAGCTACAATATGAAAGCCTCACTACTAAAGTTCCTACTAAGGCCAATTCTACTCCATTTTCAAATCTAAGGGTACTTTTGTGATTGGTGCATCTAGGAGAGTTGATCAAGCCAAGAAAATCCTTAATCCACCTCTTATTTCCTAAGGTGAGTTATTATGACCTTCCCTTCATTAAATGCTCATGAATTCTTAATGTTGTTCTTGTTAATATGATGATTGTTTAATGCTTTAAAACTATTCTTGGAGTTGGGAAATTGGAAATTTACATAGAATGATGTTAGGATGTATAAAAGTGGATTTAGAATGTAAGAAATGGGTGGAGTTAGTTTTAAGAAGATTTAACTTGAAATGTGTTAGTAAAATGGGTTGGAAATCATGTGATAAATGATCTAGGTTATATCATTTTGGGTTTAAATGATTTAGGATGAGGTTGTGAAGTATGATATTGTCTATGAAAGTTGATAAAAGGGTAAGAAGATGGATTGATTAGATTAAAAAGGGATTACATGGAAATCTTGAAAATTGGTAGTAAATTGGGTGGAAAATCAAGTGGAAATGATCTAGGTGTGGGACTTGATACCTTGGAGATTTAATGAGTTAGAAGTAAGTAACCAAGTTAGAAATTTCCTTTAGGTTGATAACTTAGAAGGCACTTGGTGGAAAATTTGGATTCTTGGAGAATTGTGATTGTTGCTGCTGTTGTTACCTGTTCTGGGCCGAGGCACGAGTCGTGCCCCTTGGCTCGAGTCGTGCCCTTGGCCCAAATCGTGACCACGAGTCGTTCTTTGGAGTTCCAATCGTTCTGAGTGACTTAAGGGAGTGAGCACGAGTCGTGCCCGGAGGCACGAGTCGTGCCCTGGCCTGGTTTTTCACATCAAGTTTAGAGCTGTTTAAACCTAACCAAACTCGAACCAAAATAGAATCTCTTTAACCTAGATTAAAGTAGAATACTTTGGCTACACATTAATATCCTAAGTGATCAAAATGGAATTGGGGAAGTACTTTAAATGTTGCTTGGAAAATGCTAGTTAACCTAGTTTGATAACTTAACAGAAATAATCCCAACTTGGTAGAGTTAACTGGGATCCTTATAGAGATCATATATTATCGTATAATGACTAAGTAAGATAGGTTGATGATATCTCATTATCTTACTTGAGTACCTATTCATGGATTGTATTATGCTTAGCGTGTTACATAAATGCTGCACTCTGATTATTGGTTGAACATGAGTATATTTTACCATGTGACTATATTGCTTATTTATGCATAGTGTGTTAAAGAAATGTTGCACTATGATGTTGGTTGAGCATGAGTATATTTTACCATGTTGCTATGTTGTTTATCCCCTTTGTGGATTTATTCAAGTATCTATTATGTGCTTTATTATGTGTGAGTCACCGACATTTGGGGTATAACATAATACGATCAATTATGGAAGTGTGACCTAATGTGATCGGATTATGTTATATTCGTGGCCGTCCCCTCTGTGGCCACGGGATGGGGTATAGCATCCGTATTGAGCCAAAAGCCTTAGCGAGTTGCTTTGTCTTATTTGGTTCCCCGAAAAACGGGTCTTATAAGACGTGAGTATTGCTTAAACTACCACCGTAAGATTGGAGTATTATTATACCCAATGTTGTACGACTAATGTTCGAGACGGGAAAAGGTAAACCAAGGTAATGTAAGGTGTTTACGCTTTTTCCAATGTGTTGTATGCAATTTGTTATGTGTTGCATCTGATATGGCATATTGCTGCATTCATAATAGCTTGCTGAGATTTATTCTCACCCCTCTCCCTTTAATGTTTTTAGATTTCCGAGACAGGCGGACCGGCCAAGTAAGGGCGGTGAGGAGTTTGGAAGTAATATTTTGGGACTTGTCGGGGTATGATTAGGTTGGCGTAGAAAGGGTATTTTGGTATAATTCAGTTAATGAGTTGTATTTATAAACTTTAATTTTATGTTATAACCAATGTCTTTTTGTAACTAAAATAGTTTCTTACTTTCAAAGTTAGTCAACTATTCCTCCATTGTGAAAAGGTGTAGAGTCATTTTGAAATGATTATAGCAATTATATTTATGTTTGAAAGTTAAATAAAAGTTTATAAGTTTAGGAAGAATAGGGTTGGTTTGAGGACGCTCCAGCTCGGGACACGTGTAGGTTCCGGGTCGGGGTCCTCACAGTTGGTATCAGAGCTCGATTAGAATTCTCGGGTAGAGTCTAGCTGAGTGAGAGTGTGCGATAACTTACGTCGAGAGTTTAATGCAGAAATTTGTTCAAAGACAGAAAATGATATTGACCAACCAAGGAATCAAGGAAAGGTGAGTCTTGGAAAGATAGATTTCCCCACCATCATTTGAGGTATTTTACCTGTCTCAGGAATTAGGGTTCATACTTTTATAAATCCTCGTACATTCGTTCTCATGTGGCATTACATTTCATCTTTAATTGCATAATTGGCCTAAAAGTTGCCTTATGTGCTGGAGGTTCTACTCCTATGGGAGAGTACCTCGAATCATTCTTGTTTATCGTGGTAGTTGTGAAGTATCCATATGTGGGCATGTATTGCCGTTGGATTAGGTCGAAATACCAATCCGAGAATTATTGATTATATTGACCTGAATTATTTGAGTAGTGGTGGTGTTTGGGGAGGACTGTCGCAAGAAGCGAGTCTCCTTATCTATGTTTGACTTGCCTCCATGTGTGGTTGAGGCGGATAAGTCATTATTTGCTATTATGTCATATATGCGTAAATGTCGAAAGTATGGCCTAAGGAATGTGAAGGTTATTTGGGTTGTGTGCTATATTTGATTTAAAATACACTTGAATTATCTCGTATACCGGTAGTAAATGAATTGGTAAACTCTTAGTTGAGGTTAGGTATATGGCCTAATTAAGAGTGGGTTATGGTTGTGTAACTTGCTTGAGTATTTATACATTGGTGTCTCGTGGGGAGACTAGATATATGAGACTAGTATTGAAAGTGATAGTCTAAGTGGGATTATATGAGTTATAAAATATCGTGAGTAAGAGATCTTATGGAACTAATATATCTTTGCCTTATGTGCTATAAGTTTATTCTCTAAGGAGAGAATGATTGAATTCTTGCTACTAATTTGAATAGGAAATCTGATATTCTTGTAAGTGATATCACCCTATAAGTTGATTAGGTGGTGCTTTTCAAGTGAGGTTCAAAAACGGGTTTGCATCAGGTATCATACCATATTGAAGCTTTGAGTTGATATAAGGTACCATTTTAGTATTCGGATTCCTAGATAGAGGACACTAATTGGGATGACAGAATTGATGATTCATTTTGGGAAAATTATTTGGTAAAGAAGATAATGAGCGTAGTGAATCTCCATAAGGGTAAATTGTTACTATATTTAGAAAAAGATGATACTTGGTGGTTAATTATAAGGTTATAGAGATCTTAAATAGGTAACTGTGAAGAATAAGTATTCGTTAGCACTTGTTGACGATTTGTATGACTGATTTTAGAAACTAGTAGGATACTCAATGGTTATTAGTTGAATTTTTGAGTGTTACAATTACAGTGAGAATTTGCTTTAAGGATATACTTAAGACAACATTTATATATAGTATGACCGTTTTGATTTGTGGATTGTGTATTAGTTATGGAGAGGTAAATAGGGTAAATGCGAAGAAGTATAATAGATACAGTTATTGGTGACTTAAAGGATCAACTTCGTAAAATTGGTAATATATGTATATGGTTCGTTTTGAGAATTGATTATCATTAGTTGAGAAAATGAGGATGAATCTTATTGGAAGACAGGATACTTTAGGATGATTATATACTATAGGTCGACTTAGTTACGTGAATCATATGAGGGATTAGTGTGATGCTTGAAAGATATTGACGTTATACGGATTTTGAGTTTGTTGATGGTTATTGAGAGTTAAGTTAGATTATACCGTAATGTTTAATTGAAATTTGGGAATGATTGATCTATGAGAGTTCCAATTATATTTTCTTATTTAGAAATTATGGTATTTGATTGGGAACTAGATGTTTACAAAATATTGTTGCTAAGTACAATACCAGTATCAAAGGTAGGGAATAGATGACTCAAATTAAGTAAAGGCGTTGAATATTCAACTTGAAGAATTCTTGAAGTGAGGATGCTTTGCCAAGTTTATAATCTTAATAAATGTTTAGTGTTATTTATCAAAGATAGTAATAAGAATTACGAGACTGTGTTTTCTTATAAGGAATTCAACTAAGTAAAAATATTATGAGTGGTGGCTACACTATAATTAGAAGTCAAACAAAAATATTATGTTAGAATTGTTTTAAATGTGCTTTAAAACTTTGGGTTGTATATCGAACTTCGGTATGAGCAATGGTGCCCTTCGGGGATAGTTGATTTAATAAGGTCAGTAAACCGTTTTCGTGTAAATTAAAATCTGTGAGTAATTTGACTATCTACCGCTGGTATGGGACGGTTGTAGATAATTAAATCACTCGAGTTATTTTTGTTAGCTTATCAATCCTTTGAAATTTCTGAGTGGTTTAGTTAATTAAAACTGGTATGGGCCGGTTTTAAATAAGTAAACCATTCGGGTCTCTTTGGATCTCTTCTTATATTATCGTTTGAAATTCTGAAAAATGTTGTAAATTTTCGAAAGACATGTTACTTTAAAGTTATAGTTCGTACAGAAGCAAGTAGAAAAGCAACCTAGTTCCCCTATAGTGATTAATTGTATTAAAAGTTTTGATCCGAGAAATAATTGATAAATTGTGGAGTTATTAATGTGGAAGTCGCAGTAGACTCGGTTTTTGTTTTGGAGTTGGATCGGCTCCGTTGTGGGCGGCCAACCATTCAATTTGAATATTGATTTGTCACTAGGCCTGAACATAATTGAAACATTGAATGGTGATAATAGAATGTTGACATTAGAAGATTTATTAAAATACTTAGAGTTCTAGGATTGAACTTAAGAGTATTAAAACGATGGGTTTTGTGATTGGGTTACCTTGGAAGTAAAAAGGAGTATGTTGTTTTGTTTATACAAAGTTGATTTTATTTTCTACTCATTGTATATGTTTATAAGTGATGCAATTCTTTGATCAAGTCCTCATATATGTTAGGGGATCGTTTAGTTGTATAAACCCCTAGTATTAAATGGATTGGGTAGACATCATTTGGGAAGGTCCTTTTGGAATGTAGGAATGTTATTGAGTTTAACCTTGTGAAAATTGAGGAATCATTACGTATTATTGAGGATATGCTACGGGCATGTACAATGAATTTTGGTAGTCGATAGGTCGTATGATTACCAGTGGTTGGATGCGTATGATAGCAGTTATTATTCTAACCTTGAGATAAAACCGTATGAGGCGTTGTTAGGGAAGAAAATATCGATCTCTAATTTGTTGGGTTGAGGTTAGAGAAGCAAGGCCTAAGGTAGATTGGCGCCAAAATTTGTTAATCCATTTGAAGTTTTAGAAAGGGTTGGTGATTTGGCTTATAGACTGACTTGGAGCAAATTGTAGAGTAATTGAAGTTTTAAATGTAATATCGTAACGTATTTGGTGACATAAGTTGTAATACTTTCATTTAATTATATAGTTATTGAGGTTGTTAAAATTCGGGTCAATAATATTGTAAGGTATTCTTGGAAAATTAAGTTGTAATACCGTATTGTTAATTAGAAACCTTGGAGAAGAATCACAACATTAAAGAGACTATTTGGGAATTGGAGTCTGAGTTATACATAAGTAACCGAGGCGGGTTGGACATTTAGGTAAGTACCAGTCAAATTCGGGACGAATTTTCTTTAAGGGGGAGTGAGTGTAACGACCCTAATCCTAGGCAATAATTTAGCATCATATTGTGTGCTTTTAATATTATTGTTAACATTATGTTTTCATTTTTATACACTTGATTTCTTGCATTAGGATAAAATGATAGGGAAATGAAATAATGTTCTAGGGGATAATGTAAAAATAGAAAAATGGATAAAGAGTTAGAGGAGGTTAAATTGGGTGAAATAAATAAATTGGGTAAAGGGTTTAATTTAAAAATGTTGAAAGTCTTGGATTGGTGAGGGAGGGGGACATAATCCCTTAAAACCCTCCCCTCTTACCTCCTAAGTCAAGGCCCCCCCATACCTCCCATGCTTTCCCCTTCCTCTTCCCATACTCCCTTATCTTTCTCCATACTCCTCCCATAATCATCCTCCTTCTTCTTCTTCTTCTTCTCCTTCATTTTATTCTACAAATTCCTTGGAAGCTACAATATGAAAGCCTCACTACTAAAGTTCCTACTAAGGCCAATTCTACTCCATTTTCAAATCTAAGGGTACTTTTGTGATTGGTGCATCTAGGAGAGTTGATCAAGCCAAGAAAATCCTTAATCCACCTCTTATTTCCTAAGGTGAGTTATTATGACCTTCCCTTCATTAAATGCTCATGAATTCTTAATGTTGTTCTTGTTAATATGATGATTGTTTAATGCTTTAAAACTATTCTTGGAGTTGGGAAATTGGAAATTTACATAGAATGATGTTAGGATGTATAAAAGTGGATTTAGAATGTAAGAAATGGGTGGAGTTAGTTTTAAGAAGATTTAACTTGAAATGTGTTAGTAAAATGGGTTGGAAATCATGTGATAAATGATCTAGGTTATATCATTTTGGGTTTAAATGATTTAGGATGAGGTTGTGAAGTATGATATTGTCTATGAAAGTTGATAAAAGGGTAAGAAGATGGATTGATTAGATTAAAAAGGGATTACATGGAAATCTTGAAAATTGGTAGTAAATTGGGTGGAAAATCAAGTGGAAATGATCTAGGTGTGGGACTTGATACCTTGGAGATTTAATGAGTTAGAAGTAAGTAACCAAGTTAGAAATTTCCTTTAGGTTGATAACTTAGAAGGCACTTGGTGGAAAATTTGGATTCTTGGAGAATTGTGATTGTTCTTCATTGTTGTTACTCGTTGCAGGGCCGAGGCACGAGTCGTGCCCCTTGGCTCGAGTCGTGCCCTTGGCCCAAATCGTGACCACGAGTCGTTCTTTGGAGTTCCAATCGTTCTGAGTGACTTAAGGGAGTGAGCACGAGTCGTGCCCGGAGGCACGAGTCGTGCCCTGGCCTGGTTTTTCACATCAAGTTTAGAGCTGTTTAAACCTAACCAAACTCGAACCAAAATAGAATCTCTTTAACCTAGATTAAAGTAGAATACTTTGGCTACACATTAATATCCTAAGTGATCAAAATGGAATTGGGGAAGTACTTTAAATGTTGCTTGGAAAATGCTAGTTAACCTAGTTTGATAACTTAACAGAAATAATCCCAACTTGGTAGAGTTAACTGGGATCCTTATAGAGATCATATATTATCGTATAATGACTAAGTAAGATAGGTTGATGATATCTCATTATCTTACTTGAGTACCTATTCATGGATTGTATTATGCTTAGCGTGTTACATAAATGCTGCACTCTGATTATTGGTTGAACATGAGTATATTTTACCATGTGACTATATTGCTTATTTATGCATAGTGTGTTAAAGAAATGTTGCACTATGATGTTGGTTGAGCATGAGTATATTTTACCATGTTGCTATGTTGTTTATCCCCTTTGTGGATTTATTCAAGTATCTATTATGTGCTTGATTATGTGTGAGTCAGCTGACATTTGGGGGTATAACATAATACGATCAATTATGGAAGTGTGACCTAATGTGATCGGATTATGTTATATCTGTGGCCGTCCCCTCCTGTGGCCACAGGATGGGGTATAGCATCTGTATTGAGCCAAAAGCCTTACAGAGTTGCTATTGTCTTATTTGGTTCCCTGAAAAACGGGTCTTATAAGACGTGAGTATTGCTTAAGACCACCGTAAGATTGGAGTATTATTATACCCAATGTTGTACGACTAATGTTCAGACGGGAAAAGGTAAACCAAGGTAATGTAAGGTGTTTACAGCTTTTCCAATGTGTTGTATGCAATTTGTTATGTGTTGCATCTGATATGGCATATTGCTGCATTCATAATAGCTTGCTGAGATTTATTCTCACCCCTCTCCCTTTAATGTTTTTAGATTTCCGAGACAGGCGGACCGGCCAAGTAAGGGCGGTGAGGAGTTTGGAAGTAATATTTTGGGACTTGTCGGGGTATGATTAGGTTGGCGTAGAAAGGGTATTTTGGTATAATTCAGTTAATGAGTTGTATTTATAAACTTTAATTTTATGTTATAACCAATGTCTTTTTGTAACTAAAATAGTTTCTTACTTTCAAAGTTAGTCAACTATTCCTCCATTGTGAAAAGGTGTAGAGTCATTTTGAAATGATTATAGCAATTATATTTATGTTTGAAAGTTAAATAAAAGTTTATAAGTTTAGGAAGAATAGGGTTGGTTTGAGGACGCTCCAGCTCGGGACACGTGTAGGTTCCGGGTCGGGGTCCTCACAGTTAGCACGACTCATAGCACGACTTGTTTTGCCATGGCACAAATTGTGCCCTCTAGCACGACTCGTGCTTGTGGCTGAAAAGTCCGTACGTCTCTTTCTTGATTGAATTAGTTTCTGGCTTGGACTAGGATTCTCCCTAAGTGTTAGGGATTTATATTGAGTATAAATAGAATCCTTCTCCTCAGCCATAAATACAGGGTTTTCAGGGTTTTAGAAACACTAAAACATTGATTTTGATTGAGAATCAAAAATCAAAAACACCCCAAATCAATTCCAAAACAGCCATTGATTGTTGAATATCGATTCAACAATCGAGATCATCTAGCAATCCTACAAGATACATGATCTTGGTTCATTCGCGTGTGGATTACTGATAGAGGGTGATTCCGTTATCACCTAAAGCTTGAAGATTAATTCATCGTAAGGAAGAACAAGGAGAAGATCAAAGGTTCGTCAACAATTCAAAGTTTGAATCTCAGATTCATTTTCAAACAACAAATCGCTGTTAAGGTATGTAAATCTATTTCATAGTTTTAATGTATTCATGTTAGACGGATTTAAGGCTAGGGTTTTATGTAATATGTTAAAGTCTTTCGCTGCGTATGTAACTCAAAACCCAACAAAATCAGACACAATCACATGATAGAAGTTTCTAATGAAAATGACTATTCCAAAGCACCATGGTTTTTCAGAAACCTCCAAGTCCTCTGAATAATGCAGGAAAAGGGCTATTTCTTAGGCTTGGGCATGGAAAAAATATTCAAGAGATACTAGAACCATCACCTGTCGTTCTACCTCGCTCTAAACATAGTTTGGGATACAAACCAACTGCAAAAAAAAAAAAAAGATGAATCCGATGATGAATGGACTCACAACGTGATCCAATGGAATGGCACTACAAGAAAAATGGGTATTTGTGAAGGCCAAAAACCATCTCAAATACCGTCAAAACCGTCCTAAAAAATATTTGGGACGGCCTTGGGACGGTTTTGGCTCTCCCAAATACAAGGGTGCAAATACATTTGTGACAACCCAAAACCGTCCCAAAAAGTATTTGGCACGAAAATGGTGATGGTTGAGCATGACTGTCTTATTTACGAGTATTTGGGACTGTTTTTTGTGGCCCGTCCCAAATACGTATTTGGGACGATTTTATTTTCCCTTCCAAATACATTAGGCACGGTTTTATTTGCCCTTCCAAATACATTAGGCATGGCTTTTTCTGCTCTTCCAAATACATTTGTCACGCTTTTGTCCACCATCCCAAATACTTTTGGCACGGTTTGATTGCCTCTCGAAATACATTTGGCACGGCTACAGTTGCCCTTCCAAAAACAATTTGGGACGGTTTTGTCCCTCCCAAATACCATTGACACAATTTTGTTTTTGACTTCCCAAATACATTTGTTGACAAGCTTTGAATATTTGGTATTGTTTTTATATTGGATCCAACCCACCATTCATATTTTTGCAATTTACACAAACATATACAAGAATACGACAGAAAATACTATATTGTAATCAATCTAGGCATCACCATATACCCAATTATTAAAACAAAAACACTTGCACTTTACTATCTTAAAAATACTCATACAAAGTCATGTCAAGTAACTCAAACCATAAACATATATCTACATATGTCCCCTTCAAAAGCATAAGCAAATATAAAAAATGAAAGTTACAATTTTTTATCAACGTCCGTTTATATAGAACATTGTCCTTTGAAATCGCTAGATCAAGTCACTTGTTTGAGAATTTGAAAGATTGATCCGAGCCTACAATATAAATAAGATAATTAGTACATATACAGCACACAATATAATAGGTGTTGAAATATGCAATGGGAAATTGTAATCATAGAATTTTGAAAAGATAAAACATCTATGTCCACATCTATCCTTTCATGAACTAACATTGGAAGTATTTTCATGCCAAAGAGATTTTTTGACAAACATATATCTCTAACTAGAATCCAGATAGAATATCAAATAAAATAGATAATTAAATCCAACTTAAAAGAACAAACTTTGCATCATATGCATATACCCTTAGAATGAACAAGATAGAGATCTAGCCAACTCCAGCCAGCAATTCAGAACCAACACACTACATGAGAACTACGAGATTAACCTATTTTGCAATGAAGGGTTGAATAAGAACTAAGATGCATCAAACCAACTGAAAAGGGACCATTATGTGCAACATCTACACCATTATTAAAATTAAAAGAAAGGGGGAATGATTGGCCCTCAAGGATAATCTCCAAAGAAAGAAAAAGAAAGAAAGAAATAAAGCCATGTGCAAAAGGAAATTAAAAGAACAAAGAGTTTGTCCACGAAACTTTACACATTTGTTTGGCTAAATAGATAAATGAGAACTGCATGTGGGGATAGCAAACCACAAATCATCTTTCGGATGATTCATACCTGTTATTATGCAGGATGGAGAAGACTTTGTGCACACACCAATAAGTTGAATTACATTTTCATGTTTGACCTCCCTGCACTCAATAAGCACATATACATAAAAAAAACTTTTTGAGTAAAATCTTCCTTTATGACAAGTAAATAATAGAGAACAAAGCGCTACCCATATACACGTGGAGTAAAGAAAGCAAAACAACCAAAAAAGACTGGCCATAAGCACACAACCATATAAAGCCTCAAACGTATCCTTTTTTTAATGAGAAACTCATTTAAAACTGATCATTGCTAAGAATTAAAATAAAGTTGTTACCACCTTCATATAACTCATACACCTTCATATAAGTCATGTTGTACTAATATAAGAATTTCTTCATATGAAAGCCCCATCCACTATAGAAAATAATGAAACAATTGCAGATCAACCAATATTTTTCGTTAACAATCATTACCAACTCCATATGGCTTATCAGATAAAGCACAAAAGCCAAAAGGACAAAAAAATGATTCTACGTAGTAATCATATACAAAGATATAAAGTACCTCTCTTCGAGCTATTGCATTTTCCATTGCTTCATGTAATCTCTGAGTTTCCTGACCAACAACATTGGCAAAGTCAGCAACTTTTAGACTTAGCAGAGATCCCTGTCATAAAAGAAATATAATCGCAGTGCTCCTTATTACAAGGTACACTGTCCAGGAATACAAAATTTTTGTATGTCAATTGCCCATAAATATGCTGTTGCGGAAATATAACAAGAATAACTGTAATCGAGCCTCTGAGGAGCTCAAAGAACTACTATAAAGCATGAAATCTAGCAATTGACATACAAAAGTTTTGTATGTCAATTGCCTTTTGTTTCTCCTGAACAATTTTCATTATGGTTTGCAATAATATCATAGATGTTTTCTATAAAACTTTCTTTTTCTGTACTAAACTTTGCTTTGCTCCGTTTTTTACTAACGTGATTCTATATCAAAAGAAGATAGACAAAGAATCCACCAACATCATGCTATCTAAAACTCTTCAAATATACAACACATTAAAGCATCATGGATTTTGTGGATAGTTTGGAGATAACAGTAGCTAATATAACACTAACATTGCAGAAGAATAGCAGCAATTGAAGTTTAATACTCCCCAACTGAAGTTTAATACTCCCCAAGTCCCTAAATAAATGTCGCATTTCTAAAAAGGAAAAGTATTAATTCAATTTTACCATTTTACAAGAAATGTACAAACAAGTAAAGCACATTCCTTAAAGACGCTGACAAGTCAAATTAAAGCAAGGTTTATTATGGGAGATAGAGTGTAGTTCACTATGTATTTCATGAGTGAGGAGAGAAGGCAAGAAAGAGAGAAACCAGATACATACCCCTGATAACACCAAAAATACGCTCCAATTCCCCTCTATTTTTTATCTCATCAGGAGCAGAACATGAACGCTTGGTGCATATCATACACAAACATCAAAAGGTGACTCTCTATAAAACATGAATGCAACTAAGATAACTTCTAGGAGTAATATCTAATCACATAATTCATGATGATTATGTGCCATTAAATACCTGTTTGGATCCCAAGTATTGTCGGAGCAGGTCCAGCTTGAAGGGAGGAAGATATCTAAAGGTAACTTCCGCCATTTGAAGCAAATATCACACTGACCCCACTATTCATGTTCTCTGGAGGAAAAAAAGGAGCATTCATCAACAAAATTCTGAACCAGAGAGATGAACCTACTCCAGATTAAGTATTCTAATATTATCAGGTTTGGCAAACATAGATGAAGTAATAGACTTTTGGGTTGCGTGTTTAAAGACACTGCGGGCTTCTGTGGAAGAAAAGCCAGTGCCACCTTCCCCAGAAGAAGGCACTTTGCTTACTCCCTTGACTTGCCCAATCGATAAGGTTGGATCAATATTACTAGATGGAGTAGGAAGAAAAAGCTAATATTTACCCTTGTCACCATTAACACCACTGATTTGACTTTCAACGGCAGCTGATGGCCCACTGTTTATTGGTGTTACTAAGTCAAAACTCTTCTGAATATCATCACTAGAGCTCTGCATTAACAAGTCATTACAAGATCTGAGTTACCAATAAATATGTCCATAAATTAGTGTAAAAGAAATCATTTGAGATTGTCATTAATGTAATAGATTAAGTAAAAAAAACCATTAAAAAATGTGTCACCAAAAATTCATAATGCTGATAGAAGTTACATGAAGTGGTCTCAAGGAGCGGTTCGTCTGAACTCTCAAGTAGGGCACGCATGCTATGCCTCCAAAATCAAGGCAGCCATAAAGATACTTTCAGGCAATGCATCCACAGTGGATAGGCTGCATATATATGTTACTCAACCTGAATTAAAAAGGGACGAGAAGACGAAAACTTTGATAATTTATGGATACTGGGGATCTTTAATATACCTTTTCGCATACTTTGCGCAGTCCCTCCAACCAGGTTCATTCAGGTGAAATTTTTCACAGTAAGCCACATTGTTGTAGGCAATCCTATATCACAAGGCCATATCAAGCAAAACCGAATAGATTTGTATCACATGTAATGTACAATGGATGCACATGAGCAAGAGAAGTTCAAATATCACCAGAATAATTTATTGTTAGAAGTTAGTATTTGCGAAAAGCAAAATCAGAAATGCCTCAATTAAACTGTTCATCACAAGAAAGTTCAGGTCATAAGCAATTCCTTTCTATTGATGTCCAAGTGAATATGCAAATTAAATCATTTGTTTTCTCAACTAGCTTATGAACATATATATTCTCCTTGAGAAGAGTAAAGGACCACTAATATCAATCCTTCATTCACCTGTTCCCATTTTCAAAATTAAAAATGTGTCCTCATTTGGTTATTATAAGATGAAATATAAATGCCCTAACATTCTGATATTCTCAATCATACTCATTCTTAGTTTTATGTAAACTATAAGCTCCTAGCACTTCATTATCTAGTGTTAGATTTTTTTGTTTTTGGAATGGGATTAGCAATCTAACAACATCATAGTTAGATCTGTTCCCTCCCTTGATGAACCAAAAACTTACCATATATTTTACTACATTGGTATTGAAACAATTGACCACCTTTTCTGATAATATTTGTATCGTTTCATCAAAAAACCAATCTATGTTCAAATAAATGGGTCAAGATGTGACTTACAGTTACAAAGTATAAATGCTTATATTTATAACTAGATATCTTAATTAATCCCATTCAACCTTATACCCATCCCCCCTTCCCCATCAATGTGAAATTAAAATAATTCTTAACAAACTCGGTAGTAGGAGCCCCACTATTCGATCGAAAATTTTCGAGCAAACTCCCAGCCTAAATAGGAATTAGGGACAATTCACAACACATATAGTTATTGTTGTTCGTCAACAGATCTTCTAGTCCAAATCTTACTTTTTGGAGTTTCAAAAAGATAAATATTGCTTCTTGCTTCAGTGGTGTACATGATAACAAGTTGTTTGATGTCTACATTACTTTCTCCGTGAATGCACCATTGGATGGATGTCAAGTGTCTTTCTTGTTTACATGTCTGCCACCTCATTGAGTAAAGTTAACGGGGTTAATGGAGATGAGCCAAGTCCAATGGAAACCTGTTGGTTACATAGTAACTGCACTTAGGTCTCTTATCTGTGGCTCACTCGTGTCATTCTATTTTGTTATAACGTGAATAATCTCAAGCTCAGATTAATTTCCAAATATTTTTTCATAGCATGTGGAAAGTAATAGCAAATGTTCAAGGACCATACTCCTTAGATCCCAAAGGGTTGTCGCTTCATAACTAATGACACAGAAATGCGGGCATATGTTAAGAAATTAGTTGTGTGGTGCAAAATTACACACGATGAAAGAATAAGACAACCAATGTTAGAACATTGTGGTAATCAAGATACAAACGGTCATTCACTTTAGTGAACTATCTTGACTTTTTTAAAAAAATTACCTCATTGAGAACATCAAATGTACTCCCTCCGTCCCAAAATGAATGTCCAAATTTTTCTTTGGGACGGAGGGAGTATATAGTAACTTATATCCTACTTTTTTAGAAAATACAATAAACCTTCAAATGGACACACAACCCTTATAAAAATAGGAAAATGTAAATTGTTAACATAATAACATTAGAAATTCACGAAAATTGACAAAATCAAAATAAACTAAATTGGGGAAGAACTGTACCTGAAATTGAGAGAGATATGGATTACTTAGTTGAATTAGGTTGGAAGGGAAATTTTTGAAGACGTCCAAAGAAAGTTTGGATTCAAAGCATTGAATTTTCTAAACACTGTCAGTTCTACATTTTCCAACAACTTTAAACAAAATTCAGCTCAAAAGACAATGAAATGAAAACTAACTGGAGACAAACAATATCTAATCAAATCACAGCTAAATCAATCGATGAGATGAAAAGAAATTGGTGATATGAGATTCATACCTGGCCACCGACAACATCGATGGAAGGCAAGGCGTCCCATAAGGTAGGCAAAGCGCTCTCCTTACCACCACCTTGATCGCCTAGGGCTGTACACGCTCTCTCGGTTAACGAGCTGAATTAGGTTCTCCAGATCTGCCGCCAACAATGGTGGCAATGCTGCCATATACGGAATGGGCGTGAGAGAGACAGAAAGCGAGAGATGCTTACCTTCAATAGGGAATCCCAAAGCCGTCGAATAATCGCGGACAAATTACAACTTCTGAGTGAATATCTCCAAAGCCGTCGAATAAAGAGAGAGAGAGAAACGGACGACCTAGCACTAGCGCTTTCTTTCGGTGAAACTCTCAAATCATATCACTAAAATTCTAAAATCCTGGAGGGAAATAAGAGCGGGAAAAATTGTACTGCTAAACTTTTAAGATAATATCACAACAATTAGTACGGATAGAAGTTAAAGTGTTCTGAAAAAATTTATATTTGAGAGGACAGTGAAAAAGAGTGCCAATTACTAAGTATTTGAGAGGGCAAGGGTAGAAGAGTGCCAAATACTAGAATATTTGGCACGGATATTCTTGCCTTCCCAAAAATAGGTATTTGGGATCGCATTTTAGCCCTTCCAACAAATATTGTCACAAAAAGCCCTTTTGTAGTGTGGGACTTCTATAAAACCCCCGACGCTCCTAATCTCAATTCTTACAGCAAAACACTCAATGACTACTTTGTCAAAGAAGAGGAAGACGTCCCATATTTTATACTCCCTCCGTCCCGGTAGAAGCGTCGCCATTTTAGGGGTGGCACGCAAATTAAGAAAAAGTGTGGGAAAAAAAATGTTGTGAGTGTAATTTGAAAATAGGAGAGAGAATTAGTGGAGGAAATAGTGAATTTAAAAAGTGTTGTGAGTGTAGAGGAGAGAGAATTAGTGGAGGGAATAGTGGATGGGTAATAGAATATTAATAAAATATTTCCTTTTTAGGAAAGGGTGACGCTTTAAACGGGACACCCTTTTGGGTAAAAAGTGACGCTTCGGGTGGGACGGAGGGAGTATTTCCTAAGCTTTAGGTTGATGATAAAGAAAAGCGCCATCTAAGTTTTGGAGATCTTCCAAGATTGTGATGTCCATATACCATATTGTGAATGTGGTGCCCAAGATCGCGGCTCTCTTTCCTTGTTTTTATGTTGGAACCGCTTTCTCATGTAAGGGAGTCACCGCCTCACATCGGTTGAAGACATTCGGTCTAAATTGAAAAATGGAGTCGCCACGCCATTTTGATTTCCTCAAAACTTTGAAAAAAAGGATTTGGGTTCGGAGGTTAAGTTACCCCTTAGGAAGAACGTTTGGCGTTCACCCAAGGAGCCTTGCTGAAGCAAGTCTTTCAAGATCCGACTTTCGTGCTTGCCTTTGTGCTTTCGTGTGTGGGATGTGTTTTGGTAAAGGGGGGAATGTGCCAAGTGGTCTTCCGGACGTATAAACCATGAGTTGGTTATCGCTCGGGATTCCTTGGATTTTTGATATTTTCGGGACTTTGATCCCGTTCTCATCTTGGACTAACGATCATCATTATGAGACCTTGGGTCACATGTGATCGATATAGGGATGCCTTTTTTATAGTCCAAGAGTGAGACTCTTTAGAAAGGAAGGACCTTTGCACATCCATCCTACATCTTGAGACGATTTGAGCTTGATAGGGACATTTGTGCTCGTCTCAAGTGATGATCGGAGATGTAGGGGCTCAAGTTCATCCTTTTCTAATGGAATATCCGGCTATGGCATCTTTATGTGGAGTAAATGATGTAAAGATAGGACCTTTACACCATTACGCTCCAAGAGATGCTTCAAGTACCAAAGGGACTAAGGAGAGGGGTATAAAGATTGGATCTTTATACTCATCCTATGCCTTTTTGTCCTTTAAGAAGGTCACTAGGCAATCCTTGGAGAGTGATCCAACCATGAGGGACATGGGGAATGCATTTTAAGGTAAAGATGACATTTTATGCAAACATATGTAATGAACATGATGCAAGCTAAGACTAGAAATGTAAAGGGAGGACCTTTATGGCTTTCCTATGTCCTTTAAGAACCATTTAGGTGGACAATCCTTGGAAGCAAGGTCTATGGGAAGGGGGATGACATTCATGAATAAAGATGACATTGTTAATGAAAAAAGATGTTATTTTTATATGAAAAAGATGCTATTTTCACATCATCATGTGAGAGATCCACCCTAGAACAAGCCATTTATAGTCTTATTGTTCATCCTTGGGATGGATCCTCCATGAATCTCATGTGATAGGAGAATGGGGGTATTATGATCTACATGGATAAAGACTTGATTTTTATAGCAATAAATCAAATATAAAGCAAGTAAATGGCAATATAAATAGCAAAGAGCAATATAGCAAGAATGACAAGTATATTTTAAAGAGAAGAGGAGGAGAGGTTACCAATGGTGGTGTTCATCTATCTCCCTTGAAGGTTTCCTAAGAAAGTGCTAGGAAGATAGAAGGGAAAGTGACCTAGGAGGTCAAGTGGCTGATCCTACTGGGGATATGCTAGATGAAGGAAGTGACCAATGTGATCGGGTAGTTGGACCTTTATGAGGAGCTACTTTACCACTGAGGAGTGATGAATGAACAGGGTGACCATTGTGGTCGGATGACTGTACCTTTATGAAAGGTTCATGCACCACTGAGGAGTGATGAATGAAAAAGGGTGACCAATGTGGTTGGATGGCTGGACCTTTATGAAAGGCTCATGCACCACTGAGGAGTTATGAATGAAAAGGGTGACCAATGTGGTCGGATGGCTGGACATTTATGAAAAGCTACCTATGTATCCCGGGGGAATCAAGCCTTGGTCATAGTTCAAGTCTCACTAGATAGTTAGGAACGATGTCTAGGATCCTTGAGGTTTTGACGATTAATGGAGGAGTCACCTTATTGACAATTAATGGAGGTTGTCACCTAGTTTGACAATTAATGGAGGTTGTCACCTGATTTGACAATTAATGGAGGTTGTCACCTCAAGAAACTAAAGCTTACGTCGCTATCGAAGAGATAGAGGTAGCTAAAGTTTGGAGAAACTGAAGCGTACTTCACTATCTATGAGATAGAGGTAGTTAAAGTTGGAGAAACTGAAGCGTACTTCACTATCTATGGGATAGAGGTAGCTAAAGCTTAGAGAAACTGAAGCATACTTCACTATCTATGAAATAGAGGTAGCTAAAGCTTAGAGAAATTGAAGCGTACTTCACTATCTATGAGATAGAGGTAGCTAAAGCTTATAGAAACTGAAGCGTACTTCACTATCTATGAGACAGAGGTAGCTAAAGTTAGAGAAACTTGAGCGTACTTCACTATCTATGAGATAGAGGTAGCTAAAGTTGGAAAAACTTGAGCGTACTTCACTATCTATGAGATAGAGGTAGCTAAAGTTTGGAGAAACTGAAGCGTACTTCACTATCTATAGAGGTAGCTGAAGTTGGAGAAACTTGAGTGTACTTCACTATCTACGAGATAGAGGTAGCTAAAGTTGGAGAAACTTGAGCGTACTTCACTATCTATGAGATAGAGGTAGCTAAAGTTGGAGAAACTTGAGCGTACTTCACTATCTATGAGATAGAGGTAGCTAAAGTTGGAGAAACTTGAGCGTACTTCACTATCTATGAGATAGAGGTAGCTAAAGCTTAGAGTTTTGACAATTCGGAGGATGTCACCTAGCGTTATTCCGTTATAACGGAAGTAACGGAGGCGCTTCAGGAGGAAAGTTTATTCTCCTTAGAGATAACGGGTATCCTTGGGAAACAATGTTACTCTAGTTAAGAGATAACGGGAATTTTATGCCTAAGTGGAAAGTCCAGGGGCAAAAGTGTAAATTCAGCTCAGAGCGAATGAGGCCGCCCGGCGAGAGATGGGGGAAAAAGAAGCCATACGGCTTTGAATTTATTTTCACCAGATTATTTAAACAGAATATGAAATGGGCAAATAGCCATTGCTGCTTGTTTCTGCCGAGGAAGAGGGAGAGAGGAGAGAGAGAAAATTTCGAATTTCTTCAATTCTCTTGCTTCTACCACTCAAGATGGATTCGGAAGGGAACATTGTTCCTAGGCAAGCATGAAGAACCTTGTCGGAAGCTGCTAGGAGGAGGAGGAGGGAGCTCATTCGAACCGAGGGGAAGTATGACTTCAACACGCCTCCGTCTGAGCTTTATCCCGGTAAGAGGGAGCACAAATCTACGAAACCTCAATCTATTGGGGTAAGCATTCTTGATTTGCTTGACTTTGTCAATTTTGATTGGAATTTTGATTTATTTGGGCCTTGACCCGATTTTTAGGAATTTTTCAAATTTTCCTATGATTTTTGTTGATGATTTTGGGAATTTGATGATTGACCTATGAGATTAAGGACATAAATGAACATACATGTGCAATTTATTTGAAAAAAATATGAGAATGACTCATTTTTGAAAATAAAGTAAGAAAAATAATGACTAAAATGTGATGGAGTCCTTGAATGTGCTAGGACTAGGTCAATTTCTGATCATGAATGGGAAAACAAGATTTTGGACGATGAAAATGATTCATGCATGCCATTTTGAAAAATTATTGCTAATGTACAAAGAACTTTGTGAAAAATGGACTTTTGTACTTAGGAGAGCAATGTGCTCGGGATGACGTGCTTCAAATGATGAAGGACACGTTTTCTAGGCAAAGGATGCTAGAAATCTCTTATGAATGCTTTTCTTTGAAAATATGTGCACTTTTGAATATATGCATGCTTTTGAGATGAGATGAAGGACTGACACATTTTTTGTTGGGTTTTCCTACAGGAGAACAAGTCGAGGGGACCTTCTGAGGTGGCTGTGAAGTTGTGGGATAGGATGCCCAACTTCGAGAAGGATGGGGTGAATCCCAAGCAGCTGGTGATGGCGACAGGGCTCGATCTTTTCATTGATGCTATCAGTAGAGGTATCCATGTGACCTCTAAGAGCAAGGGGCTAGTCCATGTCCTCTCGGAGTTCTGGTGGGACACCACCCACAGCTTTCATCTCAGCTGGGGAGAGATCACGGTGACTCCGACCGACTTTACTGCTATCACAGGCTTGTAGTTTACTAGGAGGCATGTAACTTGGAGAGATCACATCACCGCGGAAGAGTTTAGAGCTCTGGTAGGTTTTGACCTTCGTCCTAAGGGGCTTGGGATGGAGACAAGGTATGTTGAGGTGGCGGTCCTGGAGTTTGTCACCGACGGAGATGGTGGCGGAGTATGAGCATGTGAATGTCAATCTATCCGACGTGAGTGACGACGAGGACTTGATGAGGGATCCAAGCTTCTACGAGCTAAGCAGTCACGACGAGGAGTCGGAAGCTTAGGGTTCCTTAGGCTGATCTATGAGAGGAGAGAAACAAACAATGAATAATTTTATGCACAATTTGTTTATTTTTCGTTTTATTTGGGCGCCAAGGAGGCGAAAACAATGTAATGATATTTTATTTGCTTTTCTTATTCATGCTTTATGAATTTGCTTATTACTTGAGCCTCGGGGTAGCTTTTCTGCTTGGAAATGGGGCTGACACTGGGCCAAAATGGTTTGTGATGATATATGATTGCATGAATGGTGTTTGGACATGTTTTTATGCAGGTTTCATTGAGAAAGTGGGGTGAGAAATCCACTTGGGCAGCAGCTTTGGCTGCTGCAGATTTTTTTTCTGTAGAAGCAAAAGACGCCGTCCGGCCAGGTCTTTGGGCAAATGAAGCCGTGCGGCTGGAAGTTTTGTCTGAACTAGTTTTTTTTCAAATAAAATCAAGGGATGGCCTTTTCATTTCATTTTCACCCTAGACTTGTCCCAACTGATCCCAGAGCACATTTTTGACCAAAAATCATCAACTTTGATCACTGTCAATGGAGAAACCAATCAGATTGCAGAAGGGGAAAAAAGACCATTTTCTGTCCGATCTTCAATCTTGGATGAGACATAACTTCCACTCTAACAAGGGGTTGTTCGATACCACCTTCAAGATCAAGTCTTTATGGCATTTGAAGTATCTCCCACCCGATTGGGACCTTTTGAGGGCCGCAGCGAGGTTTTGGGACGTCCGGAGACATGTTTACTGCTTTTCTTACAATGAACTCATCCCAACCTTTGAAGACTTCCGGGCATTGATTGGGGGTCCAGAAATTGAGGCCGTTTCGATTCCTTTGACCGGAGATGTGCCGGTGATGGTAAAGTTGGCATCTTTTCTGCAAATTTCTCTGGAAGAGGCCGAGGGGATGATGGTAGCCCCTGACAGGATTGACCTTTCTGGTATCCCGGGCAGGTTTGGGTTTCTGGATACGGCTGCGACCCCGGTGGCTATGGATACCTTTATCCTCTACGTGTTCTCATTTCTGTTCACTGTCGAGTCCGTAGGGGTCTGCCATGGTGGCCTTTTGGACATGTTTAGAGACTGCAGAGCTGGGAAGGACATCGTCCCGCTGGTTTTGGGTGAAACTCTGCATGGCATTGACAGGATGGCTAGGGGAGACCATTTCATGAGGTCTGGGAGTCCAGCGGTGCTGACTTTATGGTTACAGGAGAGGCTTGGGGCTTTGTCGGGGGCTTCGCCTACTTAGTGCCCTTGGGTGATTTCTCAGAGGGGTGCACCTAGGCAATAGGACCAGGGTAGCTGGGAGCTGACAATGGCTAGGTTGTCCACCTCGGACATTCTCTGGTGGGTGCCAATTGGAGGTTGCAGACCCGAAGGACATTTCAGGAGTCCTATGTAGTGAGGGTTCCGGGGCTCTCTTGGTCGTCCTTTTACATCCCTTGCTTAGTGTCCAGGCAGTTTGGGATCTTACAGGAGCCTCTGGATGATTGGAAGGGCATCAATACCGTAGAGGTAGTGCCTTTTGACATGAGAAGCCAACTTCTCATTTTTCTCGAGGGCTTGGACATATACTGCTTTTCCTCCCAGGGATATTCTCAAGAGCAGGAAGAGTACCATCTTGACCACGTCTTACTTGGACTGGTACTAGAGGGAGATGGGGGCGACTCAGGTCATTTTGGGAGAGAGACGTCAGGCTTTATTGGGGGCTGACTGTGACTCAAGCAGGACTCTGAGGGAGACTGAGGCCAGGGCTAGTTCCCATAACCAGTCAAGTGATCTTATTAAAGATATGGAAGCTTGATATGAGAGGCTATCAGAAGTCGCTCCCCTTACTGAGGATCAAAGGGAGGAGATACGTGCTCGTGCCAGGGCAGAGAAGGCACTTATTAACACGGGTTTGGTGGAGGCTCCAGTGAGGATACCTGAGATTGGGATGAGGGAGACCGACGTCATTGAGAAGAAGAGGAAGAACACTCGACGGGGTCGAGGTAAAGGGAAGAAGAACAAGGAAGACTCATTGAATAACAACTGATAGATCTACTCCTAGGATTCCCTTATTGCCATTTTGCAAACACAATAGCTTATTAGGCCTTTTATTGTATTTTAGATCTTTGTAGCAGGTTAGCAGAGTCAAGAGTAGACCGTGCTTGAACTCATCAAGGAGTTTTTAACTTGTAATTAACAAAGATATTTATCTTAGAATTTATAAGACACATATTTCATGGAAACTTAGATGTCTTATTTATTGTTTAGACCGAACCATTTCTGGCTGCCTACGTTCCCCTTTTACAAGAAAGACTAAGGGGCTCAGGTCTTCGTAGTTCATTCTGGTGAACTATCGGGATTTTTGTTTTTTTTCTTTTTTTGTTTTTTTTTTATGTGCGGCCTGTCTTTTGCCTAGACCGCCCTTTTTGGGTTTTCAAATTTAGCCGGGCATTACTCTTTTTGCACTAAAATTTTTTCTTTCTTTCTTTTTTTCTCTTTTATTTTTTTATGTGCAACCCTGTCTTTTGCCTAGACCGTCCTTTTTGGGGTTTTCAGCCTAGCTGGGCATTACTCTTTTTGCACTAAAATTTTTCTTCTTTTCTTTTTTTTCATTTATTATTTTTCTTTTTCTTTTTTTTTTAGACATAATACCTGCGGAGCTTATCACCGTTGACTGGGTGGACAAATGGATTGCCGTCCAGGTCCGAAAGCTTCATCGCCCCTCCCGAAAGTATTTTCTGCACCACATACGGGCCAATCCAAACGGGTTCCCATTTTCCTAGGGGGTTGTCTCTGGTGGGGGGGCTTCACTTTCAGCACTAGGTCACCCTCTTTGATGTCCCTGGCCTTGACCTTTTTGTCGAATGCCCTGGCCATTCGCCTCTGATAGGCTCGGGTGTGCTCCATGGCTTTTAGCCTTCTTTCATCAAGCAGGGACAATTCATCATGCCGGCCGCGCAGCCACTCTACTTCATTAACACTATTTTTCAGGAGGACCCTTAGTGACTGGATTTCCAACTCCACTGGCAACACTGCTTCCATCCCGTAAGTTAGGGCGAAGGGAGTTTCTCCCGTGGGCTGCATTCGACAGACGCTCAGAGCCCCAGAGTGCCGGATGCGGCTTCTCGTGCCGGGCCACGACCACGGGTGGCCATTTTCCGGATAATCCGCTCGAGCGCCTTATTGGCAGCTTCTACGGCTCCATTGGTCTGAGGTCTGTACGGGGACGATTTGTGGCGAGTGATTCTGAATTCTGACAGCAATCTATCGCAGTCCCCCTCAAAGTGCGAACCATTATCTGAAATGACCTCATTGGGCACCCCATATCTGCACATAATGTTTTCTTTGACAGTCTGGGCCACCTTTCTGGAAGTGAGGACCTTGTAGGACTTGGCTTCTACCCACTTTGTGAAGTAATCGACTGCCACTAACACAAATTCATGCCCATTGCTTCCTGTTGGGGCTATCTTCCCTATCACGTTAATACCCCAAGTTGCAAACGGCCAAGGAGTTGTCATGCAGTACAAGTCATGAGGCAGGAGATGATTGAGGTTGGCAAATCATTGGCATTTGTTGCATGCTGGGACATGCTTGACACAGTCTGTTTCCATGGAAATCCAGTAGTAGCCCATTCTGAGGATCACTTGCATCAATGCTCTGGCATTCATATGAGGACCTCAGGGACCATTGTGGACTTCGATCATTAACTCTCTGGCCCTTTCATGGGTGACGTACAGGAGGAGTGGTCCTTGGTACCGTTTCTTGTACAGGTCGCCCCCTAAAATGACATAATGGGAGGCCAACCATTTCAAGGCTTGCAAGCTCTTGGCTTTGATGCCTTCCCTTGGTCTACCTTTTTCATCTCTGAAAGCTGATTCCCCATCCTTGAGGAACTGATAAATCTGACTGTACCAGGGTTCTTTGACAGGCTCGGGTTCCAAGTCTATTTCACAACAGAAAGCCGAGGCTTCTCTCCTACCCACTCTGAATGGTTTTATGGCCTTACCCTCGGGGATCTCTACCAATGAGGCTAGAGTAGCTAAGGCATCCGCGAATCTGTTCTTATCCCTTGGCAGGTAATGGAAAGTCACTTCTCTGAACTGCTCAATCAACTCTTCCATGTAGGCATGATACCTCTGAAGGTTAGGATCCACAGTCTTCCACTTGTTGGAGACCTGGTTGATGATCAAGGCTGAGTCTCCATAGACCTCGAGCTTCTTGACATTCCTATCTAAGGCAGCTTCTAAACCAGCAATGCAAGCTTCATACTCGGCGACATTGTTAGTGACAGGGAAGTTCAACTTTAGGGCTATTGGCGTGTGCTCATCTTTCGGATCGACCAGGAGCATTCCTGCGCCATTTCCTCTTTTGTTAGCAGCTCCATCAAAGAAAAGCTGTCATCGGTTCTCAGGCTCAACTACGAAGATCCCTTCATCTGGGAATTGGAGTTCAGGCCCACGGTCCTCATTGCTAGGGAAGTTTTCCAGGTGGTCTGACAGCGCTTGACCCTTGATTGCCTTTCTTGTCACATAGTTGATGTCATACTCAGCTAAGAAGAGCGACCGCTTTGCTAGATGCATCAAAATGGAAGGCTTGTCGAAGATGTACTTGATAGGGTCCATTTTCGAGACCAAGTTCACAGAGTGGGTTTGCATGTAATGCTTCACTTCGACTACCTGCACGATCCGCACAAGTCTTTTCACACGCTGAGTAATTGAGCTCACTTCCTTGCAGCTTCCGACTTACAAAGTAAATGGCATTTTCTACCCGAGAGTCTTTCTTCTCTTGAGAAAGCATAGCCCCAACTGCCGTATCAGTGGCAGTGAGATAGAGCAGAAGAGGTTTCTGTCTATGTGGGGGGCATAGCATCGGAGGATGTACTAGGTACGCCTTGATTTGGTCAAAGGCATCCTGGCATTCCTCAGTCCATTCTGTGTCTGCATTCTTCTTCATAAGCTTGAAGATGGGCTCGCACATGGTAGTCAGCTGGTTGACAAAACGGCTGATGTACTGTAATTTACCCATAAAGCTTTTGACCTCTGTCTGGGTTCGGGGTGGCCTCATGTCCATAATGGCCTTGATCTTTTGGGGATCGACTTCAATACCTCGTTCTGTTACCATATACCCAAGCACTTTTCCCCTTGTCACTCCAAAGGTGCATTTGGCAGGGTTCAGTCTCATGGAATGCTGTCTCAACCTTTCAAAGAACTTTCGTAGGTGAAATTACCCGGATCCGAGAAGGCCTCGCGGCCCCGGCATCTGGCATCTTTCGCGTTGGAGGTGTCTCGCCGTTTGTTTTCGCATTTTGTAGAGTCGCCACGCCGTTTTTATTAAGCCCAAAACATTGAAAAAGGGCATCAGTTTAAAGATAAATTTTAAACTGTTTTTTGTGTGATGAGATTTTGAGTTCGGAGGTCAGATGACTCCTCGGGAAGAGAATATTAGAATATTAGAGCTCACCCGAGTCGCCTCGTAAAAACGAGTCTTTCGGATACCCCTAATATCCTTTAAAAAGTTGTGTGTGTGTGTGTGCTTTTAAAAATGCATGCTGTATCGGATGTCTACATTGTATTGAAATGTATTGAAATAGAATAGGAAGGAAGCCTTACCAATGTTGGTTCGTGTCCGTCTTCCGCAGGGAATAGTGTTTGAGGTCTGAGTAGCGCTCCGGATTGCTTCGGGGATGCCGGTTGTCCATGACAGAGTTTCGCGTGAGTTGAAACCGTAGGCTGCGTTTGGGCGAAGGTTCGGCGTGCGTGGGGATCGTCGGGATCGGTCGGGCGAGGTTCGGCGTGCGTTGGAATCGTTGGTTGGATTCGGGCGAGAGGTTCGGCGTGCGTTGGAATCGTTGGTTGGATTCGGGCGAGAGGTTCGGCAAGGTTTGGGATCGCCGGTTTGACTCCTGGAAAGAGCCGGACACCGTGGGAAAGACCGGTGCAAGGCCTCGGAGTACCACGAGGGGCCTCAGAGTACCTCGAGAGTGCCTCGGGGCAGCGCGGGAGCGTCTCGGGAGCGCTCGGAGAGGCTTCGGAGCACCTCGAGGGGGCTCGGAAGGCCTCGGAAGGATCCGAAGGGGCCGGGAATGCCTCGAAAGGTCTTAGAAGGAGCCGAAGGCTTAGGGAGGAAGAGAGAAGTGGGAGGTCTACGAGGCTGCGTGGATGAGTCTGCGGTGTTTCCGTGTGTTTGAAAAGGGAGTGATCCAGATTGGGGTACTTACGAAGCCCTCGACGACGTCACTTATGAAAGAAGTGGGGTCGCCGATAAGATAAGTGGTCCTAACTGGATCGCGTGGGGGAGAGGAAGTGACCGTGAGGGTCAAAGTGAGGACGTGGTGGTGTCCTTTTGGGTGACCGTTTAGGTCAATAGCCGGGACTCCTGTGATAGGATTCCTACGTATCCCCTGGCGGGAATCAAGCACAGTCGTAGTTCGGGTGTGGGGTGAGTGTTCTGTGAATACGGGCGTGGTGGTGCCCTGAAGTGTCGTGTGACCGCTGAGGTCAGTGGTGAGGACGTGGTGGCGTCCGGGGTGACCGCATAGGTCGGTGACAAGGACGTGGTGGCGTCCTGGGTGACCGCATAGGTCGGTGATAAGGACGTGGTGGCGTCCTGGGTGACCGCATAGGTCGGTGATAAGGACGTGGTGGCGTCTGGGTGGCCAAGTATAGGTCGGTGGTAAGGACGCGCGGCGTCCGGGGTGACCGTATAGGTCGGTGATAAGGACGCGCGTGGTGGCGTCAGGGGGCGACCGTATAGGTCGGTGATAAGGACGTGGTGGCGTCCTGGCGACCGTATAGGTCGGTGATAAGGACGTGGTGGCGTCGGGGTGGCCGCATGGGTCGGTGATAAGGACGCGTGGTGGCGTCTGGTGACCGCATGGATAGGTCGGTGATAAGGACGCGTGGTGGCGTCTGGGTGGCCGTATAGGTCGGTGATAAGGACGTGGTGGCGTCTGGGTGACCGCATAGGTCGGTGATAAGGACGTGGTGGCGTCAGGGGTGGCCGTATAGGTCGGTGGTGCAGACGTGGTGGCGTCCGGGGTGACCGTATAGGTCGGTGATAAGGACGTGGTGGCGTCCGGGGTGACCGTATAGGTCGGTGATAAGGACGTGGTGGCGTCTGGTGGCCGTATAGGTCGGTGATAAGGACGCGTGGTGGCGCCCGGGTGACCGTATAGGTCGGTGATAAGGACGTGGTGGCGTCTGGGTGGCCGATCAGGTCGGTGATAAGGACGTGGTGGCGTCCGGGGTGACCGTATAGGTCGGTGATAAGGACGTGGTGGCGTCCGGGGTGACCGCGTAGGTCGGATGTGAGGACGTGGTGGCGTCCTGGGATGGAAATTTTACGATTTTCCTAATCGGGTGGTTTAAGGCCTTCCGGGCCGGCGATAGTGATTTGGGAGATTTATACGGTCTTCCGGACCGAGTGGTTTAGAGCCTTCCGGGCTGGGGATAGTAGTTTGGTTTGTGGTGAGTGGACGTGGTGATGTCCTGAGTTGAAGCTTAGTTCGGGAGTATGAACCTAAGTTGTGACCTAGTTCAGGAGTATGACCTAAGTTGGGACCTAGTTCAGGAGTATGACCTAAGTTGGGACCTAGTTCAGGAGTATGACCTAAGTTGGGATTTAGTTCAGGAGTATGACCTAAGTTGGGACCTAGTTCAGGAGTATGACCTAAGTTGGGACCTAGTTCAGGAGTATGACCTAAGTTGGGAAGGAGCTCGGGCTTACTTTGATGGCCGGTGCTTGAGCTGCCGTTGAAGTGGGCAAGGATGACGGCCGGTGATTGTTTCCCCATTTGGCGTTTCGGAGGCGCTTCGTGCCTTGGGACTTGTACTTGGAGGTGTTGGCTCCTTCGCGTGCTTGTTTTGCCATTGAGTGGGCAAGGATGATGGTCGGTCTTGGGATATGCGGTCTTGCATGACTTCCTTTGACTTGTTGGGAGGAGCTCGGGCTTACTTTGATGGCCGGTGCTTGCGTTGCCGTTGAGGTGGGCACAGTTCGGACTTACATCTGACTGCCGGTGCTTGAATTGCTGGGGATGCGTGACCTTGTAGGGGCCCTTTTCTGTTGGGAAGATGACTTCGGACCTCCAGTGGTTGAGTTGTCGTTGAGCGTTTGGAGGCGTCTTGTGCCTTGATATTCGTGCTGGGAGGTGTTGGCTCCTTCCTGAATTGCCGTTGAGCGGGCGGTGGTTGAATTGCCGTTGGAGTGGGCGAGGACCGGTCTTACGTTGATGGCCGGTGGTTGAATTGCCGTTGAAGTGGGCGAGGACCGGTCTTACGCTGATGGCCGGTGGTGGAATTGCCGTTGGAGTGGGCGAGGACCGGTCTTACGGCCCGATGGCGGTGGTTGAATTGCCGTTGGAGTGGGCGAGGACCGGTCTTACGCTGATGGCCGGTGGTTGAATTGCCGTTGAAGTGGGCGAGGTCCGGTCTTACGCTGACGGCCGGTGGTTGAATTGCCGTTGGAGTGGGCGAGGACCGGTCTTACGTTGATGGCCGGTGGTTGAATTGCCGTTGGAGTGGGCGAGGCCCGGTCTTACGGCGACTACGCCGGTGGTTGAATTGCCGTTGAGTGGCGAGGACCGGTCTTACGCCGATGGCCGGTGGTTGAATTGCCGTTGAAGTGGGCGAGGTCCGGTCTTACGCCGATCACGGTGGTCAATTGCCGTTGGAGTGGGCGAGGACCGGTCTTACGCTGATGGCCGGTGGTTGAATTGCCGTTGAAGTGGGCGAGGTCCGGTCTTACGCTTGACGGCCGGGGATTGAATTGCCGTTGAAGTGGCGAGGACCGGTCTTACGGCCGATGGCCGGTGGTTGAATTGCCGTTGAAGTGGGCGAGGTCCGGTCTTACGCTTGGCGGGGATTGAATTGCCGTTGAAGTGGGCGAGGACCGGTCTTACGCCGATGGCCGGTGGTTGAATTGCCGTTGAGCGGGCGAGGACCGGTCTTACGCCGATGGCCGGTGGTTGAATTGCCGTTGGAGTGGGCGAGACCGGTCTTACGGCCGACGATGGCCGGTGGTTGAATTGCCGTTGGAGTGGGCGAGGACCGGCCTTACGCCGATGGCGGTGGTTGAATTGCCGTTAGAGTGGGCGAGGACCGGTCTTACGCCGATGGCCGTCGGTTGAATTGCCGTTGAAGTGGGCGAGGTCCGGTCTTACGCTTGACGGCCGGTGGTTGAATTGCCGTTGGAGTGGGCGAGGACCGGTCTTACGCTTGGCGGCTCCCTTTGCTTTGTTGGAGAGCTTGATTGACCTGGATAGGGTCTGCGACATTGCTTGGGGCGAGGCAGGCTTGGCTGAGCTCTACTTCTCCTTGGACCGGTTTAGCTAGGGGTAGCTTGATTCGTTGGCTGCTTTGACTTTGCTTTGGAGGTATGAGTTCATATCTGTTTTTGATTTAGCAACTTGTCTTTTCTCCGTTGTCTTTTGACCGAGCTTTCTCTGTTTTTGTCACAGTGTGGTTTTATGAGGTTTTCCGGTGCTTCCCGTGGGATAGGGATCCCTGCTGGCTGCGTACCACTCGCTATCTGGGATGGGCTCGTACGGCGAGGGAAGAGGAGGACCAAGCCGGGGGAAGCTCACCATCGCCTATGGGGACGTGCGGGGAGCGTACGGAGAGGGATAGCCGTGAGGGGTTCGTTACATTCCCGTGGGCTCGGTATGAGGGAGATGAGTTCGAGGGGGCTCCCGAGGGTGACAGCCAAGGCGGAAGATGCTTGCGAGGCTTGACTTGTGACGCCACGCACTGGGAGCGAGTCTTACGGCAAAGATGGCCGGTGTGCTTCCCGTGGCTCCGAGGGACCCTCCCTTCGGGGATGCTTGACTCCAGGACATGGATGTCTTGGACTTCGAGAGGTACCTTGGCGGTGTCGGTGCCGAGGAGTTCATCTTGTATGGAGAGAGGAGTACGGGGCCTTCGTGAGGAGGAAGGCGAGGACGCCCTGTGCACCGCGGCGCGGAGAGAGAGGCCGGCCCGCAGCTCCCCCGAGGTTCCGATGCCGGACCGGATTTCACGTACGTCCGCGAGGACGGATCGAGAGGAGGAGGGTTCCATGTACCCGTTCGGAGCAGCTCTGCTGCCTACAGAGTGGACCCCGACGATCGGTGAGTGTGCCGACTCTTTTCCATCTTGGCATCTTTTCCGCGTTTTCTCTTTGTTGTTTGAGTATAACCGTATTTGATGAGCGTTTCCTTGGCTTCTTGTTGCGTGCAGTCCCGGGGAGAGCCTACGATATGCCGACTCGCCGTTACGTGGCGATGCGCTCCTTCGCTAAGAAGATGGCGTCGAAGGTGTCCCGTCGGTCTTCGCGTCGTGTGCCGGCGCACGAGCCTATGCCTTCGAGGCATTACGTGGACGTTCCTCCGCCTAGCCGAGCCTGAGCCGCAGCGGGAGGGGCCTTTGAGGGCGGCATAGCATGGATGCGGGACGTCTTCGGGAGCCGCAGGGCCTTCGAGGAGCAGCCCTTTTATCGGTTCATGCCTCGCACGGCGCACAGGCGGGGTGAGGGTTCCTCGAGCCTTCTTTCTTTGATCCTTTCGCGGATTTGATCCTTCCGAGTACTTCTCGTGGGAGCCTCAGCGGGTGCCTCGGTATTCTGACGAGGAGGATGTGACGGGCGAGTTTGCTGGGATGCCCGACTTTTCTTTGGAGGATCTTGGCGAGGAGGATGATGATGAGGATTCTGAGTAGTATTCATTTGCTTTCCCTCTTTTCATATCCCTCTCTTTTTTTTTATTTAGCAACAGACATTTTGGGTACTGTAATAAAACACATGTATTTGCATGGCAAAATGGTATTTTATTTTAAGATGTAATGTCATTTATTTTTGTGATTCCTGAATTGTCCTAGAAATTGTTGCTATTATTATTTTTATTTTTGTACATGCCACGTGAGCCGAGAGTGCGTTTGTGGGTAGTGTTGGTTTGCCGGAAATGGCTTTGGCCGTTGTTTGACCGTTTGGAGCAAGGTTTCTTTGGGGACAAAGTGGTTTTTGTACCTTGTTTTCGGAAATGGGCTCTGTTTGCAAGGAGGTCCGTACGGACATACTTAGCATGCAAAGAGGTCCGTACGGACCAACCTTGCTTTTGGGAAGGACATAAATGCTTTCCAAAGGCTCGGTTCTTCCTCATTTCCCCATTTGCGGCCATTTTCGAGCTTTCTTCCCCATTCTCTCTAGGAACCTCCATTTTTGCCATGGATTCTTCGTATGTCCCTAGAATTTTGCCGAGGCTTTCGCAGAGAGAGGCAAGCACACTTCCTTGAGCAGTTGAAAACGTGGATGCGGCGCCGTATGAGGCATCGAGACGGGCTTTGAGGTAAGGTTTCGTCTTTGCTCGATTTGGTCTTTTAAGGAGTTGGTTCCCGATTGGGATTTGTTGCGGGGTCGCCGCGAAGTTCGGGATGTTAGGAGGCACGTGTCTTGTTTCTCCTACAATGAAATGGTGCCCACTTTTGAAGATTTTCGGGCTTTGATTGGAGGACCGGAGGTGGAGGCCATCTCGCTTCCTTTGGTTGGTGGTCTTCTTGTGAGCGTGAAGCTTGCAGACTTTCTTCGTACTTCGTTGGAAGAAGTGCAGGGGCATGATCCTTGCTTCGGGTCATATCGACATTTCTGCGCCGCCGAGAGCGGTTCATGGTTGATGATGAGAGTGACGTCTCTTGGGATGTATTTGCCTTGTGCGTGATGGCGACGCTTTTTCTCGGTCGGCCCCTTGGCATTTGTGATGGCGCTTTGCTAGATGTGGGTAGGGCACCGCAGAGCCGGGAGAGGATATTGTCCCGTTGGTCTGTGCCGGGGGAGACTCTTCATGGTATCGACCGTCCGGCGACCGGGGATCGTTTTATGAGAGGGGAAGCCCCGCTTTGCTCACCTTGTGGCCGCGAGAGAGACTGTGCCATGCCCGAGGCTCCGACGTCGTTTAGCCCGTGGTCATTTGCTCGCCGACCTCTTGTGTTGGATATGGATCGATCCGCCCGGGAGAGATGGATGGCACGGCTTGGTACGCATCGAGATCCGCCGGTGGGTTTCGCAGACCGGAGGATTGAGACCAGGAGGATCTTGCAGAAGGGTCCTACGCCGTTAGAGTTCCAGAGTTTGTCTTGGTCCTCCTTCTATATTCCGTCGCTTGTTTCCGCAGTTTGGGATGAAGCAGGAGCCTTTGTTGGCCTGGGATGACCTTGCTACCGCGGAGATAGCTCCTCTTTGTATGGCAGCCCTGTGTGCCTTCTTGTATTGTCTCGAGGGTATGGAAGTATTCCGCTTTCCCTCCCGTGGTACTCCTTAGATGTCGGGGGAGCGTTGTATTGACGACTCAGTATCTGGCCTGGTATGAGCAGCGTGTTGGGCAGTCCCAAGTGGTCTTGGAGAGCAGGCGTGTAGCGATTCTGGGACCCGGTTGTCGTAGTAGCTATTGCCTTAGGAGTGCCGAAGCCTGGTCTGACCCTTTGGATGTGACGGGAGACGCTTTGTTTGACTACGAGACTAGAGTTGACCGACTGACAGGGAGAGGTCCTCTTTGGCTGCACTGGGCAGGAGGAGATCCGAGCCGAAGCACGGGCGAATGAAGCCCTGAGAGCTACTGGATTATTTGACTCTACGGGGAGGACCCCAGATCTCGGACTGAGAGACGCAGAGTTGGTTCACGTGGAGCGAAAGAAGACTCGCCGGGGACGAGGGAAGAAAGGAAAGAATGGCGAGGGGACAAGCGCAGATGGCGCGGAATGACCTCCTAAGTATCCATTCATTGCATTGCAAACACATTATTAGTTAAATGTATTAAGCTGTTTTTTAGCATGTTGTGAACTTGAGAGTAGACCGTGCTTGAACTCATCAAGAAATGTTGTAACCGTTAGTGATTTGTGATTTACTTTTAAAGCTTTGTCGAGACGCAAGATCTCTTGTTTGCCTTTGCTTTTGTTGTGCACTTTGTCGGCGTCCATCTTTGGACTTTTACATTGCATATGCGGACCGAACGGCAGGCCCCGCGGCAATCCCTTTTCTTTGAGGCTTTGTATTTGGCTGAGAGGTTGAATGCTCCCTTGACAAGTCGTTCTGACGGTCTTTTTCGTAGATTCCTTGCCGCTTGTTGGCGTCGGGCTCTTGACCTCAATTTCGCAGCTTCTGCTTGAGCTTCTTTTATTTATTGTTTTTTTTTTTTTTTTTTTTTTTTTTTTTTTTTTTCGAGGCGCGTGAGGGCGAAGACAAGCCCCTGGCTTGGAAGTAGACATGAGTCGGTCGTTTGATGCCGAGTGACCCTCGGATGTCCTTTGATGTTGCCGCCGTCGTTTGACTTGGTCAAGGTGACTGGCTGGGCGTGTTCTTGAAAAGTGCGGAGCTTCGATGGAGGTCTTGGTTGACATTCAAACTTTTGACTTTTTGTGTATTTTTAGACCGGACCAATTAAGGTTGCCTACGTTCCCCGGACTAGAGGGCTCAGGGTCTGCGTAGTTCGACACTACATGGAGTGCCAAGAGATGCACAGTTGTTCTTCTTCAGCGAAGTATCTGCGAAGTTTGCTTCCGTTGATTTGGATTCATGAAGGGATTGCCGTCTAGGTACGGTAGCTTCATGGCGCCTCCGGAGAAGATCTTTTGAACCACGAAAGGGCCGATCCATGTGGGTTCCCATTTTCCCGATGGGTTGGTTCGAGTGGGAGGCTTTTCTTTGAGTACAAGGTCACCTTCCCCGATGTCTCGGGATTTGACTTTCTTGTCGAAAGCTCTAGCCATCTGCTTTGATAGGCTCGGACGTGTTCCATGGCCTTTAGTCGTCGCTCGTCTAGCGAGCCAATTCGTCGTGTCGGCTTCGGAGCCATTCAACTTCGTTGATGTCATTTTCAGCAAAGACTCGGAGTGAGGGAATTTCTAGCTCGATGGGAAGGACTGCTTCCATCCCGTATGTCGGGGCAAATGGGGTTTCTCCCGTGGCTCGTTCGGATCGATGTGCGGTAGCCCCAAAGTGCAAGGTGCGGCTTCTCGGGCCAATCTCGTCCTCGGGTGGTCATTTTTCGGATGATCCGTTCGAGGGTTTTGTTTCTTTGCTTCCACGGCGCCGTTTGTTTGTGGCCGGTAGGGAGAAGATTTGTGACGTGTGATTTTGAATTCAGCGGCGATGCAGTCGAATTCTCCTTCGAAGTGTGAGCCGTTGTACGATATGACCTCATTTGGGATGCCGTATCGGCATATGATGTTTTCCTTGAGGAAATGTGCGACCTTCTTGGAGGTGAGTACCTTGTAGGACTTGGCTTCGACCCATTTGGTGAAGTAGTCGATGGCTACTAAGATGAACTCGCGACTGCCGTTCTTTGGGCGGAGCGATTTTCCCGATGACGTCAATTCCCCCAGTGGCAAAGGGCCAAGGTGTAGTCATGCGGTAGAGATCGTGGGGTGGTAGATGATTGAGGTTGGAGAACCGTTGGCACTTGTCGCAGCTCTTCGGACAAAGTGGATGCAATCCGCTCCACGGAGATCCAAAAGAAGTAGCCCATCCCGAGAATGATTTGCATCGGGGCCCTGGCGTTCATGTGGGGACCGCAAGCCCCATTGTGGACTTCGTTCATGAACTTACGCTTCTTCTTGGGCGACGCAGCGTAGGAGTGGCCCATGGTAGCGTTTCTTGTATAACATGTCCCCGAGGATGACGAAGTGAGAGGCAAGGCGTTTTAGGGCCATGATGCTCTTGGTTTTGACCCCTTACGTGTGTTGTCCTTCCTTGTTTATGAAGGTAGTTTCCCGTTCTTGAGGTATTGGAAGATCCGGTTGTACCATGGCTCATTGACGGGCTTAGGTTACAGTTCGATCTCACAACGGTAGGCGAGAATTTCCTTTCGTCCGACTACGAAGGGTTTGATTGCTTTTCCTTCGGGGATTTCCACAAGGGAGGCCAAGGTGGCTAAGGCATCCGCAAACTGTTTCGGTCTCTTGGCAAGTAATGGAAGGTGACCTCTTCGAATTGTGTGATGAGGTCCTCTATGCAGCATGGTATTTTTGCAAGCCCGGGTCTATGGTTTTCCACTTGTTGGAGACTTGGTTGATGATCAAGGCCGAGTCCCCATAAACTTCGAAGTTTCGGACATTCCTCTCGAGTGCGGCTTGTAGTCCGGCGCAGCTTCATATTCGGCGGCATTGTTGGTTACCTCGAAATTGAGCTTTTATAGCAATTGGGGTGTGCTCGTCCTGGGATCCACCAAGAGCATACCGATGCCGTTTCCCTTTTGGTTGGCCGCTCCGTCAAAGAACAATTGCCATCGGTTTTCGCCTTCGATTGCGAAGATTCCCTCGTCTGAAATTGTGGTTCAGGGCCTCGAGCCTCGTTGGTTGGGAAATCGGCCGGTTGTTCGGCCATGGCCCGTCCCTTGATTGATTTTTGGTTTACATACTTGATGTCAAATTCCGCCAGAAGAAAGACCATTTGGCGAGCCTCATCGACGAGAGATGGTTTGTCGAAGAGGTACTTGACCCAGGTCCATTTTGGAAACCAAGTGTGCGTGTGCGGCGCATGTAGTGCCGTAGTTTCCCGACAACCCATACAGAGCTGCGCAGTTTTCTCGAGGGCCGAGTAATTGAGTTCGCTGCCTTGAAACTTTCGGCGACGAAGTAGATGGCGTTTCGACCCGTGACTCTTTCTTTTCTTGACAGAGCATGGCTCCAAGCTGCGGTGTCGGTCACGGTTAGGTATAGCAACAAAGGGTTTTTCCTCGTGGGGAGGACGAGAGAATCGGAGGACTCACAAGGTATGCTTTTATTTTTCAAAGGCATCTTGGCATTCTCGAGTTCCATTCGATGTCGGCATTCTTCTTCATCGGCTTGAAGATTGGCTCGCACATAGAGGTCAATTGGTTGGACAAGGCGGGCGATATATTGCGGGCGACCCATGAAGCTTTTCACCTCTGTCGGAGTTTGCGGTGGTCTCATTTCGATGATAGCTTTGATCTTTTGAGGATCCACCTCGATGCCTCTCTCGGTGACCATGTATCCCAAAACCTTGCCTCGGCTAACCCCAAATGTGCATTTGGCAGGGTTAAGCCTCATTGAGTGTTTTCGGAGGCGATTGAAGAATTTTCTCAGGTCGTGAGGTGTTGTCCGTCCGATCCCTTTGAGTGAACGATCATGTCATCGACGTACACTTCGATCTCTTTGTGGATCATATCGTGGAAGAGGGCGGTTCTTTGCCCGTTGGTAGGTAGCCCCAAAGGTTCTTTAGTCCGAACGGCATTGCGTAGCGGTAGGTTCCCCAGGGGTTGTGAAAATTTGTCTTTTCTTGGTCTTCTTCGGCCATCTTGATCCGATTGTAGCCGGCAAAACCGTCCACGAAGGACTTGACTTCGAAATTGGGCGTAGTGTCTACCAACATGTCGATGTTGGGTAGTGGAAAATCATCCTTGGGACTTGCTTTGTTGAGATCTCGGAAGTCCACGCAACAGCGTACTTTTCCATTGGCCTTGGTGACCGTGACAATATTGGAGAGCCATGTGGGGTACTCGATCACCCCGATGAAGCCGACGGAGCATTTTTTCGATCTCCTCTTTGACTTGTAAAGACCATTACGGCTTGATTCGGCGTAGCTTTTGCTTGATGGGCTTAGCCTCGGGATTTAAAGGAATCCGGTGCTCTACAATGTTAGGATCTAATCCGGGCATGTCTCGGTAAAGACCAAGCGAACACGTCCACGAACTCCTTGAGCGGTGCGGTCAATGCGTCTTGCTCTGTGCCGGTGAAGAAACTTCCGATTTGCGTCTCTTTTGGCTCTTGACGGTTCCCAAATTCACTTTTGGTTAAAACCTCCTCGGCGGCTTGGGCCCGGTTTTCTCTCGTTTGACAACATGCTTAAAGATGTGCTTAATGTATTGTTCGTTTAATGTGTACGCTTCTTTATCAAGTGAATCGTTATTAGCTTGTTTGTGTGTTAGTTAATTTATCGGTTGTTAAAGATGCAATGAGAGGATACTCGGAAAGATCGAAGCATTCATTAAGAGCATACGGGAATACATTATTGGCAATGAGTTCGTAATCTTCTGGCGTGAGGCCATCAGATGACTCAAGAGACTCAAATTCAAAGCTAATGGACTCGGGATGAGTTTTGACACTAGACTCTAGGACTCGAGGGGTCAGACCAAGTTGTTCGATCATGTCCTCTTTCTTTGGCGGTAGGTCAGGAGAATGTGGCCCGGTTATTGAGTGGCAATGAGCTTGATAGGAGATGGGGCTTGAAAGGCTTTATGTCACCGTTCCCGATCATTGCTATCACGAGTTATCGAAACAAAATCGATTAGATCGGCATCTCGATTTCTTCTTTGAAGAGCAGGTGTAGCAGTGGTTCGTCCCAAGCATCGTCTGCGGAGTCTCTTGCCTTTGTCTTGGGCAATGCTAGCTCGAATGCAGACTCGTCCCGCTTGTTGAAGGCAGGGTTGTTGACAGAGAGTTTTTCGAATTCTTCCGCCAAAGAGGGGTTTTCCGAACCAAAAATTCATTGTGAATAGTGGTGGTTGTGGATCCGGCGGGGGCGGTGTGTCGAGGAAGGCTCTTCGGACGGGATTTGGCTTGAGGCCTACGAATCTTGCCAGGTTACATTGGAGCTTGTCCATGGTTGTCGGCCGGCTTTGTTTGGCGCCGATCGGCCTGTTCCTTTGGGATCTTCTTCCAAGTTGCCGGCCTTCCTTGTGAAGTACTTGGTCATGTCGAAGGCTGCAGGACGAAGATCGGAGATTGCGTGCAAGCCTCTTTTGTTATCTCGTGAAGCGTTTACGTGCGGCTCGCTTGTCCTCCGCAATGTGTTCGGGAGTAGGAGAGTATCCCAGGCCGTGCGGTGGTATTCTCGTTCTTTGATATTGATGATCCGTTGAGTGCCACGATGGCGTTTTCCCAACGAAGCCCGGGATGTAGTTCATGTGCTTCATCATTTTCATTGGGGGAGGGATCTTGTCCCAAATCAAAGGCGAGTCTATGTGGCACACTTGGGCCTTTGGGCTTTCGATGGTGAACCTGTTAACATCATGCCATCATCGTCGGGTTTGATTTCTAAGACCGGACGCCGTTGGTATCGGTCCTTTCAGTGACTATGCTTGTCGCCGTAGATGATGGTCATATCTCGTTCCTTGGGACGAATCCTTACGCACCGATGGAGAGTGGATGCCACCCCATTGATCGATGTAGCCAAGGGCGTCCCGTAATGGCGGTGAATGTGATCGGGATGTCGATGACTTGAAGTCTGTCGGGACCATTTGTTTTCCAAACCAAAGGTTCAAGGTGGCTATTCCCAGGCGGGCGGGATGTTGAGTCGTATGCCTTGATTGCCCGAGTCGAGGGTTTTAGATCGGTTGCTTTGATCCCTAGCAAATCCATCATTTTGCCTGGAAGGACGTTCATGGATGATCCTCCGTCTACCAAAGACCCGAGGGAGACGGCGCTCGTCCAATTGAATCAAGTTATGTAGAGAGGCTCGTTGTGGTCGCCCCAAATTTCGGAAGATCGAGCTCTGTGAAGGTGATGATATTGCCGTAATTGACGTTGCCAATCATCTCGAGCGCTTCATCAGGTGTCCTTGTGATGGGAACCATGGTACAGAGCCGTGCTTTCTTCCAACTTGAGCTTGTGCGGGTAAGAGGAAGTGAGTAAGGACGAGTGCAGATGTTAGCTGAGTGCGTTTGAAGTTGTGTCAAGACAGGATCTTCGACCTTTGGGTCCAGGGTTTCGGCTTCTTTGGCGTAGGGTCCCTTTTCGGTTCGTGGCTCGGTATGGCCGGGCCTTTTGTCTGTCCGTGGAGGATTCACTGGAATTTGACCTAACGTGTCGAGAACATTCACCTCTGGACTTGTGGTTTTGCTTGTCCTCTCTGCTTTCGTAGTGGGAGGAGCCTCGATTGGCGTAAGGCCGGCTCGCGCATTTCAATTCGTTCACTGTCATGGCTTTTCTTGAAGCATCAATAGTGGCTTTGAGATCTTCCCAAGACGGGGTTGGATTATACGGACCTTCGGGCCTTCGGTGGCGGTGCGAAGCTCGTCCCGGTGATCATGGAGCAAACATTGCCGTGGCCTTGTGCGAGCTAGGCTTCTTTGGAGTAGATGACATAGTAGTCAAACTTTCCCGAGGGTTCTCCAAGGGTTCCGGCGTGGGATCACCGGATTCATACCTCTTTTTCGGTTTTTGTTGAGAAGATAGCTTCTTCTTTCGTCGAGGGCGGCCCTCGTTCATTGCATCCCGGAATTCCATTTCCGGGCAAGCACTTCTGTCCTTGAGCGTCCCACCGAGATGTGTTCGTTGTTCGGCGGTGGTACTTTGGGACCTCGGGAGGCTGGATGGGCAAGCTTTCCCGTGGAAGGTCTTGTGGCCTTACGTCATAACCGCATGGCTCGTACGAGGGTAACGGGTTGACTTACGGGAGACAATGAGAGACGTTAGAGGCCGTAGGAGCCGGTCATAGCTTGGGAAGCCCCAGGTGGTTGGGTGGCTAAGGTTCCGAAGTGGTGCATGGCACCTTCGATCCAGGCTTGTTGCTCACCTGACGTTTCTCAATAGCCATGAGGACACTGCCAAACTTCTTCCAGTGTTGGGAAATTTCTTGGGGGTAAGGTCCCGTTCTCATCCTTGTTATCCACCGACTTGGCCATGGGAATTGACGGACCGTCCCGGTGACAAAGCTGGGAAGGAGGTAGGACCTTGCTTTGTTTTGATACCGGGAGACGGGTTCCTGGTACTCTCGACCACTCTGTTAGCTGGAGGGGGTGACGGGCAAGGTTTAGACACAGGAAAGGCCCAACGGGATAAAAAGGGGAAAGCTCACGTGGCATGCGGTTTCCGTTTCTTTTATTTTCTGATTTTTTTTTGTTGTTTTAATTTACTTAAAACATGTTTTCTCAGAATCCTAGGTAGGTTGGAAAAGATTGCTCTTCTTTTTCGCAACTATGCTAGATCCCGGGTCGATGGAGACCATCTCGTGCGGCTATAAGCCCCTCGTTTTGCACCCGTATTTCGACATCCCGGGGTGGACGGCCCTGTGCGAGGGTCCTATAGTGCAAGCGGTTTCCACCGGCCTAAAAGAAAAATCGAACCTAAGGACCGAGCCTTGTCATGTTCGTTTTGATGCGTTAGCCATGTGAATAGTGAACCGAGCCGCCACCGAGTCAAGATCGGGTCCAAGAGTTCGGCATGACCTTCTCTTTACCTTGCTTGCGCAAGGGATCTCGTGACGTTAGGCGTTGGCCGGGTCATATCGTCTGGCCGACGTATCAAAGGCGTGATGACATGGTGTCATGCGAGCATGGATGTATATCCGGGACGGAACATCGTGCAGGTGTAGCTTCGAAATCAAGATCGTGTCAAGATTTTAGCATGACCTTTCATCTCTTTGCTTGCGCAAGGGATCTTGAAGTTCCGAGCCTTGACTCGTAAAATGGCCGGCATGGTATATGTATCCAGGCCGTATGACACGGACCGAGTAAAACCAACCGAGTCCGGACGAGTGTGACTCAAGACTCAAACGTGCGGGGTTGACGCTTGGCTAGGATGGGATGTTTGGAATGATCCCGTGCGCGCCAAGAGGCCTAGGAAGACCAAACGGATCGCAACCGAGACCACTCCGGGTTAAGGGTTGTAGTGTGCGGTGTATCCGAGGCAAGAAGTGCGCGTAGTGTGCGGTGTTACCGAGGCAAAGAAGCATGGAGTAGAGTGCGGTGTAACCGAGGCAAGAAGGTGCGCGTAGTGTGCGGTCTCTAAAATTCTTTTTCTGAGTAAAATAGAAATTTTTGAAGAATTTTAAATGTATGCACAGATGTATATTGATGCATTTTTTTGTATTTTTATTTTTTTGTAAAATAAAAACGAAGCACGTGCTTGTGCCTTACACACACAACAGTTAAAGGAAGGGGTAAAATGAAAGTTTGACCCTCATCATCGTTTTAAAAATCTTTTGTTTTGTTTAAAAGTTTTTAAAACAAAAATATCCCCAGCGGAGTCGCCAACTGAAATTACCCGGATCCGAGCAGGCCTCGCGGCCCCGGCATCTGGCATCTTTCGCGTTGGAGGTGTCTCGCCGTTTGTTTTCGCATTTTGTAGAGTCGCCACGCCGTTTTTATTAAGCCCAAAACATTGAAAAGGGCATCGCTTTAAAGATAAATTTTAAACTGTTTTTGTGTGATGAGATTTTGAGTTCGGAGGTCAGATGACTCCTCGGGAAGAGAATATTAGAATATTAGAGCTCACCCGAGTCGCCTCGTAAAACGAGTCTTTCGGATACCCCTAATATCCTTTAAAAAGTTGTGTGTGTGTGTGTGCTTTTAAAAATGCATGCTGTATCGGATGTCTACATTGTATTGAAATGTATTGAAATAGAATAGGAAGGAAGCCTTACCAATGTTGGTTCGTGTCTGTCTTCCGCAGGGGAATAGTGTTTGAGGTCGGAGTAGCGTTCCGGATTGCTTCAGGGATGCCGGTTGTCCGCGGACAGAGTTTCGGCGTGAGTTGAAACTGTAGGCTGCGTTTGGCGCAGGTTCGGCGTGCGTGGGGATCGTCGGGATCGCCGGGCGAGGTTCGGCGTGCGTTGGAATCGTTGGTTGGATTCGGGCAGAGGTTCGGCGTGCGTTGGAATCGTTGGTTGGATTCGGGCAGAGGTTCGGCAAGGTTTGGGATCGCCGGTTTGACTCGGAAAGAGCCGGGACACCGTGGGAAAGACCAGGCAAGGCCTCGGAGTACCACGAGGGGCCTCAGAGTACCTCGAGAGTGCCTCGGGGCAGCGCGGGAGCGTCTCGGGAGCGCTCGGAGAGGCTTCGGAGCACCTCGAGGGGGCTCGGAAGGCCTCGGAAGGATCCGAAGGGGCCGGGAATGCCTCGAAAGGTCTTAGAAGGGGAGCCAGAAGGCTTAGGGAGGAAGAGAGAAGTGGGAGGTCTCTGAGACTGCGTGGATGAGTCTGCGGTGTTTCCCGTGTGTTTGAAAGGGAGTGATCCAGATTGGGGTACTTACAGTAGGTCGACAAAGTGCTGTCCATCCTCACCTTTGGAATGGATTATCATGTCATTGACATAGACCTCAATTTCCTTGTGGATCATGTCGTGAAAGAGTGCGGTCGCTGCCCTCTGATACGTAGCCCCGGCATTCTTAAGCCCAAAAGGCATCACTGTATAGCAGTACGTTCCCCACGATGTGGTGAAGGCTGTCTTTTCTTGGTCCTCCTCGACCATCTTGATCTTGTTGTAGCCAGCAAAGCCATCAACAAAGGATTTGACTTCATATTTAGCAGTGGCATCCCCCAGAATGTCTATGTTCGGCAAGGGATAGTCATCCTTGGGGCTGGCTTTGTTCAGATCCCAGAAATCTACACAGCAGCGCACCTTCCCATTGACCTTGGTTACAGTCACGATGTTGGATAACCACGTCGGATATTCAATGACCCTGATGAATCCTACCCACAGTAGCTTCTCAATCTCTTCTTTGACCTGTAGAGACCACTCTGGCTTGATTTTTCTCAGTTTCTACTTTACTGGCTTAGCACCTGGTGCTAGAGGGATTCTGTGATCCACAATCGAACTATCTAGCCCCGGCATATCCCTATATGACCATGCAAACACGTCCATGTATTCTCTGAGCAGATTGACCAGTCTGTCGCATTCAACCTCCTGGAAGAAGTTCCCAATCTGTGTCTCTTTAGGTTCCTCGACAGTACCCAAGTTAACACTTGTCAAAACCTCCTCGGCAGCTTGGGCCCGATTTTCCTCTTTGTCTGTAACCTGCTTAAAAATTTATTTAATGTATTGTTCGTTTAGTGTGTTTGCATCTTGTTCAAATGATTCATTATTAACTGTTGTTAAGTTATTAGTTAATTTATCATTTGTTAAGTTGGCAATAAGGGGATACTCAGAAAGATCTGTCATTTCATTCAAAGCGAAAGGAAAGATGACATTGGCTACATATTCATAATCCTCAGGCGTGAGGCCTTCGGATGACTCGGAGGACTGGAATTCAAAGACTCCTAACTCACATGACTCTTAACCCTGACGACTCTAGACCCTACACTACTTATTGACTCGAAGTGTTTGACACGGGTTGGACTGGAGTTTACTCTTTACTGCTGTTGCCCTGGGGAGTAGTAGTCTTGTCAGCGTTCCCATCCTACTGTGCATCCTGTGAACCTTCACTGCCTTTGCTGACATTATTCCCATGGGGGATGTTCGGCTGATCTAGTGCAATTTCCTCTCCGAATCCGATCATATCCATTCGTACCTCTGGGATAATGGGACCAGTTGCACTTTCGACATCCGAGAGACATCTTTCTCCATCATCAAAGTCTTCTGGCACGTTCACTCTTCTTTCCACATTCTTCCAAACAGGGGGTTGGGACTGATCTTCATGAACAGTAAGAGCCATCACGAACACATTATGCTCACCGTGAGTGATGAAGGGTTCTGGAGAGACTTCCATCATCATAGCTTGGCTTACTTCTGCCTCACAATCTTCGTAAGTGAGTCTTCCTTCTGTAATTTTGACTATGGTCACTGGTTCGAAATCACAAAAGAGAGGTCTGACCTTGACAACATTGATGAAGTCGGTTCCTATTATAGTTCCAAATTTTCCTTCCATGGCAGAGGCATCAATCAGATCTTTCCATTCTCCTTGCAGTTCAGCATAAGGAACATTGAATTCCAGGATGTTTATGATCTGTGGATTCCCGAAACCAGCTGCATTTGTCTCTCCAAACTCAATCATATTGACTCGATTGTTAGCAGGAAGAGGATTCTTGACTACATTGGGACCCCGAGGTGGTTCAAGCTTGCCTTCTTCAATCAGGCGGGAGATAAGGAATTTCAGGTAAGTACAATTATTGGTGTTATGACCATGATATTTGTGAAAGCGACAGTGCTTGTTTTCATCCATTCTAACACTAGGGTTCTTCGGTTTCCAGTTTTCCAAAGGTCTAATGAGTCCTTCGGCCACCAGACCATCGAATACTTTCTCTAGTGGCATTCCAAAATCTTTGGCAGTGTAGAAACGAGGTCTTGACTTCAAAGCGGCTTGGCCTGAACCTTGTCCAACTTTCTCATTCTGGATATAATTGACCGTGCCAACCGTTTCTTTTCCCTTTACAGTGACGGCTGTGGCATTTGAGACTGGGGCTTTGTACCGGTAAGAGTTGCATGTCCCTGTGACCGGAGCCATGTTGAAGGCATTTTCAAACTTGGTGCCGGCATTTACCATCGCCCGAAGATCAGGATAATAATAATTGCCAATCTGGACCCTTAACTGAGGTTTCAAGCAAGACTGGAAGATCTCCATCTGTTCCTCTTCATTCAACGGGGTCATCATTTCACTAAGTTTCCAATTCCACCTCTTGTAGAATTCACTTACTGGCTCGTCTGGGCGCTGCAGAGTGCCTTGTAGGTCATTCCTGCTGGTTTCCCAATTCAAGTTAGCCTTATACTTTTCCATGAACGCTTCCTTGATCTGGTCCCATGTGGCTCGGGCCTCTGGCTTCACATGCAGGAACCACCTAAGAGCTGAACCCTTTAATGATAGTTGAAAGTGATCGGCCATTTGCTGATACGTACAATCCTTGGCTCTCATGGCAAGAAGGTAGCTTTCAATGTGAGTCCGAGGACAATCTATGCCGTTGAACTTTTCAATCTCGGGCATTCGAAATTTTGGAGGAAGAGGGACAATTTTGCTGGGATTGGTGATCTGGTATGCTGCTTTCTTGGTGCTCAGTTCCCCGAATTTCTCTTGCATGAACTTAACTTGTTCCATCAACCAAGTCATGTTGGGGTCAGGTGACAGTTTTGGATTGTTCGATTCTGAAGCAGGCTTATCAGACATGGGTGGCAGGATATGTTGGTGTAATGCCCTAGGCTTTAGTTATGTTTAACTGAAACCGTTATGTATCGTCTTTATCGTTTAAGTTTATTACTTGATTATTATATATTTTGCATATTTATTGTAATAATCTCCGTCCCTAATTATTAAGAGAATAATTAGTATAATTGTCAATGGATAATCATATGATGATTATATGCATAGAGATGCACATTGAAATTATGGGTACTTGTTAGAGAACAAGTGACTGGACTTGACCCGTACGAGACTTATGTCATGGTCAAATGTCATAAGTAAATCTCATATGGTCACTTTATTTAGTCCCTAGACCTTAGATTATCATGATCCTGTTGAGAACCATTGGATGGCAGTCAAGATGATCCTTAAGTACTTAAGAAGAACTAAGGATATGTTCTTGGGATTTGAAAGATTGGAAGTTAATGTTGTTGTAAGAGTTACACAGATACTAGCTTCCAAACTGACAAAGTTAATTTAAAATCACAATTAGGATTTGTGTTTATGCTTATTAGAGGTGCGGTTTTGATTGGAAGAGTTCCAAGCAGAAAATTGTAGTCGATTCTACGACTAAAGCCAAATTTTAGCAACATATGATGTAGCTAAAAGGAGGCAGTTTAGATCAAATGTTCGTTTAGTATTTTGAAAATGTTCCAAGTATCACTAATCGGTGAGACTTTTGCTGTGACAATAGTGGTGCCATTTGTGCAAACAATGGAACCAAGATCAAAACAGCGATCCAAACACTCACTTAGACATTTTTCGAGGAATTCATAAAGAATGAGAAGATGTTAAGATATATAAAGTATCAACCGATGATGACATAAGGGATTCACTTACAAAAGACCCTCGCACAGGCAGAAGCATGATGGTCATGTTAGATCCATAAGTATTCGATACATAAATGGAGCCTAGTGCAAGTGGGAGACTTTTGGTGTAATGTCCTAGGCTTTAGTTATGTTTAACTAAAACCGTTATGTATCGTCTTTATCGTTTAAGTTTATTACTTGATTATTATATATTTTGCATATTTATTGTAATAATCTCTGTTCCTAACTATTAAGAGAATAATTAGTATAATTGTCAATGGATAATCATACGATGATTATATGCATAGAGATGCATATGGAAATTATGGGTACTTGTTAGAGAACAAGTGACTGGACTGACCCGTATGGGATTTATGTCATGGTCAAATGTCATAAGTAAATCTCATATGGTCACTTCATTTAGTCCCTAGACCTGAGATTATCATGACCTTACATATGATGAAAGTCATGTTTGATTTTAGTCAAACGATATCTTAACACGATATTTATGAAGGCTATCTTTGGCATGAACGGATTCATGATGGGAAGGATGATAAGTCAAGATGGAATTTGTCCCTCAAAAGAGAGATGTTTTGCTTGGCCCCTCGATGAGTGATAATGATGAAAGCGTGTGCCCACACCCCAATATGATTGGACTATCATTATACTCAAGATCGAGAAAGCATTGAACAGATACAAGTTGACGTGGACCATGACTTGTGTTCAATATAACATCGTGAGACAAAGGGATAAATGGAAGTGTGCCACTGGAAACGTGAACTCTTACGTTATATTATTTGGGTAGACATAATGGCTTGCTAGAGTCCGCTTATGTCTTATGAGGATCGATATGATCGAGCTCATTGCCAACATAATATAATCCTATTGGGTCACACACAACTATAATGAATTTGTTAAACCAAAGGAAGAATGATTGAGAGTTTCTGATCTGACTTGTTGTACCGCGCGACACAACTTGCCTATAGGCTGCTTGTGGTCGTGCGACACAACAAGACTGATGCGGTTTGGCAGACAGTTTCCTAATCTGATTAGGAAACTAATGTCAATACTAAGGTAGTATAAATATGCAGTCTGTAAACCCTAATTAGAGCTAGCCGAAATTTTCCAAGAAAAAAAAACACACTAAAAGGTTTCTCAAATTTCTTCCAAGGGTTTAAGGATCTAGCAATCCTCAAGAACCGTTCTTGGTTCATTCTTACGTGTGGATACAACAATAGAGGGTCTTCGCTCGTTTGACGATCAAGGCCTAGAGTTCCAATCCGAAGATTCAAAGGGTTTTTGAAGATCGAAGATTGTGATTCAAAATCACACCGATAAATTGTTTGATAGCTCAAGATCGGAAAGCAATTAAGGTTGATAAATTCTATCTCATAGGAATTCAATTTAATCGTATAGAACGGATCTTAGGGCTTTGGTTTTTTTGTGTTAATTTGATGCTTAATTCCGCTGCGCATGGACCCATAAAACCCAACAGTGGTATCAGAGCCCCGTTCGTATGGTTAAGTTTGAATTAACATGCTAGAATTAAGATATAAATTGTTTATATGGTTTTTGCATGTTTTGTATGCGGTGGAATTTTGATTGTTTATGTGAAACAATGTGAAAATCATTTTCTGATTATGTTGAATTAAATCTGTTAAAAGCTGTTAAAAGCTGTTTATTTGATTTAATTGCTTTATGATTGGAATTGATTGAAATTTGAAAACTGCCAAACTGGCTACTCGAGTCGTACGACGGAGTAGGCCACAATTGAAAATCTGGTAGTAAAATGGGCTTGATATGTCATGCGGCAGAACTTGGCCATGGTCGGTGTCTGGTCATGCGACATATATGGTCTTCAGGAAGCTTCTGTCCCGCGACAGAATATGCCTGATCTGGGCAGTATCAGTTTTGTTGAATTTTCATGCTAATCTGTGATAATGTTTACAATTTGATATGTTTCTGTCTTAATCTGGATGCTATAAATTTCTGTAAATTAAATTTATAGGGCTATGCTAGATTAATTCATTGTTTATGCATGCTTAATTAATTTAAATGTGTTTTTATTAATTGTTGCGATGCATGATTTATTTGTTCTTAAATGTTAAGAATTTTATCAGATGTTTAGTTGAAACATTGAATAATAATTTGTTAAATGTTTAGTTGAAACTTAAATTTTGATTTTCTGATTGTTTATGAGAAACAAGTCAGTTTACGCAAAATTTGAAGGAATCTGATTGTTTATGAGAAACAAATCAGTTTATGAGTCTGATTGTTTAAGAGAAACAAGTCAGTATACAAAGTATTGATTATGTTGCATTCAAATTGGTATTATAATTGTGCATGACTAGGAGAGTTCTGTCGAAGGAAGATTTGGTACTTAAGCAGTCCTTGTGGCTCACCTATTTTCTTGGGAACTTACCTGGTGTACATTACGATTATCTTTGTTGATATGCTTATAATGTACTTTAAAACCTTCATTTAACTTTTAAGTTCTTTATGTCAATCCATGATTAAAACACTTGAGACCACTCGGATAGTTTTGGGTGGGCTTGCCATAGCAAGGTGCTTTGATTCTATTTCATTTACGAGCAAGATGAGGAAATGGTGGTTCCTATACATTTAAAGTGGATGAACTTAATTGGGTTATCAAAATGGTTTTGGACCCAAGGCATAGGATGAGATTAAAATATGCTTAGACATATGATGTCTTAAATAAATCTCATAAAAAATCTAAGAGTCATATACGATATGATTGATGTTTTCTACCTAATTAATTTAATCTTGAGCGGTGCGCCATAGCGTACTTGAGATAAAATTAAAGTTGGATCTTAGCCCATTAAATGCATATTATGCTTATTTTCATTGGAAGGTGTATGATTTAGTGAGAGTATTTGTAAAATACATTATTTGCTCTTAGATGATAAATGTATTGGTATTAATATGTGTTCATATAATTTGCATATTTTGTTGTAGAAGTAGCATTACATAATGATAATTGCGATTCGTCCTTATGAAGGACAAAGTTCGAAAGGAACAATACAAATAATTTTGATTGGATCAGAAGCCTAAAGAATGGTTCTTAGGCAAATGTGTACGTTCTTGACGAATCCATTCTTGTTGAACACACTGCAAATGTTGCAAAGGGCATATAAGGAGCAACATTAGAAACATGTTGATGATTCTAATAATATTGCTTGCCTTATGCTTGCCACCATGTTTAAAGGCTCTTATGAAGAACCTTGAACACATGGAAATTACTTTTGTTCTAGCACAACGGAAAAGGAAATGTTCCAAATGCGAACTAGGCAATAGATGTATGTTGTGGTGAAGGCTCTTAATGCATGAGATGCAACAAGGAGCAATCCGCAATAGTGTTAATGGTTAACACAAGAAAGGGGTTCCAAAGAAAGGAAAAGTAGGTAAAGCAAAAGTTGCTAAACCTAAGGCAAAAGTTGCAAAGCCGAAGAGGCTAAACCCAAAGTGTCTCAAAAGGATGCATTTTGCTACCATTGCAATGAGATTGCTCATTGGAAGCAAAGTTGCAAGGCTTATTAGGAAGGCATAAAAGGTGAAGAAGGGCAATATGATTGCTACTACTTCAAGTATCTATATGATAGATATTTTCTTTTCGATTTCTTGTTCTTGGATATATGATACCGGATTGGATCCCACATTTGTTTAAATGTGCAAGGAACAATGAATATAAAGCTACTCAAAGAAGGTAAATTAAACCTATGCGTGGGAATGAAGCAAGAATTGCTACATTAACCTTAGGGACTTATGAAGTCACTTTACCTGTGAAGTAGTACTTGTTTTGAACAAGTATGACTACGTTCTAGATTTGAGTAGAAGTATTATTTCTGTTTCTTATATGGATGATGAAGGATATAATTTTTTATTGAGAATAAGAAGTTTTATATTTATTTAATGATATGCCTTATTGTATTGCATATGTCATTGAATGGTCTTCATATCCTTGTTGTTAAGAAACAAAATAATATTGAAGAAGTCTATAATATGAATGGGAAATCTGAACCAAACAATATGAACAACGCGTCATATGGCACTGCCGACTTGATCAAATAAATAAGAAACATATATCAAAACTCCATTAACATGGACTTTTAGACTCATATGACCATGAATCATTTGAGGAATGTGGATCTTATTTATTGGGATTATTGATCAAACCACCCTACACTAAGAGTAGTGGGAGGGCTAGTGACTTATTGGTCATTATACATGAGATGCATGTAGACTATTAAGTAGCATTGCTAGGGGAAGACTTCGTTATTTCATCACATTTCACTAAAGACTTATCTAGATATGACTATGTCTATCTGATGAAGTTCAAAGGTGAATCAATTGAGATGTTTCGAACATTTCAAGATAAAGTACAAAACAACTTGGCAAAACTATCAAGCACTTCGATTAGATCGAGGTAATGGAAGAAAACTTAGTTTGTCTTTCATGAAGATTTGGGGTTGCGAATCTTATATAAAGAGACTTGTCTCTTATAAGTTAGCACCAAATCTGACAAGGTTATTTTTGAAAATTAATCTTACATCCGCAAGAGAACAAAATGTTTGTTGCTCTATACGATTCGTTTCTTGAGAAATAGTTTCTCAATAAAGGATCTAGTGGGAGTAAAATTAATCTTGAAAGAAGTTCAAGGACCCGAAAATAATATGGAACCAAGAGTAGAGATGGAACCTAGTTCACAATGAGTTGTGGAACCGGTTCAAGATGCACAAGTCCATCGTAGATTGGATAGGTTACGATCCGAACTCGAGAAATATTGATTTCTCGTATCAGAAAGTAGTAAGGTGGAAGTCATTGAGAATGACGATCCTACTTCCTATCTAGAAGCAATGTCCATTCCTAATTTGGATAAATGGTTAGGAACCATGGAGTCCAAATTACAATCCATGTTTGATGATCAAGTTTGGAACTTGATTGAGCTACCTGAAGGTGTAAAAACTAAAGGGATGCAAATAGGTCTTCAAGACTGACATGGATGGGAAGGTGTATACTTTCATGACTAAGGATTGTAGCAAAGGGATCTAGGTTAATTCATATTATTGAATATGATGGAACCCTTTTTCGTCAGCTACAATGTCGAAGTCTATTAGAATTTAAATTGCAATGACCACATATTGTGACTATGTGACATGAGAAATGGATGTCAAATGACTTTCTTTAAATGGAAAGATAATTAAGGATGTGTATAGTACACAACCCAAAATTTTGTCGATCTGAGAAAATTCTAATAAAGTATGCATGTTGCAAAAATCCATTAGATGGGTTGAAGCAAGATTCAAGGAATTGGAATCTTCATTTTGATGAATTAGTCAAAAATTTGACTTCACCAAGTATGAAGATGAACCTTGTGTATGCATGAAATTCAGTGGGAGTATAGTATTATTTCTATTGTTTTATGACAATGATATCTTACTCATTGGAAAAACAAAGTTTCGACACTTAAGACTGTCAAGTCTTGGTCAAGGAAAGGTTTTTCAATGAAAGATATGGGTGAAGCCGCTTACATCCTTGGCATCAAGATCTATAGAGATAGATCTAGAAGGATAAATTGGTTTGAGTCAAAGTATTCACATTGACAAGGTTCTTAGAAGAGTCTAAGAAGAGTAGCTTGTCAATGGGTCATGGTATTTCTCTTAGCAATACTCATTGTCTCATGACAACTGATGAGCAAAAGAGAATGAATGAAGTTCTATATGCTTCGGCATTTGGATCTGTCATGAATACCATGACTTGTACTAGACCCGACATCTCATATGCTTTGAGCATGATGAGTCAATACCAATCTGATCCTGTTGAGAACCATTGGATGGCAGTCAAGATGATCCTTAAGTACTTAAGAAGAACTAAGGATATGTTCTTGGGATTTGAAAGATTGGAAGTTAATCTTGTTGTAAGAGTTACATAGATGCTAGCTTCCAAACTGACAAAGTTAATTTAAAATCGCAATTAGGATTTGTGTTTATGCTTATTAGAGGTACAGTTTTGATTGGAAGAGTTCCGAGCAGAAAATTGTAGCCGATTCTACGACTAAAGCCAAATTTTAGCAACATATGATGTAGCTAAAAGGAGGCAGTTTGGATCAAAAGTTCGTTTAGTATTTTGGAAATGTTCCAAGTATCACTAATCGGTGAGACTTTTGCTGTGACAATAGTGGTGCCATTTGTGCAAACAATGGAACCAAGATCACAACAGCAATCCAAACACTCACTTAGACATTTTTTGAGGAATTCATAAAGAATGAGAAGACGTTAAGATATACAAAGTATCAACCGATGATGACATAAGGGATTCACTTACAAAAGACCCTCACATAGGCAGAAGCATGATGGTCATGTTAGATCCATGAGTATTCGATACATAAATGGAGCCTAGTGCAAGTGGGAGACTGTTGGTGTAATGCCCTAGGCTTTAGTTATGTTTAACTAAAACCGTTATGTATCGTCTTTATCGTTTAAGTTTATTACTTGATTATTATATATTTTGCATATTTATTGTAATAATCTCCGTCCCTAATTATTAAGAGAATAATTAGTATAATTGTCAATGGATAATCATATGATGATTATATGCATAGAGATGCATATTGAAATTATGGGTACTTGTTAGAGAACAAGTGACTGGACTGACCCGTATGAGATTTATGTCATGGTCAAATGTCATAAGTAAATCTCATATGGTCACTTCATTTAGTCCCTAGACCTGAGATTATCATGACCTTACATATGATGAAAGTCATGTTTGATTTTAGTCAAACGATATCTTAACACGATATTTATAAAGGCTATCTTTGGCATGAACGGATTCATGATGGGAAGGATGATAAGTCAAGATGGAATTTATCCCTCGAAAGAGAGATGTTTTGCTTGGCCCCTCGATGAGTGATAATGATGAAAGCGTGTGCCCACACCCCAATATGATTGGACTATCATTATACTCAAGATCGAGAAAGCATTGAACAGATACAAGTTGACGTGGACCATGACTTGTGTTCAATATAACATCGTGAGACAAAGGGAGAAATGGAAGTGTACCATTGGAAACGTGAAATCTTACGTTATATTATTTGGGTAGACATAATGGCTTGCTAGAGTCCGCTTATGTCTTATGAGGATCGATATGATCGAGCTCATTGCCAACATAATATAATTCTATTGGGTCACACACAACTAGAATGAATTGGTTAAACCAAAGGAAGAATGATTGAGAGTTCCTGATGTGACTTGTTGTACCGCGCGACACAACTTGCCCATAGGCTACTTGTGGTCGTGCGACACAACAAGGCTGATGCGGTTTAGCAGACAGTTTCCAAATCTGATTAGGAAACTAATATCAATACTAAGGTAGTATAAATATGCAGTCTGTAAACCCTAATTAGAGCTAGCCGAAATTTTCCAAAAAAAAAAAACACTAAAAGGTTTCTCAAATTTCTTCCAAGGGTTTAAGGATTTAGCAATCCCCAAGAACCGTTCTTTGTTCATTCTTACGTGTGGATACAATAATAGAGGGTCTTCGCTCGTTTGACGATCAAGGCCTAGAGTTCCAATCCGAAGATTCAAAGGGTTTTTGAAGATCGAAGATTGTGATTCAAAATCACACTGATAACTTGTTCAATAGCTCAAGATCGAAAAGCAATTAAGGTTGGTAAATTCTATCTCATAGGAATTCAATTTAATCGTATAGAACGGATCTTAGGGCTTGGGTTTTTTTGTGTTAATTTGATGCTTAATTCCGCTACGCATGGACCCATAAAACCCAATAGGATAGTGGGTGGCACATTGGTAGCTGGTACCATGGCTTGGGAATCCTTCGAAGGGAAGTAAGTGTAAACTTGACCTGGTCCTGTGTTTCCGTGAGGCTGGCCGGAGGCATAGGAATTAGGTTCATAGTTACCAGGGTAGGGAAAGGAATAAGGAACCTCGTGGGGTCCTGTTGTCAAGGTTGGGGGTGGAAGATCTGCTGTGGCAGGGCATAAGTTAAAGAGATCATTGGATTGATTCTGAGACCTGGAGATTGTCTGAGATGGCCCATACTGAGGAGGGGGAGTGAATCCCATGGGATAATGCAGAGACTGAGCAACTGGGATAGCCGCGGCATTTGCTCTCTATTGGTAGGGAACAAAGCTGGGTCATATCTGAGGAGGCGAGGGCGTTGGAACCCTGATGGCCTGGGATGTTGGAAAGGACTGAAAAGGGGTAGTCCTTGGTAGGGGATCATATGTGGATGGAGGAGGGCATTGGTTATAGGCTGGGGGAGCTGAGATGGCTGCTTCTGGAGTCTCATCTTCTACCATAACTAGGGAACCGTTGGACTCAACCACTATCTGAACCCATGACGACGGAGCGCATCGATAAGCATGGCTTGCTGTTCCTCATGTACCTTACGACTGTTTTCCAAGGCTAAGGCTAGCTCTTCTTCCCTAGTCATCTGGTTACCCAAACCACTGCTATTTTCTGTCAAATCTGTCATTCTGACCCTCTGGACTGACAAAACTGAGGACTCTGGCGAGCTATCTGAGAATTCTGCGCTGACAAGCCGCTGACCCGGTATTCTCACCCACTTCTTTCTCGCTGCGGGAAACGGATAGGCAAGTTTTAGACTCTGGGGTAGGTATTTAGGCTGAAGGCTCAAGCAATATGCAAATTAAGAATCTTTCAGTTTACTTAAAACGGTGTCTTTTATTAATTTCTATTTGGTTGGAAAAGGGTTTGTCCTTCTTTTTCACAACTACTCTAGATCCGGGATCAGTGGGTTCCATCACTACGTCTATAAGCTCCTCGTATTCCACCTGTATTTCGACCTCCCAGGGTGGACAACCCGGGGCGAGGGTCCTATAGGGCACGCGGATCCCACCGTCCGAGAGAGAAGAACGCTCTTAATGGGTCTAGTGTGTCATAGGAGCTTTTAACGCACGAGCGATGTAGATTATAGTCAAGGCAATGCCGGAAAAGTCTCGTCTTTCAGCCTTAACGGAATTTCGGCAGAGTTTCGCTTTGCGCGATTGACATTTTGACTTTTTTGGCATTGTCCAAGAAGATAATAGGCATGGGTCGGACGGTAAAAGCCGAATGATACAGTGTCACATTGAACTTTGTTGCATACGTTGTGCGAGTCAAAGTCCAAGTCAATGCTGGTTCAAGATCTTGCCAATTTTTCCTTGTCGAAATTTCGGCAGAGCTTTGCTTGCGCGAAAGATCTTTGGATTTTTGGCATGGACTCGGGCTCGACTCTTATGTATCCCGTGCGGGTCAAAGTCAAAGTCAATGCCGGAGTCAAGATTCTGCCAATTTTCCTTGGCAGAATTTTGGCAGAGTTTTGCTTGCGCGAAGGATCCTGACTTCCGTCAAGGGCTAAGGTTTGACCTTTACAGGGGGATGCAACTAGGCTATATGACACGGTCTAGACTAAAAACCAACCAAAAGTCACGATTTTAAGAAGTGTGACACGGACTGTGCATTGGTCGACACTGGCTGCCATGGGGAGTTTGGGATGATTCCGTGAGCGCCCGGGAGCATCGTAATGATGTCCGTGACTGCAGCTGAACAACCACCCCGGGTTAAAGGGACGTGCGTGCAAAGTGTACAGGATATATAAGGTGCGCGTAGTGTGCGGCCTCCTAAAAATATTCCTTTTTGAGTTAAAACAGAAATTTTCAGAAATGTAATTTAAAGGAATGATTTTCAGGACTGGGAAAATGCAGCAAGTAAGCACGTAAATTTTCTGGAGCCCGGTCAGTCTTGGAACTGAATAGCCCCAAGCTGCCAAGGCTGCCAGATTAACCTCAGATTTTTGTCCTGATGGAATTGCCAATGAAGCCGCCCGGCTAGGATTCAAGGAGAATCAAGCCGTACGGCTGCATCAATCAATTTTCCAGGTTCCATTTTTTTTTCATTTGCAGGTTGTTTCCCCGAACGTTTTGGCACCTTTTCAGCTCCAGAAAGCTTCCAATTCAGTATCCAGAATATGCACAATCCCAAGAACCAAAATGCATGCAAAAAAGCAAGGAAAGGAAAGCAAGCATGAGAATCGGATCTGTAGCGGAAGGCTAACCCACTCAAAAAAGCTTTTCTTCTTTTTTTCGAAAAGATACCGGTACGTGGCATTGTTAGACCATACTTTATCCCAGACTCGTGTTAGGAGGCGATAACGGGAAGTTTAATGGTTTCCACCTATATACCAAGTATCATTTTTTTTATTTAAAAATGAAAGCTTTTTTGGTTTTAGTTCCCCAGCGGAGTCGCCAAACTGTGAATGTGGTGCCCAAGATCGCGGCTCTCTTTCCTTGTTTTTATGTTGGAACCGCTTTCTCGTGTAAGGGAGTCACCGCCTCACATCGGTTTGAAGACATCCGGTTTAAATTGAAAAACGGAGTCGCCACGCCATTTTGATTTTCTCAAAACTTTGAAAAAAAGGATTTGGGTCCGGAGGTTAAGTTACCCCTTGGGAAGAACGTTTGGAGTTCACCCAAGGAGCCTTGCCAAAGCAAGTCTTCCAAGATCCGACTTTCGTGCTTGCATTTGTGCTTTCGTGTGTGGGATGTGTTTTGGTAAAGGGGGGAATGGGCCAAGTGGTCTTTCGGATGTATAAACCATGAGTTGGTTATCGCTCGGGATTCCTTGGATTTTAATATGTTCGGGAGTTTGATCCCGTTCTCATCTTGGACTTATGATCATCATTATGAGATCTTGGGTCACATGTGATCGATATATGGATGCCTTTTTTATAGTGCAAGAGTGAGACTCTTTAGAAAGGAAGGACCTTTGCCCATCAATCCTACATCTTGAGACGATTTGAGCTTGATAGCGACATTTGTGCTCATCTCAAGTGATGATCGGAGATGTAGGGGCTCAAGTTCATCCTTTTCTAAAGGAATATCCGGCTATGGCATCTTTATGTGGAGGAAATGATGTAAAGATAGGACCTTTACACCATTACGCTCCAAGAGATGCTTCAAGTACCAAAGGGACTAAGGGGAGGGGTATAAAGATTGGATCTTTATACTCATTCTATGCCTTTTTGTGCCTTAAGAAGGTCACTAGGCAATCCTTGGAGAGTGATCCAACCATGAGGGACATGAGGAATGCATTTTAAGGTAAAGATGACATTTTATGCAAACATATGTAATGAACATGATGCAAGCTAAGACTAGGAATGTAAAGGGAGGACCTTTATGGCTTTCCTATGTCCTTTAAGAACCATTTAGGTGGACAATCCTTGGAAGCAAGGTCTATGGGAAGGGGGATGACATGCATGAATAAAGATGACATTTTTAATGAAAAAAGATGCTATTTTTATATGAAAAAGATGCTATTTTCACATCATCATGTGAGAGATCCACCCTAGAACAAGCCATTTATGGTCTAATTGTTCATCCTTGGGATGGATGCTCCATGAATCCCATGTGATAGGGAAATGGGGGGTATTATGATCTACATAGATAAAGACTTGATTTTTATAGCAATAAATAAAATATAAAGCAAGTAAATGGCAATATAAATAGCAAAGAGCAATATAGCAAGAATGACAAGTATATTTTAAAGAGAAGAGGAGGAGAGGTTACCAATGGTGGTGTTCCTCTATCTCCCTTGAAGGTTTCCTAAGGAAGGAGAAACTTTGGAGGGGTTTTGGAGAGGAGGGAGGTGATTTTGAGTAGTTTCAGATATCTGGAAATTCGTGTTTGTATTTTGGCAGAGTAACAGTGCTCAAAATTGTATATCAAAATGAATAGAGGAGGCCTCTATTTATAGGCAGTTTTGTGCTTCCTAATGAAGCCGTGCGGCTGTAACCTTTGGCTAATGAAGCCGTGAGGTCTTATCCATTAGTGACTCAGCCTGTTTCTAGAACCATGCAAGGTGGCATTCTAGAAGCTCTTTTCCAGCGAGGGACTACGTGTAATTTTAATTCCTAACAAGTCCTTCACCCCTCAGAAGGTTTGAGAAAGTTCCCAAATTTCCCCTGAACTTTAGGAAAGTCCGGGGATTTGCCGGGAAACTTAACCGGAAGGCATGAGCCAGATTTGGGTACTTACACATATACACATACATAAACTCACCACCAAGATGACAAACCGGCCATTTATACAAACAGACGTGGACACCACCACATAAGTCCAGTTAAACAACAAAAATCTGAAAAATCTATTTGGAATATTTATGTGCTAGCAGGTGCATAAAGGTAAGAATCATTTGGGTCCATCCGAGACCAGCATGCATATATCCTTGCATTACATGAGCCGACAGAACATCCACCTCAACCGACAACTTTAAAGTCTGTGACGGCAACAACGACAACAAAGTCCGTGACCTCAGCAACAACAGCGACACTTGTGACCTCAGGTGGAGCATCAACAAAGTCCGTAACCTCGGCAACGTCAACAAAGTCTGTGACCTCAGCAACTTTAAAGTCTGTGACCTCGGCAACAACGGCAACGTCAGGAACCTCAGGCGGCGCATCATCAAAAAGGGATATTTTCAGAATTGGGTCAAGTTCTTGATTTCTCAGTATGAATTTAACCATGTTTCGAAAGCACTCAAACGACCTCAGCTACGTCAGTAACCTCGGGCGGCACACTTCAACAATTTTATCAACAAACAGGTATATTCAGAATTGGGTCATGTCTTGATTCCTCAGTATGAGTTTACCTTTTCAAAAAAATATCTTCGATTTTCAAAATGCTTTTCAAAAAACCTAAAATAGCCTTTTAAGTGTTTTGGAGTCGAACTACGTTTTGGTCTGATTCTCCGATAGAGATACGTAGGCAGCCGTTCGGCACGACCATCCCAATGTTCAGAATTATGTATTTTCTATCGACGACATGACTTCTTTCATAAGTCTTGTCGCCGAGGGGCTCTGTAGACACCCCATTTTGAACCAATAATTCCATGATTACCCTACTCTTCATCTCTGTTTTGTGTTTTGATGAAAGCATCTTAGTTTCGTCATGTTTTGTTAAGTTTCTAACTAACCTTGTTAGTTTTGGACCTAACTGACTAACGGAATAACTGAAGAGGACAAAATAGTCGAATGACTAGTTGTCCCGCGCGGAACATGCGTGTCTCGCGTGAGCCAACCCCTCTGCAGAATGTGCAGATTCACTTCCCTTCTCCGTTTCAACCTCTTCTTTTTATAAACTCTTATCCAATCCGGGTCTGTACTGATTTGAGAGTTTCGGAACCTTCTTTGGGAGGAATCCCAATCCACATGAGTCTCCTAATCTTGGTGACCAAGTAATCCAAACCCTATAAATACTTGATGACTTTCAGTATTTCAGAGGACAGTCGACAAACAATTTACTGGTTTCTCTCCTTGAAAGATTCCTGTAAATCACTCATAAACAAACACACAAATTCGTCCATCAACCTTGTTGATTGACGAACATCGAGATCCAAGCCTAGAATCAAGGCGAAGCTCTGTCCAAATCCTTTCTCAATCGAGGAAGGAGGAGGAGAAAACACTTAGAACCACATTCTAAATCAAATACTCTCTAAACACAAGGTAAACTCCTATATTTTTACATTCTTCTTCTCAATCCATCTAATTGCTTTTAGAGTAGTGTAATCCTATCAAAAGGGTTAGCCTAGAGTCCCTTCAATCCATGGAGGCGATCTCGAAGCATAGAACCCAACATTCCTAATTAAGAAATTAATTAGGGTTTTCTTATTTAATTGTTTTGATTGATAATCCCCCTTAAGCAAGACCGATCTTTGGATTGGGTGGATGCGGTGCTCCTTGACCTTCCAAATTCATCACTTAAGCCCCGACCCCAAATTGTTCAAAAAGGTTTTCTTATTGTTTTCCTAAATAAATGATAAGTGGTGACTCTATTATTCATTAAAATCGCACCGCTACAATGAGCGAATCTTGTTAAGTCATGCTTATAGGCGCGCGTCGTATCCCAATCAAGAGAGAAATCCTCAACGATCATGGAAGAAGGAACAACTTCTTGGTAAGCCATGGAAGAAAGAAGAGGAGAGGAGCTCAAAAGTTGATCTCAAAAGGGTTTCCCTAAAGACCTAAAAGGCTGAATGAAGGTCTAGAATAGACTAGATGTGTTTATATTTTCCCTCAACGATCATGGAAGAAGGAACAACTTCTTGGTAAGCCATGGAAGAAAGAAGAGGAGAGGAGCTCAAAAGTTGATCTCAAAAGGGTTTCCCTAAAGACCTAAGAGGCTGAATGAAGGTCTAGAATAGACTAGATGTGTTTATATAAGGACTACTTGCCAAATACTACAAAGAAAAGGAGAAAATAGTAATAGATGGGAGACTTGTCTCCTGCGAGACACGTTGTATCATGCGAGACAACCTCCCAGATCACAACAATATTCTACGGAAAATATGTTTAGTCCCAACATGTCAAAACAAGTCTCAAAACTTGCAAACAGATCATCGATACAGTTCATACATCTCATATATATATATACCCGTGCTCATCATCATCATCACCCTGAGTCTGCGTCCTCTCGGAGCCACAAGTGACATCACCGAAGTTGCCGCCTTAGCCGCCGCATAGGCTGCTCTGTTGAACAACTGCTCTGAGATATGTCGGACAGAAGCCATCAGACCTGCCATCTGACTAGTAACTCGACGATAATCCTCAATAGACACCTACAAATGAAAACACGAAGATGCTTAGAAAAGCCTCTATGAAGAAAGGAAAACTGACTACAAATAAGAAAGGGGGCATACCATTATGGCAATGGGAGGCAGAAGGAGTCTATGAGGTATCGGCTCTTGCTCACTAATGTAGCCTGTCATCACCGTGTTACCCATAATAGAACCTCCGTCATGCTGAGAGAATACTCGTAGAAGGTATCACCGGTCAGAGAAACAAGAATGATTCTATTGTTAGTCACCGCCCACATGCCGCTTACATGCTCCTCTACAAACCTCCATGGGTAGAGTCTCTGACGATTGAAGTCAAAGTTGTCAAGCATCGCCCGAGCCTGCCTGACAATAATCTTCCACTCCTCCTCCTCGCCAATAATACTATTGGGACGAGCCCTGTTGGTCCTAAAGGGGCAACAAGGATGAAAAACAGCTAGATGGGGGTGAATAGATGTTACAAATTTTTCAACAACCCTTTTTGCAAATAAACCTCTTGCTTACAAAACCACCCTTGGAATGTATCAAAACTGCAAGTGAGGTTTATAAAATGCACAAAGAAATTTCAAAGTAACAAAGTGAGGTTTAATAGTGAGGTTTAGAAATATGAAAATGAGGTTCTGACATGGATTAACTTTAAACACAATTCACAAATCTGGTAAACCTATTAAGATCAAACAGATAAGACAAATTATTTTTTACTAAGAACAATAAAGAAAATGCAGAAATTGAAGAACACGAGATTTGGAGTGGTTCAATCGTAAATGATCTACCTTCACTACCAACTACCAAGATGGTTAGTCTTGGATTTTCTAACTACTAGATTTCTATTAGATATTGAGGGAGATTACAAGGTTAAAAGAATCAAACTCAAATCTAAACAATAAAGCAAATCCTAGACTATAACCATTGTATCTCAAATGATTTAAACTATTTGATTAATCAAGTGAGGTGTGTGTGTGATTATCAAGACTCACGGTTCTTTTAGATCTATGTGATTTAGAGCTCAATAAATCTTATATGTCACAAAGGCTTGAATTTCTGGGCTTGGAAATTTGTTCTTGAAGCTATGAAGGTTTGAAGATGAAGATTTAAAGGATTTTTGTAAATCTGGAAATTTCTTCAAATTTTCAAAGGACTCTCTCAAATGGATATTCTCAAGCAATTTTCAAATGATGAAGATTGGGGGTATTTATAACAATGCACCAAAAAGTAGCCGTTTGGAACAGCTGTAGCAAGTATAGTGCTGGCGCGGTCTGATTGCACCATTTGTCAACTTTTGTCGTTTTGTTCAAAAGTTGTTGACAAGTTTTTATGGACCTCATACGATATTCTAGAATGAAGGACACCTGTCACATTTTCAAATTCTTTTAAGCTCTGAGTGACCGTTAGACACATTGATTGAACTCGTAGTTAGCTCAACGTTGCTGACGTGGATCAATCAATCAAGATGGTACAATTTATTCAAATCTTCAATAATTGTATGAGGTTGGTGAGGTTTATGAAGTGCGATCTCATAGATGAGATTTGCCATGCGGTTTGCTAAGTGCGGTTTCATGTTGAAGTTTGCAATGTGGTTTGCTACTAGCACTGCGGTTTTGGCATGTCTTCAAAAACCTCTTGACTTCAAACCTGATATCCAATGCATTTGAGCCAATACTCAAGCCTAAGTAAGCCTATTTTATAAATTGGACTTGTACTAAAAAATTGAAGTCCAAGCTTCATTATATATGGGCCTAAAGTCCAGAAAATATATATGAGGTTATGATATCAATCTAATTAAAGCTAAGGTAAGGAGGGTTAAAGTATGTATACCCAACAATCTCCCCCAATTTGATTGATGCCATTACCTAATATAACATAGGCAAAATATTGTACTTGGTAAAAACATGTCCATAATAATTAACATGGTAAATCATGTCCCAAGTCAATGAACACACTAGCCTAAGTTATAAATTTCTATACTAATGAAAGATATAAAACCTACAAAGTAAAAGTATATAAGTGCATTCATTGCATACATAAAAATATAAGTTTAAGTTTAAGTATGCGGTTTAAACTGAATATTTAAATATCAAGCATAAAATATGAACAGTCAAGTATATATGCATGAGGTTTGAAAAAGAATGCACTCATTATTTTACAAACAAGCGGTTTGAATGAACAAAGTTTTGAAATAAAAAATGATGTATTTTTCTCATTAATACCTTTGAAAGGTTGAAAGTAAGAAGTATAGGTAGAAATGAGGAAATAATGAAACAGTAAACAAAAAAATTACAGGAAAGAAATGCGGTTTACTACTGAGGTATTTGGAGTGGAACAATCTGCTGTGCATCAAGATCCACAAAGTTCTAAGCAGGTGGTCCATCCATAACTTCTTCTTGAATGGGGGCTCCAGAAAAATTGAATGCAGAATTTTCAGCCCTTAGAGTTCTTCTCAGCCTCCTAACCTCTTCAGAAGTTCTTCCTTGAGCATCTTCAACTCCCCTCAAAGCATTCACCACACTTATGACTCTAACATTGTTGGCTCCAACCGCTCTAGTATTTGCTTCAGATTTATCTTTATGTTTATCCACCTTTGAGGTGTTTTCAGCAAGTTTTTCATTAAGTCCTTCAAAAATTCCATTCAACCGAAGTTGAATTGAGGCATTCAAAGTGTTGTAAAAGGAGTGAATGGATTCTTGGATTGCTGTTGAGTGTGCGGTTTGAGAGGATTGGAGGTTTGGTTCTAATTCAGCAACTCTCCCCTTGAAGCTGTCATCCATCTCCTTGAATTTATAGCTCAGCTTGTCCCTAATTCCTTCATTCAAAGCTTCAAGCCTCTCTCTAACCTCATCAGCCAAATTGGTTAACCTTACGGTCAAACCATCTCCAACTAGGTCCACCTTGACCTTTAGCTCTTCCCTTATCAATTCAGTATCATGTTGTAAGTTAGCTTGCATTGAGTCAAGTACAGACCTCAAGCCAGCTTCTTCATGCGGTCTTGAGCTTCTGACCTCTTCCAAAATTTTAGCTTTGAATCTTCCTATGATTGACTCCATGGAGTTGCAAAAAATGTTAGATAATTGATTAAGGCAATCCTTGAGCTGATCTTTTGATACCGCATCTCCTAAAGCTTGAATGACTCCAACTGCCAGGTCATTTTTTAACTCTGCAAAATAGGCCTCTACTAAGTCTTTCACTATCTTTGATATATCTCCACTACAAAAAAAGTCATTATTAGGGACGGAATTTTTTGGGTCGGGAGAATTCTCTAGTCCCCATTATCTCCTTAATAAGTCGGAAGACCCAAAACAAATTATTAAGGACAAACGAGCTGGTCCCCTAAAATTTTAAAAGCATCCGGGCTTTAATTAGATAATCAAAAAGAATTTTAAACAAAACCCACGAGGGTAAAACCCACGAAACCCTTGTTCTCTGCGATCGGCGTTCTCACGCCAACTTCCACTCCTGCCGTTCTCACGCCAACTTCCACTCCCGCCGTTCTCTGCGATCGGCGTTCTCAAGGTTTCTGCAATCGTCCGTCAAGGTATCCCTCTATTGTTCTGCAATCGTCGTCAATGTTTCCCTCTATTGTTAGATTTGCCGTCTGTAAACCGTAATAATCCATCTATTGTTCGATTCTTCTTGTTCATTAGCCGTTCTCTGCAATCGTCAAGGTTTCTCTCGCCCCTCTCTAATCGATTTCATCCGCGTTCTCTGCAATCGTCAAGGTACTTTCTCTCTCTACTTATTTGTAATGAATTTTTTTGTTAATAGCTTCTGCAATTAGTATTATTCCAGTTTCTATTAGAGGTGAAGCAAAGAATTACGAAAATGAAGTTTGCTAGACATTTCGTTTTCTACTTTCTGAGGTTCTTAATTTTTTTTTTTATCTGCACATAAAGATTGCTTCCATTCAGAAGTAAATCTTTGACCATTCTCCTTTAAATTATTGTATGTCTCTGAAGATGTGTTTTGTGTAAATTACTCATTTTTTGCTGATAATAGGCTATGAATGGATGAGCTGAGCTGACTGAATTTAGTATCACAATTTTATTGCGGACAACATGTTTGAGTAAATGCCTATGAGATAACAAATAGAAACTCTTACAACGGTGATGCCATTAACAATGCTAGCTTGTATGACATTCCCTGATTTGACTTTTACGGGATACAAATTTAAATTTTGGTTTGAATTTTTGATAGCTAAAGGGTTGATTATTCCATTCTGATTACTGAAGTTGTTCTTAGACATGTTACAAGGTTGGTTAAACATTAAAAAAGACATTTGCAGATGAAATCACTGTCATAATCATCCCTCAACCATATCATTAAACATTATCTGTCTTGATTAGTTGTTAGTCATGAATGGTTCAGTGTATATATTGATAGTATACTTTATATGGTTTTAGTAATGCGCTGTTAACAGTGTTGATCAAGACATTTCAATAGAAAAAAAAATGAATGTCAAGTTGACCAAGTATATATGTTCCAAGCTTATTGTAAAATTTTGAGCAATACTTTTAGGTTAATTAAATCAATCTAAACAATTATATTATAGTTTTTCCATTCAAAGTATGTTTTGCGTAGGCATGTTATATACTAAGAAAGTACTTGATTTACTTATAATTTTCTGAGTGATTAATATTATGTGTTTGTATATGTTAACAGTTCATTAAAGTAGTTATGGATAAGACTTGGATTGCATTACGAAATCGGACTTCAAAGTCATATAAAGATGGGGTTGATGCTTTCCTAAGCTTTGCGTTTAGGGAGAAAGATATCGCGAGAGACGTGATTTACTGCCCGTGTAGCAAGTGTCGGAATCGTTATTATCGAAACCTTGAGATGGTAAAGATACATATAGAGATGCATGGATTTGATAAACATTACACAAATTGGGATCATCATGGGGAGAACTTTTCACATGAATTGAATAGAAATTCTCATATTTCAGAGGAGGACATGTTAGATGCTGCTACAAGAGTTGAGGTTGTTGATGTAACCTCCAATATGGTCTCGTTAGTCCAAGAGGGGATGGGGGTTCCACCAATATCTGATGAACAACAAACATATGATGAACCCATAAATAATGATGATGCTTTTGAAGATGGTTTTGATGATGTTATGGGGTCCAATGAAAATGCTAGAAAGTTTTATAGACGCTTAAAGGATGCCGAGAGCGAGTTGTATGAAAATTGTCCTCAAGGAGTAACAGAACTCTCATTTGTTGTCGAGCTCTTGAATATAAAGCAGGTCAATAATATGACAAATAAAGCTATCACGCAAATCTTGAAGTTCTTAAGAAAGATTTTCCCTTTAGCAAAAATTCCAAAATCTTATTATATGGCTAATAAGCTAACTTCAGACTTGGGGTTCAAGTATGAGACTTGGGATGCATGTCCAAATAGTTGTATGCTATTTCGTAATGATGCAGAAAATCTAGAAATTTGTGAAATTTACGGTGCATCTAGATATAAGAGCAGTATTGAAAGTCAAAGTGGAATTGGGGGCGAAAATCAAGGTACAAGTGATGGTGCACCGGTTAAAAGAGTAGCTGAAAAACAAGTTAGGTATTGGCCTTTAAAGCCAAGATTGCAAAGACTCTTTTGGTGCTCTCGTACAGCTCCACTTATGAAATGGCATAAGGAAGAACGGATCGAGGACGGTGTGATGAGGCATCCAGCGGATTCTGTTGCCTGGAAAAGATTTGATCACCGTTACCCATCTTTTGCTAGTGAAAGTCGAAACATTAGGCTTGGACTAGCAACAGATGGTTTTAATCCTTTTGCAAATATGAGCGTCTCTCATAGTACTTGGCCTATTGTTGTCATACCTTATAACTTGCCCCCATGGTTATGTATGAAAGAGTCAAACTTCATCTTGTCAGTGCTCATTGATGGACCGAAAGGGCCTTTGGATAATATTGATGTCTATCTCCAGCCACTCATAGAGGAGTTGAAAGAATTATGGGAGGCTGGGGTATCTACATATGATGTATCTACCAAAGAATTCTTCCAAATGAAAGCATCCTTGTTGTGGACAATTAATGATTTCCCTGCATATGCTAACTTATCTGGTTGGAGTACGAAGGGAGAATTTGCATGTCCTGTTTGCAACATAGATAATCAGGCAACAAAATTGAGTCATTGTCGTAAATTTTGCTATTGGGGTCATCGCAGGTTTTTACCTACACGTCACCGGTTTAGGAATCAAAAAATAGCTTTTGATGGCAAAGTAAATACTAGGCCAGCCCCTCGTAAGCTCACAGGATCTGAGTTATTACAACAATTAAATGACTATGACATTGAAACTGTGTACAAGAAAGAAGATGTGCTCAGAAAGAGAAATAGGGAACAAAGAGAGAAGGGGGCTGATAAAATACATAACTGGAAGAAGAAAAGCATCTTTTGGGAATTGCCATATTGGGAGCACAATGCAATTCGCCATAATCTTGATGTTATGCATATTGAGAAAAATGTATGTGATAATGTCTTGTTTACATTGCTTGGTGTTAAGGGGAGAACAAAGGACCACGCGAAAGCCAGGAAAGACCTAAGAGACATGAATATTAGGCATGAGTTACATCCTCATCCTCGAGGGGCAAATATAGACTATATTCCGGCGGCAGAGTTTACAATGACTAACAGAGAGAAGGAAATATTCTTAAAAGTGTTAAGAGATGTTAGAGTCCCTGATGGTTACTCGTCTAATATTTCACGTTGTGTGCATGTTAAAGAACGAACTATTTGGGGACTTAAGAGCCATGACAATCATATTTTAATGCAACAATTACTTCCCATAGCTGCAAGAAGAGTTCTACCAAAGCACATTGTACAAGCATTGATTGAGTTGAGTAATTGTTTTGCAGTGTTATGCTCAAGTGTGAATACTTTGGCTGATTTAGATAAATTTGAAGATCGCATGGCTCTTACTCTCTGTAGTCTTGAAAAGATATTTCCCCCAAGTTTCTTTGATGTCATGGAGCATTTGCCTATACATTTGGCAAATGAGCTTTGTTTGGCAGGGGCAGTAATTTATCGTTGGATGTACCCAATGGAAAGATATCTCCACACGCTTAAGCTCTATATGCGTAATCGAGCTCGGCCTGAGGCGTCAATTGCTAAAAATGTCCTTTTACAGGAATGCATGACTTTCTGTACAAGGTATATTGATGATAATGTGGAAACAAGGTCTAATCGGGTTGCAAGAAATGACGATAGAGGTGAACAATATGGTCGAGGATTGGGGAAAAGGGTAGAGGTTGAGCTTGATGATATCACATTCAAACAAGCACATCGATATGTGCTCGGAAACTTTGAGGCATTGACACCGTTCATCGAGTAAGTTAATTTTAACTTGAAACTTAAGTATATATGACTTGTGTTATAAATTGCTAATAATGACTATTTTATTGGCAGAAAACACATTTCTGAGCTCAAGGCATTGTACCCCCTCAACTCGCAAAAGCATCTTGTTAATCGTAAACATAATGAGGAGTTTCATTTATGGTTACGCAATCATGTAAGATTTGTGTATGGTCAAAGATAATAATTATTTAGGTGAAAATGACTATCTTATTTTTTGTTTACTGATTGTAGGTAAGTGAGAATGCTAATGATGACCAGATCACAGATGAAATAAGGAGTTTGGCTCTGGGTCCTCGAAAAAATGCATATCGTTATAAGTCTTACATAATATCTGGCTTTCGCTTTCGAACGAAAAAGCTAGATATGCGTCGGAAAACACAAAATAGTGGTGTTGTTCTAAAGGCAACTCAAATGAGTTATTCCAGCAGTAGAGATTCAAATCCTCGTCTTTGGGGATGTTGTGTATTATGGGGTATTAACCGATATACTTGAAATTCAGTATCTGAATGGTTTGAAATTTGTGTTATTCAAATGTGATTGGGTCAACACACGGGGAGGGAAGATGGTCGATGAATTAAACTTTACACTAGTGAACTTCAACCATTTGTTATATAAAGATAATCGGTCAGGCGATGAACCTTTCATTTTAGCATCCCAAGCAGATCAAGTATTTTATGTGCAAGATCCTATAGATCAGGATTGGCATGTTGTTGCTCGAATGAATCCTAGAGATAAATTTGATAAGTACTCAATAGCTGAAGAAGAAATAGAAGTCACTCGAGTGGAGCCATTCAGTAGGCAGCAGCTGGAGCTACATCAAAGCACCTCGTGGGCGCGACAAGGCGTAGATGGAATTGTAGTTGACACAACAATACCAGAGAATGATGATGTTGACATGGATGAAATGGATGAAAACTGAAAACCTGATTATAAATTAGGCTTATGGTTCTAACAAAAACATTTTGAGTTATTTTTTTGTGTGACAATTTTAATTTGCTATTATTACAATCAGTGATTTATTTCTTGAGCTTTATTATTTGCATATAGTAACATGTTATACTTCATTTATTTTTAAGAGTTTTATACATCTCTGTCCATACTAAGTGCAGGAAGATCAGTCTGAGAACTTCTCGGTCCAATATGGATAATATTAGAGCCGGTGGAAGGTCAACTGGAGGGTCATCGGGTGGATCATCTGTGATACTAACTACACGTCCAAATGGGCATGCTAAGCGTATGAAAGAGTTAGTTGATGAATGGGAAAAAGAGCATGGTCCTTTAGTCCGAAGACAAATTCGTAATGCTTGTTCGCAACCATCACCCGAGGATAACGAGCATAGTGATAACTTAGCAGGTAATCTTCATTTGTTTTACGGAATATAATTTTCTAGAAATTATATATATACATATATTCTAGAAATTTCTTTAGAAATTCAAATTACGTATAAATCTTTCATTAATCCACAATGGTGGATTAATATACCTATCGAACGTCCTAATGTAGCGGCGGATCCTCCTGCACCGTCTGGGAAACGATACTTGTTTCGACACTTCCAGTTGTCGAGAGATCATGCTCGAGTCTCGACGACAAGCATGTCAAGTCTAGCACCCGTGGGCGGCTTCACGTTAGCTGCAGAGAAACGTACCGTTTAAGAAATTTTAGTTCAATTGCACTAAGAAAACGAGAGGAAAACAGAGGAAAACTTACAAACCGAGAGATGGAACCGAGGTCGAGAGCACAAAGGCTTAATACAACAATTAAGCATATTAAAAATGCATAAGCTGCAAATCTTTTCTGCTCATTTTTACTAAAACTTCTAGCCAATATTGGATCATACATATTGAATTGCACTTTTCCCTCCCTCCACTCACTCTTCACAACTCACTTAAAGGTGGTACATAAAAAGAGTAAATGACTTCTCTTATAAGAAATATCATGTGGAGTACGTATGCAATAATATTATAATCAACAAGCTACATATGGACTATTTTTTTCAAGGTTGTACCTTACGCATAAAAAGTTGTTCCTTTGGTTTGATAAAAGGTGGCGGTAAGTATGGCCATATTACAATTTACTGTTGCTGCAAATAACAACAAATTTATGACTGAAACTGAAACGAGATTCAAGGTTCTTGTCGGTTTCTTGTGGTGTGTTATCAAAGAATATACATCAATAAATCCGCGAACAAATGACACATATCCCAGTCATTAAATTGTTTACAGCATGGTTAATTTATACTCGTTCCATTCTATTACTCAGAATTGTATGTATATACGTCATTAAATTGTCAAATATGTATATTGGACAAGTCTTTTGCTCATTTGGTCTGCTTGCTTGATTACTTTGCCTGCTATGATGACTTGAATGTTGATACTTGATACTATTAATAAAGCATAGGTTGTGGATTTTCTGATGTTTTGGCCCATACATAGACCAGCAGACATCGTTGCAGGCTCATGGGTTGGCAAATAAAAGGTCCTCTGTATAGATTATAATCTTGGTGAAATTCATTACCTTCATATAATTCACACTGTCTATCTTCTGTTTGATGTAACAATAGTCTTTCTAATTCTCTTAGTGTCATGGTTTCCCAGAATTTTTGTGTTCCATTGAAGTTTGATTCCAGTTTGTCTATTTCATATATATATGCATATGCATATGCATATGCATATATATATATATATATATATATATATATATATATATATATATATATATATATATATATATATGGATAAACCGTAATTAAATTGTCAAGTATTTTATTTTTTATATGGTATATGTCAACTTTGTTGAAATTTTAGTAATAGACTATTTCTTGTCTTATAGATGAAACTGATGGTGATTCTACGAGTAAAAGAAAAGGTAGGGGCCGAGCACAGTTATGGGACGGGTGGGGAGATGCAAAGAAAATCATCGAATGGGACAAAGATAATAATTATTTAGGTGAAAATGGTGCCAAGTTAGCAAGTCATCTTGGAAAATGTGCAAGAAATGGCAACTGGTTCCCATTAGATTGGACTTCATGGGATGGAATGAAAAAGGAAGCTCTTGAAAATATTTGGAAAGATGTTAAGGTGAGCAATATTAAAAAGAATTTTTGTTTTTACTCAGATTAAAAACAACTGTTGTTGATGCTCCTCCTCCACCCCCTTTTGTTTTTACTCAGATTAACTCTTTGTTTTGCAGGCAAACACCAATGCACCTGATGGATTTAAGAAGCTTTGCTTCAAAAAACTAAACAAGTCCTGGAAATCATTTAAGTACGAACTGAAGAAAAAGTACTTCACACCCTTTAAAGATGATCCTGAACATTGTTTTGTTGTACCTCCAGAAGTCCAACCCGATCAATGGTCAGAATTAGTGAGCTACTGGAGTATGGAATCGACACAAGTATGTAATTATTCATGAGTTCGTATGAATCGATATATTTGTTTGTGAACATATTTTTCACATGACGTTATTGATTTTTACAGGAAATTTCAATGCGAAACATGGACAATCGAGGTAACCTAAATGCCTATCCTCGAATTGGAAGGAATTCAATTCCAAAAATTGTCCATAAGGTAAGTGTTGCTATGTTTACTAAAGTATTTTACTTATTTTAATGAATTATTTTATAACTTAGCTAACTACTATCTTATATTATTTTTGGTGCGCTGACAAATGGCTTATTAGAGAAAAGAAAATAATGAGCCTACAGATGGAATTAGCATATGGAGAGCAACTCGTGCCAAGAAAGGAAAATTCACCGAAGATGATGGAGCTGCTGGCATAAATGTATATCATGAATTATGCTCGATTTCTAACGTTTATTGTCCTCATATCTATTTTTGTAGTCAATTTTTTTTTTTTTGAATTCTGTTACAGGAACAATTTGAAAGACGCCTTGATGAGCTACCAGAAGAGGAAAAAGATGATCCAGAGAAAAGGGAAAGAATTTTCGTAGATATAATCGGAAATGATGGACACGGACGAGTTCTGTGTGGTGGCGTGGGTACTAGATTAGGGTATACCTCGTCTGCAACATTGGATGGGACATCGCCTTCATCTATTCAGGAGTTTGAGGCTGATCTTGCAAAATTAAGGGAAGAGCTTGCAGAACGTGATCGTCGTATTGCAGAGCGTGATCTAGAGCGTGATCTTCGTGATGCAGCACGTGACCGTTATGAGGAGGAGATAAGGAGTGAAATGTCTTCGTTGAAGGCTTTATTACAAGTTATTCAACGATCTGCAATGGATTCTGAGGCTCGAGTTATTCAGGCATTGAATGCTGGGATAAATTCAAATGGTTCAACTCCAATCCGCGGGAATTCAAGTGGCGGGTCAAACACCAGAAATCAGTTGATATAGAGGTACATGCTTTCTCTTCTATAATGTTGTTCATGTCCTCTTTCTCTTCTATGTGTATCCTATTTAGTTTTAATAGTTCATGGATCCATGATTTGGTTATTTGTAATATATTCAAATATGTCTTGTTTTCTGAAAATTAGTGGGGCCTTATTATGCTTGTGTTGATCTAATATCTGAAAATTAGTGGGGCCTTAGAGTTGAAAATTTATAAGATTTCCTCCCACTTTCTTTCCTTTCCTTTCTCTCATTTTTTAAAAGAGGGGGTTGGGTGAGGTGGTGCTAGTGTGGGTTGGGAAGTAGGGTTCGATTCTGTTTGTTGCATTCTTTGAGCTGTGTTGATAAGCCATTTGCAATGGAAGGGTCCATTGCTTGACATCTTTGGATGAGTGTAAGGCACTGCTGAGCTCTTCACACTTTTTTTATGTTTTTTTTTTTTTTTTTACACTGAAGCCAATTGCTAAATAGGCAATCTTGAGCTCTTCACACGTTTTTGGTGTATTTTTTTTTGTTTACACACGAAGCCAATTGCTAAATCGGTAGAGTCAAGACAAGAAGTCGCGGGAATCGAATTGCTTGTTGCTTTTGGGTGCATTTGGACACTAGAGTCTTTTTATTTTTATTTCAATCGAAAATAAATGTGCATATAGAAACTCCAAATCAGAATATGCTTTTGGGTGCACGTGTCGGTCGGGTCTGTCTTGTTCGAGTTTGGTTGTGAGTGGGTAAAGCTTGGGGTTTTACTAGTTCTATTCATGCATCGGGTGCGGAGTTGCTTGTCGGGTGCTCGCGGGGTGGGGATATGCATTATATTTACTCTTAAAAACTCGAAGTTTTTGAGGATATAAATTATTTATTTTTAGCATATGGGTCTTGCATGCATACGTGATACTAGTCTAAATGACTTGATTTGATTTACGGATATATTTTTGAACTATTGTCAGGTTATAGCTTTTGTCAATGATATGTCCGCAGTCTATGATCGGGAATGTCCCCGTACATGTACTGTACTAAACCACAATTTTTATCCCAAGACCATCCATAATGCTCAAAGATTGCATTGACATCTAACATCCGACAATTAGAGTTTGCTATGAAATTATATCGGTCGGTTGTAATTTCATAGTGTAATTGGGCAAATCATGGTTGTTTGATAATCATTTATTTTGTGAGCATTGGTGATTGTTATAGGTTTTGCCCAGATACATATATATCCATTCTTTGGGGTGAGCATTTTGAGCCATCCAAAAAGAATGATGTTTCTTTATCTAAAGTGGGTAATGGATTGGTTAACCAATTCTTAGTGTTCACATAAATAATGATGAGGGCTTGGGAATTGCTTTGGGTGCATTTGGACTACGGATACTAGAGCTTAGACACGGTGTATAGATGATCGAAATTTATTTCTTCCCATATTACGAAAGAATCAACTTACTCTCTGTCCCAATGAATAACTATTATTAATTGCTCCAAATCTTGTAGATGAGACAAGAATTAAATATAAGAGTGCTTGGGAATTGCTTTGGGTGCATTTGGACTACGGATACTAGAGCTTAGACACGGTGTATAGATGATCAGACGACCCTAGACGATAAAAACATTTATATTTGCATTTGATTGTTTTATCCTTCAAATACGTACTCTGTAAATACGAGTAGCAAGCCAATAATTTCTACCATTTGAGTTCTGGATAAAGAAAATGCCCCCAATAATTTATACCCCCATTATTATTTTCTTAGAAATGGACCAACCTTTGGAGAGACATTTGTTTCAAGGTTTTCCATTTATAGTGTTTCTGCAGAGAGTAAGGAGGGGCCAATTGGTTTGGCCTTACAGAAAGTCAACTCTTGGTCATTTTAGTTTATCTCTAGTATAGTGTTCTTTTTTACTTGTTCTTCATTTGGCAATGCAATGCTTTAACTTTAAGAATTTGTTAGTTTCTAGGTAGTTAGCCGCTTTTGTTAATCCGTCGTCTTTGATAATACCGAGTATTCTTATCACAGGGGAAATAGAAAATCATGCATTTATGCATCCATTTGTGTTCACCGGTTATTTATCCGTCTTTGGTTTGTATCTTTGGCATTCTATCCTTGTTGAAGCCGTAACATTTTAGAGTTTTTGCTTAATTGTTTGCGTTTTCTCATCGCGAGAATATGTGAAGGAAAAAGATCGTAGATGCTGAGCAACCAAGTTAAGCACTATCAACGTTGATGCATTTATTTTGTTTATCATAGTTTTATCGAGTTTTGGCAGACATTTTTTGTTCAAATATTAAGTGGTTGAACTAAGCATGGATGTGTTATAGATTTATGATGTCCTTTTGATCTTGGCGCATTTACGGTAGTACCAAATTAGGTTGTTGAGTTTTACTTAATGAAATTGTTGTCTTTTGATCTATAATAGCAATTTTATTGCAAAGTGTGTTTGAATTTTGATTTTTAGGTTTGGTTTTATTATGTAATTACAATTCATTTAGCATATATAAAAGATTTATATTTTGGGATACAAGCTTGTTTGGGTCGTTGAAAGCCGACCTTAAATCTTTCCCTCCAAAATTATATTTTGGCGCAAAATTACATTAGGGTCGGCAACGTGCGTCCTTAATAATTTCCCGGAACAAAAAATAAATTGGCGCTAAATTAATATTAGGGTCGGCGACGCATGTCCCTAATAATTTCCCGGGAAAAAATTAAATTGGCGCTAAATTAATATTAGGGTCGGCTTTGCCGACCCTATTACCCCGTCCCAAAAAAAATTGGCTCCAAATATATTACCCGCTAAATTAATTTTTAGGACCGATGATTGCCGTCTTGAATACATTATTGGGGACGGTGACGGGGGTCCCAAAGCTTTAGAGTCGCCCTTTATTCCGGACCCCAATTTCCCGTCCTTAAGGCCGACCCAAATACCTTTAGGGACGGCAATTTGGTCTTTAGGGACGGTGACGGGCCGACCCTAAAAGTACTGTTTCTTGTAGTGCTCTCTCCCCATTAATGACATCATCAAAGAAGCTTTTAAGCTTGGCCAGTTCAAGGGTTTGAGAGTGCACTTATTTTTGGAGAGTGCAGTTGGAAGTTGCAAGCATGGTCATGTAGCCCTGATTTGTATGGATTTGGTCTTGAATGATATGGAGGGCATTTAAGAGTTGGGCATAATCATAATGAATGATGGATGAGGATGGAATATTTGAGAAAGTGAAAGGAGGAGGTTGAATATGTGAAGTTTGGGGTGCGATTGAGATGAGGGGTGCAGTTTGGGTAATAGGTGCTGTATGGGTAAGAGGTGCGCTTTGGGTAAATTGGGAAGAAAGGTTTTAGAATATATGGGAAATGGGAATTGTTTGGGGTTGAGGTTGAGTAGGAGGGGTTTGGGTTGGAAGGGTTTGGGTTGTGGTTTGTGGTTGAGTGGGAATTGTAGAAGTTGGGGGGGCTGTGGTTTGGGGAGAAGGTTATGAGTGAACCGCAATGGGTTGGGGTTGGGGTTAGGTTTAAGAAGGTGAGGTTGATGGAGTGGAAGTATGAGGAAGTGGGGAAGGTTGAGGTTGAGTTTGCGGTTGAGGGGAAGATGGAGGAGTGATAGGTGAGGGTTCCCTAAGGTTTGAAGGAGGAGGAGATAGATGGATTTGAGATTTATGGGGAGGCTCAGCAAAGAATACTGAGTCCTTATTCCATTCCTCCAACCTGTCTCTAAAGGGGTTTATGGGTTGAGGTTCATCATCATTACTACGACCTCTCCTAGTAGAAGTGGAGATAGTAGGTACAGCATATGGTTGAGGTGACCAATCTCTTAACGCATGACATAGGGGGGGCTTCATAGTCTTAAAAGGGATGGTTAGTATCAATAAGGTCAGTGGCTGAGAAGGAAGATGAGGATAACTCCTTATTGAAGTAGAAGTCAGATTCCCCAACCATTGAGTTTATCAGGTTGCCAAGTTCGTCAAATTTTCCAAAATTTTGGGCCAACCATTTGGATATGTAGTTGAACCCCTGAACTCCTCTCCTTACATATTCAATGGTTTTCTTTTTGGGCTTCCCTTTCATTGATTTTTTTCTGCATGCCATCTTAATTCGCTTCTTTGGAGTCTCCCCCTGAACCTCAGCATTACCTTGTAGTTCAGATGAAGATTATGGTTCAGGTGAAGGCTGCGGTCTGGGGGATGGCTGTGATCTGGAGGATGGCTGCGGTTCAGGTTAGGCTTCTGGTTCCTTTCCTTTTGCAGCTTTGGCTGCCAACCTCTGCACTTTTCTCTTTTCCAATCTCTCTAGCTCCTCTCGGTGAAATCACAAAAGGGCTTCATCAGAGGTAATTTTCTTCATTGCCATCTTAGCAGCAATGGAAAGATTAGGACTTCCAGCCTCTTCTTCATCTTCAGCTTCAACCTCTTTATCCATTCTCTCAATTTCTTCATCAATTTCTGGCTCATCCTCTAGCACTAACTTTTTCTTCAATTTCTTGAGTTTGCTAGGACCTCCATATGGTTTTGGGGTTTGTGTAGTTTTGGTTTCCTTCATTGTGGGCTCAGCCATATATTTTCCTATTATGGCCTTCTTCATAACTTTGCCAATTGCAGCATCTACGATCTCAGGAAAGATTCATTGGGACATAGGCTTCTTTGGTTAGGAGTTTATCTCTTTCCCAAAGCTCTCTGTAAGTGTCATCCCCATTTTTGTATCTGAAGGCATGGTAGACACTTAATCCAAGGGATTCTTCTCCTGATGACCAGTCCACCATCAGTTCTGGATTTTGCTTCCTATGCTCCTCCAAATGAGCATAGTTTCCAAAGATTGTTGTTAGTAATTTGCAGAAGGGCCTACATCTTTGGTCAACTCCCCTTGACTTTGACTTATATAAATCAATGTAGGCAGATAATTCTCTCATCAGAATCTTGGGCCAGTGTAGTGGGATTTTTGAGTAGATGGCAGAGCAATACATCCATTGCTTGCTGGTGAAGTTGTTGTGGTTGCCATTCTTCCCACAAATGGACATCCCAGTAAGAAAGTAGAGATGAGACATAAGTTCCCCAAAATCTTTCCTTGGAATCGCTTTGTGTTTCCAAGTTAATGTAGGCAAGCATGCGGTTGTGGAAGCAGTTGCATCTTGAATCTCCTGAGACACTCTTTCCTCATCCTTGGGCACACGTAATTCATACGTATCCCTTATGTCCATATAATCAATAGTAACATCCATTACCTGCATATTTGCTGTCAAGCATGAAATCATCTTTCCATTTCCCAAGTCTCTACGGCCAGAGGTTGTGTTGGCATAGAATTGGTCAACATATGAAGGTATGGTGAAGTTCTGCTTCTTGTTGAAGAGGGGAATAATTCCAGAGGCCTTCATATTCTTCATCATATCTCTTCCCAATGCATCTTGCATCAAGCCCACTTCCTTAATTTCCTATCCTGGTAAGAAGAAAAGAGGATCCTACAACAAATTGAATAAGTTAGATCCATTTTTAAGAAGTCATAGTTCACATGCGATTTAACATTATCATGTGAAAACAGCATAAAATCCAACAGTTAGAATAAATGAAAAATAACATGCGGTTTCTAACAATAGCATTGTGCGATTTCGACATGGGGTTTAACCACGAAGTTCTATTCTAAGAAAATCATGCGGTTTCTATCAAGCAAATATGAGGTTTTAGGGAATGAGGTTCTAAGGTATGTACAAGGTGAAAAATTTTCAAAAATTTTCTTAAGTATGAAAGAAATGATTCAAGAATCATACAATTCAACATATATGGTGTAATTGTGTTATTTTGTACTGTAAATGTGTTACTCAGTAGTGATAACTCATGTTGTTATAAAAAAAAAATGTAAAATGTGTTACATATTATAGTAACAAAGTATATATTTGGGACTTGTGAGTTATATGACATCAGATAAAATGAGTTACTTATTATAATAATATTTTTTAACAATGTTACAAGCTAAAAGCGAGAAGATGGTTCAAATCCTAAACCTAACTAAGGGTGAGACTTGGCTTTACCTAGCCACTCCTTTGGGGACTCATATAATAACATGTGTTATGTCAGATAAATGACCAAAATATGCAAAGAACTTTAGTTTTTTTTTTTTTTAATTTGCAATTAATGTAATATATCACAAAGTTACCACTTAATGTAACGTACTTGTTAAATTTGTTTCAAATAATGCAATGTACTTCAAAGTACGTTGCATTATTTGTAACGAAAATTGCATTATTTGAAACAAATTTGACAAGTACGTTGCATTAAGTGGTAACATTGTGGTGCTGGAAAAATGACCCATATTACTAAAATCCTATTTTGGTTAGAAAATGGTTACTAATTCTCATTTCGGTTAGGAAAAGAAATAGTAATTCCATATCGGTTAGAAAGAAAAAAAGTGAGTGTGTCTGCCCAATATAAATAGACTTCACTCGTTAGAATTTTCATATAACTTGATAGAGTTAACATAGACCTACAATTTAGTGAGAGAAATTGTATGTTTGTATGCGGTTGGTGAGGATATTCAAGAGTGTTGAGAAAGAGAGTGTCTCATTTCTTGTAATATCAAGAAAATAGTGAATTTATATATTTGGGGAGTAGGCTTTAAGCCGAACCACGGAACATTGTGTTTCTTGTCTTTGTTTCGTGTGCGTGTGCTATTTTGGTTTCTCTTTTTGCGATTTCTTGTATAGGTTCGATGCAAACAAGTGGTATTAGAGCTTTGGTTCAAGAGGAGAATTCGCATCAAGAAAAGAGAGCCGAATTCGTAGAAAGAAGTTGCATATTCTGGTTCACTTTTTTCAGCGTAGCGGTGGAAAAATAGGCGTAGCGCGTTCGTTCACTGTTGGATCGTGCTGATTTTTTGGTGTGTTGCTTCGGGACTCATAGATCTTTAATCTGAAAGGTGGAGATTGGATTCGGAGGTCCCTAGCACTGGTAACTAATGTCGGAGAGCAGCAACAGTTTTGAAGAAATTCATGTTTTGGGAAATATGAATAGCGGGGGTTCAAACTATCAAGTCCCTGTCTTTGATGGGAAGATGTATTTTATAGTGTGGTAGATGACAATCCAAGATGTGTTGGTTCAATAAGGTCTTGATGAAGCTTTGGAAGAGAAAAAGTCAGAGGGAATGAAAGACGCGGATTCGGCTAAAATTAAGAAGAGGGCTTCGAGTACGATAAGTTTACCACTTGCTCCTGAAATTAAATTTAGTGTTTTGAAGGAGACAATACCGAGGTAGTTGGGAGAAACTTGATAGTATTTATTCATCTAAGTCTTTGACTAATCGGTTGTTATTGAAGATGGGTTTGTATTGTTTGAAGTGAGATGAAGGGGGTAACTTGCATGACCATATTAATTATTTTAGTCAACTAGTATGTCGATTGTCTAATGTTGATGAGACAATTTAAGATGAGGAGCACGCTTTATTATTATTGGCTTCATTACCCAAATCATACAAGTCATTTGTGCAGACAATGTTGACATGTTGGACTACTTTAATACTTGATGATATTGTTAAAGCGTTGAGGAATAATGAAACGATAACGAGGAGTGATAGCTTCTATAATGGGGACAGAGTACTAGTTGCAGAGGGTTATAAACGAGGAAGGGGTTATAATCGCCATGGCACAAAAGGGAGAGCAAGGTCTCAATCAAGGGAAAATAGAGACATGAATAAAGTTAAGTGCTTCTACTGTGGAGATATTGGTCATATGCATATGTGCTGCCCACAATTTCGTGAAGATATGATGAGTTTGCACAACTCAAAAGGAGAGAAAAAGGTTGACGAGGAGAATGTCAACACAATTGATAGTGATGAGGGAGACTTTCTACTGACATAAACTGTAGTTGTTGCTAATATGACCGAAGAGAAGAAGAATGATTGGGTGTTAGATTCCGCTGCTTCAGTGTATATTTGTAAGGATCGAGATATGTTTGACACTTTGCGATCAGAGGAAAATTTTGGAGATATCAAAGTTGGGAATGAGCAGAAATTGAAGATTGAAGGTGTTGGAAGTGTACGCTTCAAGCTTCATGATGGGACTGCGAAAATCGCTTTGAATGTAAATATGTTCCTGGTGCGACTGCGAATTTGCTTTCACTAGGAGTATTGACATTCCATTGATATAGGTATGTTGGAAGAAGACAAACATGCAAAGTGTACAAAGAAAAGCGCTTGATTCTTCGAGTGAGTAAAGCTGCGAGGAATATTTGATATTTGAAGGGGCAATCCATGCGTGGAAAATCCTTTTGTGATGACAAAAAGGAGAAGAAGAAGTTTGAGCAAAGAGTGCGTTTCTCAAGTGTTGATGAGATTTTAGAAAATTTGGGTCAGAGGAGATTTGTTGGGAAATTGACCCATATTACTAAAATCCTATTTTGATTAGCAAAGGGTTACTAATTCCCATATCGGTTAGGAAGAGCAATAGTAATCCCATATCGTTTAGAAAGAAAAAAAGTGAGTGTGTCTGGCCAATATAAATAGACTTCACTCATTAGGATTTTCATATAACTTGAGAGATTTAGCATATACCTACAATTTAGTGAGAGAAATTGTATGTTTGTATGCGGTTGTTGAGGATATTAAAGAGTGTTGAGAGAGGGAGAGTCTCATTTCTTATAATGTCGAGAAAATAGTGAATTTATATATTGGGGGAGCAGGAGCCGAACCACAAAACATTGTGTTTCTTGTCTTTGTTTCGTGTGAGTGTGTTATTTTGATTTCTCTTGTTGCTAATTCTTGTGTGGGCGAGCGATCCTAGTATGATATTGTCCGCTTTATACCCATCTAGCACGAATTTGTCTTTTGGTCATCTCCCAAAAGGCATAATAATGAATTTGGTGGACACTTTTATATACAATTGTTATTTCAATTGCTAATGTGTAACTTGAGTTGATACTTCAATATTTAGTAAATTGTATAAATTTTAAACAAGTACGTAACATATTTTGACCGGCTATTTTTTCGTAAAAATGGCATGTGTGGTTGAACCGTATGTATGAAACTCCTACAACTAAATTTTTTTTTATGTTGTCCATAGTAGGGGTTTAAATGGTTTGATTTGGCTTGGTTTGGAGAAATTTATGAACCGAACCACTAATCATCAGTTCGAAAAAATTTCAAATCGAATTAATATTAAATAAGATACACAACGTGGGTTACAATTAGTCTATGTAATGTAGGTTTTTAATTGATATAACAGTAAATTTTAATAAATACACGAAATATTAAATAAGATACAAAACGGGAGTCAGGATTAGTTTATTTAATTTAGTTTGGTATTGCGGTTCGATTTTAAACCGTGGTTTGATTTAATTTGATTTGGTTTGGTTCGGTTCGATTTGATCTAAGAGGATTAGACCACAAATCAAAACGAACCATATGATTTGTCAAAATTTGAGACCGAACCAAATTATTTATTCTTGAAAACCAAATCAAACCGCCTGATTTATTTCGATTCAATCTCACCGTGCTTTTGAACAGAACCACTTGCCCCTGTCCGTAGCCTACATTTAATTTCGGGGACAAGCAATGGTATTCCTGCCGGCCAGCCCTCTTCTTGTCTTCTTCGTACTATTCTTTTTTACTTGACCCGTCGCCTTTCACCGGTCTCATTCTATTTCTTCTCAAAATTCCAAACACTATTATATCATCATCAACAACAAGTACCCATATTATATAGTATTCCATTTCTATGGCTGCCCTCCTCCCCCATTCTTTCCTTAACGTCTTCTTCCTCTTCTCTACTTTGACCCTTTCCCTTCCAATTGACAAGTTATCACTTCTGAGCTTCAAGAATTATGTTACCCACGACCCCTCTAACCTCCTCCTCCACTGGTCCCCCACCACCAACCACTGCCATTGGTACGGTGTCACCTGCCATCCTATCTCCTCCCGCGTCATTTCCCTCAATCTCACTACCACCGGAGCGTCCCCTCTCGTCGGAACCCTCCCTCCTTCTATATTCAACCTCACCCACCTCCAATCTCTCTCCATCCCTCACAACTCCTTCTCTGGCCCCATTCCACCACAGATTGCCCGCCTTCGCTCCCTCCGAATCCTCCAACTCCAAGGTAATAACTTCTCCGGCACCATTCCTCCTCATCTCATAACACGCCTCCGCCTCCTCAATCTTTCCCACAATTCCTTCTCCGGTCCCCTCCCTGACGCCTTATTATCAGGCAACTTGACCTCCGTCGATTTGTCAAACAATCAGCTTGACGGTGACTTCACCATCGACCAAACCACCAGATGCGACACCCTCACTAACCTCAAGCTCTCCAACAACCGCTTGCTCCACGCTATTCCTCCAGCAATCGGCAACTGCTCCGCTCTAAACACTCTGTTGCTCGATGGCAACATTTTCCAAGGTAAAATCCCTCCCGAAATCGGTCGCCTCTCTCAACTCGTTATTCTCGATGTTTCTCGTAACAGTCTAAATGATAAGATCCCAATTGAACTAGCTAATTGCACAAAACTTTCTGCCCTAGTTTTGACCAATTTGGTCGACCTCACTCCACCTAACGATAATGACGATGACCTGAGTTCCGCCGGTGAGGAATTCAACGCATTTGAAGGACATTTACCTCCTGAATTACTCTTGATCCCTAATCTTGAGATCTTATGGGCTCCAAGGGCTAATCTTGGGGGTCATTTTCCAGCCAACTGGACAACTTCTTGCTCGCTACGAATCCTTAATTTGAGGGAAAACTACATCACAGGGACACTACCCGATAGCTTGACAATGTGCAAGAATCTAACATTTCTTGATTTGAGTTCAAATAACTTGCAAGGGCACTTGCCTTTACAGCTTCCGGTCAGGTGTATGCTTTACCTAAACATCAGCCAGAATTCTTTCTCCGGTCCTCTTCTGAGCTATGAAAATATCACTTGTGGGGCTAGCATTATCAATCCCAATGCCGTATCATATCCCAACTTTTTATTAGCGCAGAATGGAGGCATTTTTCCTGTAGCTTATTCCGAGGATGGTAATGTTTGGACTTTTGAAATGAACAGAGATGAGTTTGTGGTTGCCCACGATTTCAGTTGGAATGGTTTTGATGGTGCTATGCCTTCATTCTCTATGAGAGATGAGTTCTTGCTGAGTTCTCGTAAAGCTTCATACCAAGTGTTTGTCCACAACAATAAGTTGAATGGATCTCTTCCCCTTGAACTCTGCTTCGACTGCAATGATCTGAAGAGTTTCTCGCTTAATTTAACCGCTAACCAGATTTCTGGTGGAATACATCCACAGTCTCTTCTTAGCTGTTCAAAAATGAGTGGTTTTGAAGCGCAAGGCAATCAAATTGGAGACTCAATTCCTCCCGAGATTGACAGCCTGAAAATACTGCAGCGGTTAGATTTGAGGGGAAACGGAATGTCTGGATCCTTGCCTGATCAACTGGGGAGTTTGCAGGATCTTAGATGGATTCTTCTTGGAGATAACAACTTTACTGGAGTCATCCCAACCACACTTGGTCGACTGGCTTCGCTATTGGTTCTGGATCTCTCGCAGAACAATCTCAGTGGACCAATCCCTGTAAATCTCTCTGGTGCCAAGAATCTCACTACGTTGTTGCTTGATCACAATAGATTTTCTGGAGAGATACCTTCTTCGTTCTTAAACCTATCCTCCCTCACTCTACTTGATCTATCATTCAATAACCTTTCCGGTCACATACCTCATCTTCAGAACCCAATCTCGTGTGAGTGGTTCAAAGGAAATACGCATCTGCACTCTTGCCCAGATGACTACGTGGCGCTGCCAGCTGAGCTTCCAGCTCAGCTAGAAGTTCACGCGAGGGTTAATCACAGTAAAATAAGGTCATTTGTAATAGCAATGGCCATATCCGCCTCTAGTCTACTCTGTATCCTAGCAGTGATAATCCTTGTTTTTGTTGTTGGAAGAAGGAAGCTTAGTAGACTCATGAGCCTGCGGAGAAACGTTATAGTCACTTTCGGGGATATTCCTCCAGGTCTGAATTACGAAAATGTGGTCAGGGCAACTGGAAATTTCAGCATTAGAAACCTGATTGGCACGGGCGGATTTGGATCAACTTACAAAGCAGAATTGTCCCCTGGCTTCCTTGTAGCAGTGAAGAGGCTGTCGATTGGTAGGTTACAAGGCATCCAGCAATTCAATGCAGAGATAAGAACCTTGGGGAGGATCCGACACGAAAAGCTTGTAACCCTAATAGGGTGTTATGTAGGTGACGAAGAGACGTTCTTAGTGTACAATTATCTTAGCGGTGGAAATCTTGAAACCTTCATTCACAAGCAATCAGAGAATAATGTTCAGTGGCCGGTGATCCACAAAATAGCTCTCGACATTGCCCAGTCTCTCGCATTCCTTCACTACTCTTGTGTTCCGCGCATAGTACATAGGGACATCAAGCCTAGCAATATCCTGCTCGATGAACAACTGAACGCGTACCTCTCTGATTTTGGATTGGCTAGGCTTCTTGAAGTTTCACAGACCCATGCGACTACTGATGTGGCAGGCACATTTGGATATCTTGCACCTGAGTACGCAACCACTTGCAGGGTGACAGAGAAGTCGGATGTGTACAGCTATGGGGTGGTGTTGTTGGAACTCTTGTCTAGAAAGAAGTCCCTTGATCCTTTGTTTTCGGAGTATGGAAATGGTTTTAATATTGTTGGTTGGGCAAAGATGCTGATACGTGAAGGGCGTGCATCCCAAGTCTTCTCCCCAGAGTTGTGGGAATCAGGGCCTAATGAGGAAATGGTACAAATACTGAGACTTGCCTCTGCCTGCACGGTTGAGGGGCTATCGGTTAGGCCATCTATGATGCAAGTTGTTGAGAAACTGAAACAGTTGCATCCTTGAATACAAAGTGGTTGCTCTTAAAATACTGAGAACCAAAAAGAGCAGATTTGTTCTGTTCAGCTGCTGGATCATAAGGAAACTGAGGCAACTTCTCCATCTCTCTCTTACACGCATGCACACGGGCATTTTTGACGGAAAATTGACAATGAAAGCTTTAAGAGAGTCATACTCTCTTGCCCCCCCCCCCCAGTTCCCTCCGTGACTTGCAAAACTATATTTGCTGAATGCCACGGAATTGGTGATCATTTTAATTTTTATTTGCATATCTCTCGTTTGACTAATAAGCTTCAGATGCACAATTCTGATACAGAATCGAGCAAGCTTGAAGCAGCAGAGGATGCATAACGAAAGATGCACAATTGCTGCATCATCAGATTGTCGGTTTTGCTCAAACAGACATTGAATTGAAATGAATCTCGGTACCCAATAGAATATACAACTAAAGCAAGCAAATATTCACATGGTGGTGGAAACATTATTAAGAAAGAAATTCCTCCCTGCAAACTTGATAGAGACATCAAGTACTAGAGAGGACACCCTGTTTTGCTTTAAGGACAAGCTCTTCTGTGGTGGTCCCAATTATCTCATTCGCCCGCTTCAGACCAACACAGCAATACCTTCCTATTGAATCCTGAATTCAATAGGAAAACAGAGTTAAAAGACTTAAAAGGTAGGGCCATCTTTTCTGAGATTGCAAGGATTTTAGCAGGGGACAAATTAAAGGGCTGTAATGCATTCTCACCCGCTCGACAATGCCAATCTTTTCTAACTTTTTGACTGCATCATTAACATCAAAGTTGCAGCTCTCACCAAACTCCTCCTTTATCAATCCCTCGCACTGCAAATCAAGATCCTGTTGCCATTAAACCAATATAAGTACCTATCTACAGAAGCATAACCCGTAACTTTTAGGGGGAGTGTGAATACACAAAACAAACTCGCAAGCAATTTAATACCTCTAAAGTAGCTTTCCCTTGTTCCATCAATATAAAGAAAGATATAATCACCTCCTTTACCTGCACATATTTAAAGGATTCTCTTATTTCCTTAATTTATCAAGAATGAATATTCTATATTGGTTAGAGAGCTAATATGCATCACATCCAAGTAGTTCATCCAGTGATACAACATGATCAAGCACTATTACGTGTTTGTAACTTCATTAAATTGAACTCAAATGATTGTCTCTTTTACAGTTGCAAATCGTTTTAGGGAAAGACAAAAAATGATAAGTGCTACTCTTTTTGGGGTGACAAAGAGAGTGCATAAGGGGGAATATGGAAACATGCGTCGATCCTCTTAAAAAAAAAAAAAAAGTATAACCGGTTAGGACATTCTCTAAATCGATTAACCAGGTATAAGGCCTTCAGTGCGATGAAGACAAACTTCTGTTTTCAAACGCCTATACAGCTTTCTATATTGAATGGATATGGCTAACTTGTGCCCTCAGGGAATATCTTAAGAACCCTGCAAGTATGACCAGCCAAGATTAAATATATCCTAAGCATATCAATGGATAGGGGCGATAATAATATGGAAAACGAATAAAGAAACAAGATAGATTGCTTACTTCTTGTTGAATTACATCATCGCACAAGTGAAGAAGAGTTCCCTTTCCGCTATCCAGTTGTTTGTCGTACATGGACTGGGTGATTAAGTTTTGATATGCAGCCATATTTGCTTGAAACCTATAATAAGTTAACCAATCCATCAAAGGGGAATACTATCTAAGAGTTCCATTCTTCTAAACCTACAGGAGATGAATAATAAGAGAGCTCACAATTGCTGACTTGCAACAGTGTAATCTTATGGCATGTAAAACATGGTAGTGGTACACACAGTGGCGAAACCAGGATTTCACCGGAATGGGGTCAAAATTATAATATGGTGGGCTTTTTTCCTAAACCAAAGGGGTTCAAAACAACTGTTTGTAGTGGTAAAAATATTGTTTTTAGTGGAAAAAATGCTATTTTCCTAAACCTGAAGGTGGTAAAAATGACATGGCTATTACCACAACATGGCTTCGCCACTGTGTACACATGCAATTAAGATCCAGGGTGCACTGGAGGACGTAGTGCTTACTACCCATTAAGAAAGTAGGAAAAGTGGTTTCAAAGCACACCAAGAATAAATACTTACGTGAAGTATATTTTTGCACAATAACCAACCACTGTTGAGAGGATGGCAAAAATGACCCAAGGATCAGCTTGGGGCATTTCAAGTGAACCTCCGACAGCCACCTGAAAGGTAAAAAATATATCTTAGTAGGTGAATACAAACAAAGTAAGCCAGCAACTCAAGGATTTCAAGGATAAAAACAACTGACCAGCCCAACTACAGCAGAGACAAGGAATTTTACCCAATCCATTGGGGTTAAACTTGGATTTTTCTTCTCTGGCTATCAAAAGGAAATGGAAATGTAAATACTCATTTGTTGATTCAATCTAAATTGTGCTTCTCATTTGAGTCTATACAGAGAGAATGCTACATATTCATGCAAAGAGACAACTGCACATACAGAGAAGCAGACAAACACTTACAAGGACAATTTCCATATCCGCCATTGGGATGTTTTTAAAATGCTTCACGTAAATTCCACGTTCCGGTTTTTTCTCGGTACTTGCTCGCCTGCATATTATCATTAGTGATTCACTTCTTTTGATTAAATTAGAGATTATTTCCACAAAATGCTCCAGTACATGATAGTAAATAGTTTTGGAGAAATACTTTTTAAACTCAGAAAGCATCCAAGAATATTACAGTGCACAATAATATTTAAATCGTGGAAAAGACCATGCTACCTGTAAACAACGATTATCCTATCAAATGTAGGTTCTTGGATAGTGATCTTGCTCAGCAACTTGCGTAAACTGGAGGAAGAGGTAATAGGCACATCATTAATAAGGAATGCCGCTTCTCAAAACAGCAGCTAAAGTAATGTATTGCTCCAACTTTAACTGTTCATTTGACACGTATAAGACATATATTAAACAATATATAATGTCGAGTATGCCTTTTTGTGCTATGAGCTTAACAAGAAAAATCCATTAAAAAAAACCTGTTTCCATCCATATATTTGGCATGAGGCAAAAGGAAACCAATAGCATCTCTTCTTATCATGCTCACTAACAGCAGCATAATCTGTTGTGATTGACTGTTTATTAATCGCAATAGCAAAGACATTTGGAAATCCTATGTACCTTGGCTTATTCTTTCACCCCTGATTCAACCAAAATCTGGTTTAGCTCCCCCACCACACATTTCCTTTAATGTGAATTTATCAAAGGAAATCCAACCTCCTGTACAAACTTCCACAATCCCACCCCATGTGGCTCACGAATGCTTACTAATGTTCAATGTTTCTAATTAATTTCAAAGCGATCAACAAGTAGTTTTTCTAAAGACCACCATTCTCCTTGGAGAATCTTCACAATCGTTTTAATAGATCCTTGTTGAACGAGTTTAGCTTCTAAATGCCTAGCTAGTCCCCCCCCCCTCCCTAAATAGGAATGTCTATCTTCTTCCACCTGACTATTGGGATATTTATGCTCCACTTTATTCATCTCCAGATAGATTTGTTTTACACCAGAAGTGGTTTACGCAAAAGTAATCATTGATGAGACAAAACTTTTCGTGTTTCTAACCCGTGCCAATGTGCATGCACGTAAGTAAATACATATTGAGGTAAGTACAAGTCCCAATACCTAATTCCTTTTCCCATTAAATCAAAACATGCGTACTAACGGGGTGTGTGTGTGTGTGTGCGAGAGAGAGAGAGAGAGAGGGAGAGAGAGAGAATTAGTAGCAATATACAGCCGTTAAGCAAGGGCAAGCAATGTCCGGATGAAAAGAGAAACTATAACGATAAAGAAGTAGTCTAAGACCTGAGCTCCATATTCTCGATACGGATACGTTCAACAAATAAGTCATCTTGATCAGCTTCATTCAGAATTCCATCATCTTTCTTTGGATCTCTCTTATGCAGTGCATTTGATTTTCTTACTACCTTTTCAAGCCTGCAGTGCAGCAGCACAATACATTCAGAAGCAGGTTTAAAGTCAAAAGCTCTAGTCAGAACCTACTATGAAAAAACAAACAAAACATTCTTAAAAGCAATAACAGGGAATGTTATCTCTATTAAAACTACCATTATTGTAAGACCTCAAAAGCATTTATCCTGCCATGCGTTTGAGAGAAGAACTTAAGTGTGCTGGACATAAAATTTACCTAGTTACTCTCAAAATCCATGCCCATGTTCGTGAAATAATCATGTCCACTTTCTCCATGAAAAAGTAATCAGTTGTCCTATCAATACCAATGCCTCGTCGAAAGATTACATACTGCAAGGATAATAGGACTCAGTACTATAACTAAGCATTATAGATCTGCAAATTAATATTATAATCAACTCAAAGTATCTCCATACACTGTCTGGAAACATACAGCCCTCCCCAGATTACTGTTCTTCAACAAGCATTTATGAAATGAAAGAGGCATAAATACAAGATAATGTATCAGAACCCAACAGCAGGTTTAAGTGTGGTAGCTTGGGTATTGTGGTGGGGATAGTTTAAACACTAAAACAAGATGATCGTAACTGTAAGAGCATTTCCACTGCGGTGAAGGTTCAAATGAGTAGTGAAGTAGTGTTAAATTATGGTATGAAACCCCAAGAGGTTCACACCTTTAAGCCATGGTAGGTTTAAAGGGAATCATTGACCGTACCATACACTGGGTTTGTCGCGATTCCAAGAGGCAGGCTTTTACACTTGATGGTAAGAACCACAAGAGATTAGCGCTTCGATGTGGCCACCACGTAAGCCTCTTTCTGCTCTAATCGTTTGTCATCCCGTAACCTCTCTATATTGGATTTTCTTATACTAGTGTAAGAGAAATTCTTCATTTTAGAGAAAAGGAATAAGCAAATGCATTGAGGAAATACAGTAGGGAAGAGCCTTTCTAATCCAAACCACTGAAAATAGAGCAACTAATGCAAACGTGAATTTTAAGCAGGCTGCTACTTTGTTTCATTAAACTTGCATCAATACCTTTTCAGCGAAGTCCGGTAGGTTTTCATGGGGATGTTGGGCAAAATATGTTTTCAAAAGCTGCTTATCAAGCTACATTTGATAGATGAAAGGGAAATATCAGCATAATCGTGAAACAACAAGCAACCATTTTTAATAAATGAGCATGTGCTATATAACAAACCTTTGATTCATCCACTGATATAGGAAGGTTTAGAAGATACTGCCCGGATTGTGCAACAGCTATCTCTTCGTCAGTGGCTAGTTTGAAATTACTCTTATCCATAACCTGCAAGTATGGATGAGATGATAAAGTAGAAATTAAGTTGAATGGGCATGAGCATGATTAGATAAAGGTACCTGAAACAAGTAGGTGAGGAAGTTTTGTTGGAGAAGATCAACCTCATGAGGAGATAAGTTGTGCTGCTCCAATTTCTGAGAACCGTAAACAGGATCGAAGAGGGAGTACAATTGCTACAAGAAGAAACAGTCAGTCAGTCAGGGAAAAGAAAAGAAAAGAAAAGAATAATGGAAGATAAGAAGAAATTACTACGGACGGACCATAAGATCCTCGTCTTGAAGAAGATACCAGGCACGGATAGTGTATTCGAGTCTCTTGCACAGCTTCAGAAACTCAGCTCGGTCACTGCCATGTTCTGCATTCATTTCATTTTAACCACTAATTCAATTGCAACAAATTTGAAAGAAAAATAAAATAAAATGGGAAAAAACGGACGGATTAGATTAGCCAAGTTCATAATGAGGCGGGGCTTCAAGATTGGAATGACGGATTCTCTTTCCAAACGTATCACCTCCTTCTTCATCTTCTCAGCTGCCATTTTCGGTCTGCCTCTCTGCCCCCCCCCCCTCCCCCAATCAAATCAAGTCAAATAATGAATCGAAATTTGGGGTCCCCACCCTTTCCGAATCTTCTTTTTCTTGATTACTCTCAAATGTAGGAATGGAATGGAATGGAATGAAAGCAAAGAATGGAATGATTGAATCAAAAACCGAGCTCTTGTCGGTTCCTTTCCTCTACCTTTTCTTTGGTTCGTTGGTTGGCGCCACGTCTCCCCCCCCTCTCTCCTACGATTTCACATTTAATTAAGCAATTTTAACCTTACCATATCACCACAAACTTATTATCCCTAATTCCTAATCCCTAATCCCTAATCCCTAATCCAATCAAAAACAAAGAAAATAATAATATAAGTGATGATGCCAAAAAGTCAAATCAACCCAAATCCAAGCGCTAGGTTGTACTCCGGTGATTGCTTAGCTTGAAAATAAGACAAAACACGTAAACTAAGCCGGGGCTTCACCGGCGAAGACCCTCCGACGTGAGAGTAAGTTCACGGTTTGTAGAGAGAGAAAATAATTCGACAAAGTTTCGAGTCAAAGAATTAACGTACCAGCATATGAAAATAATGGCTTTTATTTATAGTGATAGATAGGTAGAATCCATGTTGAACTTGGACTGTAAAGAGATAAGATATAATTCTAGCAGGATTATATCTGTTGGAGAGTCCTTATTTGACTTGAATGGACATGTGAGGTTACAATCCTGATTAGATTATAACTGCTTATTGTCCTTGTTGGAATAGGACTGATAAACTGCTCTGCCGAAATGCTGAGATGAAGATATTCCTTTCCTCGTCATACACCAGTATGCTGAGATGCCAATATTCCTTTCCTCGTCATACATGGTCATCTCGGTCCATGATGAGCCGGAGAATGGATGAGGAATAAGTGGAGCCCGTCCTCAAGGGAGATGATCTCGGTCTACGAAGGAGGTCTTCTCGGCCTTTGAGTTTGGGCTTTGTTTATGCTCGCTTGCTGAGCCTTGGTCGGCCTTGGTGATGCCGAGATATATGGACGAGGAAGACCATGTCTTACCTCGTAGCTGAAACTAATGGATTATGTTTATGGCCCAATCCACTTGGGCCTTATCCGGACAAACCCATGTTCGTATCTCGATTTATACTGTTCAGTGGCCCCCGACCTTCTAGCTCGGCTATGACGAGGAAAAAGTGACCTCGTCCTCGGCTATGAGAATACGAACAGGTTGTCACGTGGCAATGTCGCTTCAAATGTGTGTCGCTCCATTATCCGCCGGTTATTCAGCACAATGATGAGGCGTGGTCCACTATGCTCTGACACTCGTCTTGGAAACCACCAACGCATTTAATGATTGGGGCGCCAGACCCGTTTGACCCGTTTAGCTACAGGTTTAACCCGTTTATTTGAGTATAAAAACAAGTCTCCCTTTCAATTCCAAACTTTTATCAGCCTTGAATATTTGGGAGCGAATTAAATGATTCAAAAAGCCTTAGTGTTCTTGAGTGCTTGAGTTTGTGTGAGTACCCCAATCCAACTCGCGATCCAATAAAAGTGTCTTTTACTCTATAAAAGTGCGCTAGGGAGCGTTTTGGTAAATTTCCGGTTCATTCTGAGATTTTCGGGAACTTTTTACAAGTTTCTCGCTACGAAAGGACCTAGAAAGAATTATTCAATTTGGACCTTTAAGGAATTACTCAGGAAGGGTCCAGATTCCGCCACCTGGCACGTTTCTAGAAGGAAGGCGGAAATAATAAATTATTTCCAAGCAATGTTAAATAGGGGATTATCCTCATTTTGTAAAAAGGGGGCTCTCACTACTCTCTCTCTCTCTCTCTCTAAATGGTTTATAGAGAGACTCTCTCTCTAAACGCAGCTCACTCTCAGATTCTCTCTCTCTCACTATACGCAAACAAACACCAGAGCTTCTCTCTCTAATCGGTCCTCACCGTCTCCCCCAAAACCAGTTCGCCGGTGACCTCCTCACCGTTCTCTCACTCAAATCCGACTGAACAGAAACCTAATCAAACCCTCTCTCAATCGCTTCCATTTCTCTCTCTCTAGCCAAATCAGTGTTCTCTCTCTCCAGTCACCGTCGCAGCCTCGCCAACCAACTCCGATCAACGCCTACCGGTTGCATCATCCTTCAACAACGCCAAGCCCAATCATCCGATTCCTCATCCGTTCTCTCCCTCTCTTTAACCCTCGACGTCTCCATCTCCGGCCAAGCCCAAAATCCGTCGACGCCATACCCTCTGTTTCCAGATCCTAAATCTCATTCACTGCCGCTTTTTCTCTCGTCTGTCACCGGTGTTTCTCTCATATACCCAGTCAACATACACTCGCACATACTTGAGATTGCAAAGCTATTCTTGGTCTGAGACTTCTAAGCTGATTCGGCAACTGATTTGAAGCTCTCTATACCTAACTGGGTGTAGAGATCGTGGAAACTACAAGGGTAATCCCTAAATCTCACTCTTCATCTCTTCTGCTTATTCATCCCATGCTATTTCCCTGTTCTTCATGTGCAATTTGTTAATCTGGGATTAGATGTGCTCTGCTTGGTGTATCCTGATCTGATTTCATATGCTTTATCTATACAATGGGTTGATTTGTGTTACTCGTGGTTTAAACACGAAGATGAGTGTGAATCATCTATATTCACACTCATCTGAGTGTTGATTCCTTCCCCCATGGTTTCTGAATGTGCTGGTTATGCATTTCTTCTAGTTCTGATGCACACTCCTGTTTAGTACTGATATGCGGGGTGCTTGAATGCTAAGGTGAGTGTGGATCATTCCATATCCACACTCATCTGAGTCTCTATCTTGATCATCTTTGTTTGAGTTAGGAGGTGATGGCCCCTTCATCATGGCCCAAAATATGTGATCATTCACATATGGCCATCAAAGCCACATGACCCTCCCACAATACTCACTTATTACTGTTGTTTTACTGTGTTAAGTTAGTATTTTAGTCTGATTTTATCATTCTGGGCAGTGTGGATCAATCTGGTGAAGCTTACTGACAGAGGATGTCTCTGTCGTATGACATAGACTACCCAAGGCGTCCTGTGTCATACGAGATAAGGATCCCAGAAAGTTGATTTGACTTCAGTGACTTCAGTTAAACCCAGATTGATCCCTTTCGTAGTTTCAAGCCTTGTTCAGTGTAATACTTTACTTCTTTTAGCATTAGAATAGTATTGGTGGCCTGTCCATCCCCTTTGTAAGAGACAGTCTGACCAGGTCATCCTGTGTCATACGATATCCATGTTCATGGTCAATCCTATGTCATACGACACCCAAAGCCCTGGGCAGTCCTGTGTCGTATGACATCCGTGATCTTGGACAGGCTGTCTCATCCCATTTCCTTGTAATTCAATTTCAACAATTGTAAGGGTGTGGCCCCCACTTTAAAAGGCTCACAAGATGTAATAAGGGTGTGGCCCCCTTTTATTTGGTTCACAAGTTGTAGTTGTTTTTATTATCATTGATAAAATCAATTTTATATGTTTGTGTTGTCGACACGATTTGTATACACCTAGAATGATTTACGTTGTCCTTGTTTGATTGAAAGTCTCGAAAGAGGCGACGTGGGTGAGCCCTTCATTCTCTTCCCACGTCGTAACTTGACCCCCGAACCCGCTTTTAAGTGTTTATGGTTTTTCGATGTTTTCCTAAAAACGGAGTGGCGACTCTCATTTTATTAAAACCGCATTCGTATCCCCGTTCCTTTTCAAAATAATAAATTAAAACCTTTTTCAAACTTCCCATGCGTTCGGCATGCGGATCGGGGTATGTTCAGTGGCGACTCTGCTGGGGACCGTTTTAAATTGAGTTTCTAAACCAATTTTGTTAGAGGGTCTAACTTTCTTTAATCAACTTGGACAAGTTTCTCATTCTTTTTGTGCATGATTCGTGTCATTGTGTGCTCCTATGTGCTTTGCCATGCCTACCTGCTTTTTATGCCTTGGTGTGTTGATGTTTGGTGGTGGGGTTCTCCTCCCTACCCCCTTGCTGGTTGTCTGGTTGGTTCTGCTGGTGGGTTGGTTCTGCTGGTGGGTTGTTCTATGTCGGACGACATCCCTTTTCTGGGGAAGTCCTGTGTCGGACGACAAAGGAAGGCAATACAGGGTGATTCTGAGCATTGATATTGATGCAGGCAGTTTGCTTATGTCTTCCTAGCATTTGGGGCAGTCCCCTTTTGTCATGCTTATGGACTTATTCTTTTGGGTTTTCTTTTCTTTTTGCATACTTGTAATTATTGCATTTTGGAAACTTTTTTTACAAAAAATAAAAGTTTTTTAGAAATTACCTTCACACTACTCGCACACTACCCGCACATAGAGTTAGAACCCTTGGAGTGTACGGACGGCATCGCGGACGGTGATATGTCTCGCCTACGTTTGAGCGCCTAAAGTCCTCCCGGCCTATAGAATGTTAGGAGCCACACTTTGTCCGTGACACACTTTTTACCGTGACCAGTTGGTTTTTGGCAAAAACACTTTTCAAAACATTTTCAAACTCGATTTTCAAAACTTTCTCACAAAGTTCGAGTCGTACTTCATTTCCAAAGTCTCGGCGTACCCTCCCTCTTCATGTCGAAATTCACGACATGACTTAACGTGAGTACATGTCAAAATTTTGACATGTCTCGACGTATGTGTGATGTACCCGATTTTTTTTTGAAATCAAACGGAGTCGCTACGCCATTTTTATTTTAAGGGCCAAAACTTTGAAAATGCCCGATATTAGAGATTTGGGTTCGGAGGTCACGTTACACGCCGGGAAGAACGTTAGTGTTCACCCGGAATGCCTCGTAAAACGAGTCTTCCAAGCTTAAAAACCATTTATGTGTGTGTGTGTGTGTGTTTTGGACAAAATAAGTTGAAACTGAAAAGTAAAAATTGGGAACTATTTATTAGACTTTAAACAAGTCCCATGATTTTTGGTATGATTTTTGGGTTGAGTTTTGGGACTCAAAAGATTTTTTGAAGTTGAAAACTAATTCTGCCAGAATGAAAAAGGCAGTGGACACTTTATTTTAAAATGGGTTTAAGGGCTTAAAAATCTCAGAATCTGGGGAAAGTTCAAGAATGAAAGTTGTTCAAAACACCTTAAATAAGGTTTCTATAAAAGAATTTTCCCATTTGGAGGTGATTTGGTGGACCAAAACCTTCTGGAAATCTCAGATATGAAATCTGGACTTCCAGAGACTGATGAACTGACTTTTAAAAGATAATTTGAAAAAGGGAGTTTTACTCACGCAAAAAATAAAGTAAAAATATTTCTGGAAAGATCTGGATGTTGGCTACAAAAAGTGTTTTGTAGTCAACACCAAATTCCAAGTTTCTGTATGTCCAAAAAATTAGACCATGGACAGAGGTCTTAGAGAAAGGCTACTGGACAGCAACTTCCTCATGAAGAAAAACATGATTTTAAAAGGGGTTTGGCATCCATGCTTGTCCCCATTTCCTTAGGCTTTGATTAGTAGTCACTAGACATTTTAGTGGTGATCTACTATATCAAGCCATCCTTAGGGTACATTAGGACTTAAGCATTTCATTTGCTTGGGAAGGGGAATTTTATCCTTTGAAATCAAGATTTGATGTATGAAAATGATTTTTAGGGTTTTGAAAACTTGTTTGTAAGTGAGCAAAGACACTTTGAAAGTAATGTTGATCCTTGTAGAGGATCATCCATGGAGATGAACTTCCATGGTGATCCTCTTGGATCTAGAGCAAGAAGATGAACAAACTACATTTTGGAGTTTGAAAATGCATGCATGGATGAGAGAAATTTAGGGTGAGGAGAAGGAGGTTATACCTATCTTCTTTGTGTTTTGTGTTTGAATGGATTCAAGGCTTGAATGTGTTTAGGGTTTGAATGTGTTTAGGGTTTGTGATTAGAGTTGGTCAAAGAGAAAACAAGTAGATAACAATGAAGTCCTCTATGTTTTCTCTCTAATCCTCCTCCTAAGGGGTGATTTGAGCTTGGGTTAGTGTATGTATGAGAGTGATTTGAAAGTGTTTTGAGTGAGTGGGATTTGGGAAAGATTCAAGAGAAAATGGTGGCAATTCAAGTGAATTCCCACTGTTTTCTCCCTATTTTTTGCCAAGGTGCAGTTATAAAATGTGTTGTTCCTCCTTTTTTCTGTGACTGAAGGGCTCAATTTATAGGCACTCTGAAATTGCATAGGTGTCCGCGCGGATGGGTTCGTAGGCGTGCACTGTTCATTAAATTCTGCTCCAGGCTTTGGACAGGAAGAATAATTTTCAAATTAAGCAACCAGAAAATGTTCCAGCCACTTCTATTTCGGGTTTTTGACCTTTCTTTTGCTTTTTTGATTCTTTTCCATGGTTTATCTTTAAATGGCAATCCCTAATCTACCCTCACTTTGTTAGAAATGTTAGGAATTGTTAGAAATGTTAGAAATGTTAAAACTTTCGTTAATTTTCTAACGAAAATACTAACAACTCAAATTGGAGCACTTACAGTAGCCCCTCGGCGACGGTGCTTTTGAAGGAAGCGGGGTCGTCGATAAGAGTAAGGCTCCATATTTGACAGGATGATCAAGTGATCGAGTGGCTGGACCTAGCGATAGGCTACCTACGTATCCCGAATGGGAATCAAGCCGGCCGTAGTTCGGGTCTTTGACCCTGAAGTGACTGTTTTAGGATGTCAACCTGGTGAGCGAGTTCTGCAGTCGGTTGCTGAAAGAAACTCTGCTGGGGATAAGAGATGACCATTTTGGGTCTGATGGTTGAAATTGTATATCCGCTCTGCTGGGGATAAGAGATGACCATTTTGGTCTGATGGCTGGAGTTGTATATCCGCTCTGCTGGGGATAGGGATGACCATTTTCGGTCTGATGGCTGAACCTAATGATAGGCTACCTACGTATCCTTAAGAGGAATCAAGCCAGTCGTAGTTCGGGTCTTTGACCCTAGAATGACTATTTTGAGGCGTCAACCTGGTAATGATGGCGTTTTAGGTGCCTCAAACCTTGAAGATGATGGCGTTTTAGGTGCCTCGGACCTTGATGATGGCGTTTTAGGTGCCTCGAACCTTTGGTGATGATGGCGTTTTAGGTGCCTCGGACCTTGATGATGAAATGTTTTCCCTATGGTGGACTTCATTCGTCTGCTGCCGAGGGAAAGGATGACCGTGCTGGTCGAGCGGCTGGACCTAATGATAGGCTACCTACGTATCCCTAGTGGGAATCAAGCCCTTACGTAGTTCGAAAGCTGCTAGGGATTTCGTTGGCTTTCGTTGGAGAAAAATCGGGCTTACGTTTTACAGCCGTGGATGATAATGAGGAAGGAAACGGGATTTCGTCAACTTCGCTGGGGATTTTGTTGGCTTTCGTTGGAGAAAAATCGGGCTTACGTTTTACAGCCGTGGATGATAATGAGGAAGGAAACGGGATTTCGTCAACTTCGCTGGGGATTTTGTTAGCCTTTGCTGGGGAAGACGGGCTTACGTTTGACTGCCGTTGATGATTTTGATGAAAGAAACGGAATTCCGTTATCTTTCTCGGAGAAATCGGACTTACGTTTGACTGCCGTTGATGGTTTTGATGAAAGAAACGGGATTCCGTTATCTTTCTCGGGGAAATTGGACTTACGTTTGACTGCCGTTGATGGTTTTGATGAAAGAAACGGGATTTCGTTATCTTTCTCGGGGAAATCGGACTTACGTTTGACTGCCGTTGGTGATTTTGATGAAAGAAACGGGATTCCGTTATCTTTCTCAGAGAAATCGGACTTACGTTTGACTGTCGTTTAATGATTTTGATGAAAGAAACGGGATTCCGTTATCTTTCTCGGGGAAATCGGACTTACGTTTGACTGCCGTTGATGATTTTGATGAAAGAAATGGAATTCTGTTATTTTTCTCGGAGAAATCGAACTTACGTTTGACTGCCGTTTGATGATTTTGATGAAAGAAACGGGATTTCGTTATCTTTCTCGAGGAAATCGGACTTACGTTTGACTGCCGTTTGATGATTTTGATGAAAGAAACGGGATTCCGTTATCTTTCTCGGGGAAATCGAACTTACGTTTGACTGCCGTTGATGATTTTGATGAAAGAAACGGGATTCCGTTATCTTTCTCGGGGAAATCGGACTTACGTTTGACTGCCGTTTGATGATTTCGATGAAAGAAACGGGATTCCGTTATCTTTCTCGGGGAAATCGGACTTACGTTTGACTGCCGTTTGATGATTTTGATGAAAGAAACGGGATTCCGTTATCTTTCTCGGGGAAATCGGACTTACGTTTGACTGCCGTTTGATGATTTTGATGAAAGAAATGGGATTCCGTTATCTTTCTCTGGGAAATCGGACTTACGTTTGACTGCTGTTAGGGTTCCTTTGAAAGGGGGTTAACTTTGGTTGACTTTGGCTAACTCTGTTAAGTTGAGGACTAAACTGCAGAGTCCTGGAATTTTAAAGGGCAAAAGGGTCATTTTGACCCTTCATTCTTGTCCGCGCGGAGGGGATTGTATCCCAGGCTGGTTTAAATGAAGGGCCGCCGCCCTTCCCCTTCTTCCTCACCTTTTCTTTTCAGTTTTCGAGAGCAGAGAGAGAAAACCGAGGGGAAGCCATTGTTGGCCAAGAAAAGCTTCGAAAATCTTCCGTTTTCTTTGATTTTTCAAGCAATGGAACACGGGGGAGTCGCTATTCAAGGTCAAGGACGCGGCCCGATCGCGGAAAGGCGATTAGGACTCGTTCGAATGAGGAGGCATTACACACTTTCGCAATTGATTGCGGAGGAGCCCTACCCCGATGCGTGGCAACATTGGGCCACTGATCCGAGTCTCCGAACGGTATACTTCGAATCCCTTCACTTCCTTTGTTGATTTTTTGTTTGAAATTGATTTTTGGTGATTTTTTTTTGAAAATTCGAAAATTGTGATGCTCTTGGCCTTGGATTTTGATTTTGATGCTTTGCATGTTGTAATGAGTATATGGGTGACCCAAATATGCACTTTGTTTGGAAAAAGAATTGGCATTTTGCCAAATTTTTTTTTTGAAAATTGAAAATTCGAAAATTGTGATTTGAAATTTGAAAATAATGTTCTTGACATTTGAGACTGAGATTTGCATGTATGCATTGTGTTTGAAAAGAATGGGCATTTTGCCAATTTTTTTTTTTAAGATCCGAAAATTGCAATGAAAATTCGAAAATTATGTTCTTGGCTTTGGACCTTGATTTTGATGATTGTATGTTGTAATGAGTATATGGGTGACCCAAATATGCACTTTGTTTGGAAAAAGAATTGGCATTTTCGCCATTTTTTTTTTAGATCCGAAAATTGTGATTTGAAATTTGAAAATAATGTTCTTGACATTTGAAATTGAGATTTGCATGTATGCATTGTGTTTGAAAAGAATGGGCATTTTGCCATTTTTTTTTGTTTTTTTTTGAAATATGAAATGATAAGGAATTCGCCCGAATCCGGGACGGACATGAATGTATGCATGTATGCCTCTTGTAGGATTATTTTTTTTTGTAATGGGATGATGAATGATATGAATGTATGTATGCATAGGATTTTTTTTTGAAAAGTGGGACGGATTTTGCTTCCGTTGATTCTTTGTGAAAGATTGCTTTTTATGCAAAAATGGGACGGAGTTTTTACTTCCGTTGACTCGATATTATTGACATGCTTTCTGTATGAATGAATGGTATTTGCTGAAAAAACTTTTTTTTTTGTGCGAGAAAAATTGGGCTAGGTCCGTTGTATGCTGTTATGCTGCCCGATTTTCTGCAAAACTTTATGTTTATGATGCATGTGTATGCTTTTTTTTTTTGAATGCAAATGCCAAATGAATTTTTTTTTTGACATTTTTGTTTCTTTCTTTTTTTTATTGCAGGGCGGAAACAATTTCGTGACGGAGCAGCTGAACAAAATGAAGACTCGGGGATCGGTGGAGTCTGTGATTTATTTGTGGGACCGGCTTTCGGTTTTGGGCAGATGGGCGATGATGAGTCCTAGACAGATCGTCATTGAGACTGGATTGTACGAGTTCATCGAGTGCTTGAGGGGTTTGGTCAAGTTCCCCAAGAGCAAGGGCCTGATCTTTGCTTTGGCACAACATTGGTGGGACGTGACCCACACATTTCATTTCTTCTGGGGCGAGGCCACGGTCACACCTTCTGACTACGCCGCGATTACGGGCCTGTCCTTTAAAGGACGGAGCATTGAGTGGAGAGACGGCTACAGTGATATGGATTTGCAGGCCCTTCTAGGATTTTCCCCTATTCCCAAAAAGGGGATGGGGATGGAGTACGCGGTGGTCCACGGGAAGATCGTGGAGAGTATTGGGAGCTACGAGGCTGGGGATGAGAGGATAGGCGCTGAGCAGATTGCTAGGGCCTTTTTATGGTTTGCTTTCTCGAGCACGCTTTTTGGACATGCCGAGGGGACGGCTGTTTTTGCTTTGCTGAGGTCCTTGGAGGACGTGGGGATGGCTGGAGAGATATCTTGGGGAGAGGCCGGGCTGGCAGAGCTATATTTTGCTCGGATCGATATAGCCGGAAGGTCGGCTCTTTGACGTGCTTCGAGTTTCCTCTGGAGGTACAAGCTTTCTTTTTTGCTTTCCCTCTTTTCTTTAAGCACGTATTCTTTTTCGCACTTAATTGATTGGACCTTTTCCTTTCGCAGGTATGGGCTCTAGAGTTCTTTCACGTCACGATGTGGCGGCAGCCGATGGAGTACATCGGGGCGTATCCGGCCATGCTTTCTTGGTCCAAGTATGCCCGGGAGAAGAAAGGTTCTAGGGGGCGCACGACCCTCAAGTACTCGGATTGCCTGCCTTTGACGAGGGCTGAGACAGATGAGGGGATCATATTCTACCCCTGGGATCGCTTCGATGTGGAGCAGTTGAAGGGTGCCGAGAGATGGACCGTGGAGCGGAGGATCTTGAGAGGCTTGACCTGCGACGTGTATTATCTAGGGGAGAGAGTGACGCGCCAACATGGCGTGGGTGCACCTGCGATGGCTCCGGTGGAGCCCCCTGCTGACATGATGCATCCGAGTGAGAACTCGGAGACCTGGGATGAGTATCGAGGTGGCCAGCACCACTCGAGGTTCGTGGCGATCGAGGAGTACTCGCGATTTGTCTTGTGGAGGCTGAAGACGCCTCAGGTTCTTGAGAGAGAGGGATTGGGGGTTGTGCGGTACCCTCGATCGAGCTTTTCGTATGTCCAGGACGGGGTTAGGCTGAGAGTACAGATCCCTGTCCCTGATCGGGTTCCACGAGCTTTCCGGCCTCGTCCGGATATGAAGGTATGGCCTCTCCTTCTCCTTCTTTTTTTTTTGCTTCTGTCTTTTCCTTTCTTTCCTGTCATCATTTTTTTGCCTTAATTATCTCTGACGCTTTTGTTTCCGTGCAGTTCCCGGCCAAGGTGGTGGAGAAGCTGACGAACCAGGTGATCGGGGCTAAGAGGTTCATCAAGAATATGGTTATTTGTGGGTCTTCTCAGGGCAGGAGGAGACGAGCACATCCGGCACCTGTCGAGAGGGAGACTTCCCCTATTCCTTCCGAGCCTTCTTCCGAGACTCCTCTTTCTCCTCTCATAGATCCCAGTGTGGTGTTGCCCTCGGACCACGTCATTCTCGGAGATCCGTATGGACAGGGACATGTCTGGCATCACGGTGGGTCTTCTTCGCACGTCCGGGAATCCGACGCGTTTTCGTTCGGATACGACTTCTTTGCGGATCTTGGCTTGCCGTATCAGGGTGTGCCGGTTGGTCCCGACGAGCCTTCCTCCGGAGACGAGGATGATTCTGAGCCCGAGATATTCGTGGCTACTGAGGAGGCGGGCCCGAGCCGCAAGAGGGATCGGGGGAAAGCGCCAGCCACCGAGGACTCTGACTGACGATCTTCTGAGACTGATTTCTGAGACTGTACCTATTTATTTTTTTTGACAGATACAGTTTTTTTTTTTTTATGCACACTCCTTTTTTTTGGAATGTAATAATTTAGGATTTTATTTTATTTTATCTATCATGAATGCAATGTTGTATGAATGCACTGTTACATGAGTCCCGGTTTTTTGGCAAGGGTGTGAGTGTTTGGTATATGAACTATTTGGGCAGGTTTTGCACAAGGTTCGAGCAGCCGGGATGAAAATATTCCTTCGTTGTGCAGCAGTTTGAGCTGCTGCAGATTTTTTTTTTGGGCAACAATTTCATCCGCGCGGATGGGTTTGACATCTGACATGGTTCATTTATTTCGGTGGTTGGATCTGGTTTGGTCCATAAATGCCATTAAAACTTCGCCTTCTTCAGTTCAAAACTACTGGAAATCCGAGAGAGAAGCCAAAAAAGCCATGGAAATGTCCAAATTTTCCCCAAAATTGTCCAAGGAAGAGCAAATGTTGTTCTTTGAAAAGTTCAAGGAGTGGTGTAGGGAGATTATGCACGAGAGGAGGTCATTTTTCGAAGAGAGGTACAAGGTAAAGTGCTTGTGGTCTCTCAAAGAGTTGGTTCCGGACTATGACCTCTTGAGAGCTTCTTCTTCGTTTTGGGATACTAGAAGGCATGTCTTTTGCCTTTCTTACAATGAAGTGGTCCCGACCGTTGAAGAATTTCGGGCTTTACTTGGTGGCCCGGAGGTGGAAGAGATTGGGATTCCTTTGCCCGGAGGGGCTTCTTTTGTTGATAGGTTGTGTAACCTTCTTCATCTTTCTCCGGGGGAAGCACAAGGTATGATTCGTAGTCCCGATCATTTTGACATTTCTGGTCTTCCTGATAGATTTAGGGGCTTAGGCTTGGTGGATGATGCCTATTGGGATGCTTTTGCACTTTGCATGTTTGGTACCTTGTTCATGGTTTATTCCTTTGGGATTTGTCATCGGGCTCTGTTGGATGTGGTTGTTCACTGTCGCTTGGGCCGAGATGTTGTACCTTTGATCTTGGGAGAGACTTTTCATGCTCTCGACATGCTGGCTACCGGGAGGCGGTATATGCACGGGGGCAGCCCATTTCTCTTGACTTTGTGGCTGATGGAGCGCCCGGGGGTTCTTCGGGAAACTTCGATATGATCAAGCCTTGGACATTTGCCAGAGAGGGGTTTGTGGATTTTGATGATCGGGGCTCGTGGGAGCGTTGGATGGCCGGTCGCCGCATCGAAGATATCGATGGTCGGTGCCTCATTGGCGAGTGGAGACTCGGAGAGTACTTCAGGATGGATCTCCGTGGTTATGCTTTCGGGGCTTTCTCACCCGGCTTTTACATTCCGGCTTTGGTTACGAGACGGTTCGGCTTGGAGCGGAGTTCCTTTGGAGGACTTTGATGATATAGCCACCGGGTGGTGGCTTCGCTTCTATGGATGATCCTTCGGTGTTTCCATTTCATTCTCGAGTATGGAGGTATGATGTCTTTCCTCCTCGGGCTATCCTCAGGCGTCCGAGACTGTGTTCTCGACCACTTGGTACTGGATTGGTACGAGAGGCATTTGGGGGAGACTCAGATGGCTATTTTGAGACGGCGTGAGGCCATTGTGGGTGCGGAGGACCTGACAGTTTCGGAGAGGAGGAGGGCCGAGGCGAGGGCCAACCCTCACGACAGGAGCGGAGATACTGTGACCGACTATGAGGCTTATGTCAAGAGACAGGAGAGGAGGACTCCTATGCTACCAGCTAGGCTACAGGAGATGAGAGATGACGCTAGGGCTACTAAGGCCCTGACAGAGGCTGGTTTGATAGATCCTGTCCCTACACCAGAGCTTGGTAGGAGGAAGACCGACATTTTTCCTGTTCAGAGGAAGAAGACCCGAAGGGGGAAGAAGAGAGGGGATGCCAGTACGAGCGGCTTAGAGTGACCTCGAGGTTTCTGAGTATCCCTTTCTTGCCGTAGCAGACACATTAGTTTGATTATGTATCTTAGTTTCTTTTAGCAGGTTGCCAGTTGTAGGAATGAACCGAGCTTAGACTCATCAAAAAGCTTTTAACTGTAATGAATATGTGAATTGCTTTAGAGTTTTTCGAGACGCTTTCATGGTCTGATCAGTGTATTGATGTCAGAGTATGACTTTTATTTGTGTTTTAGACCGAACCGTTTCATTTGCCTACGTTCCATTCGGACAAAAGGGCTCAGGTCTTCGTAGTTCGACCCGGGTTTTTTTTTTTTTTTTGTTTTTTGTTTTTTTTTTGGTGCAACCCTGTTTTTTTCCTTGGCCGCCCTTTTCGGGTTTTCAACCTAGTTGGGTATTACTCTTTTAGCACTCTTTTTTTTTATATATTTTTTTTTGTTTTTTTTGACTCAGTGTTTTACGCGTAGTATCTGCGCAGCTTTTCACCATTCACTGGGTGTACAAAAGGATTTCCGTCGAGGTCTGCAAGTTGCATGGCTCCTCCGGAGAAGATCTTCTGGACAACATATGGCCCGACCCAGACAGGCTCCCATTTGCCAAGCGGGTTGATGCGGACTGGGGGCTTCTCTTTTAAAATGAGATCACCTTCCCTAATCTCCCGATGCTTCACTTTCTTGTCGAAGGCTCTGGCCATTCTCCCTTGGTAAGCTCGGATATGTTCCATTGCTTTCAATCGTCGCTCATCTAGCAGGGCCAATTCATCATGGCGACTCTGGAGCCATTCGACCTCGTTGATCTGACCTTCCAACAGTACCCGGAGTGAGGGGATTTCTAGCTCGATTGGGAGTACGGCTTCCATCCCGTAGGTAAGAGCAAATGGTGTTTCCCCGGTTGCCGTTCTGACGGATGTTCTGTAGCCCCAGAGTGCCAGGTGTAGCTTCTCGGGCCAATCTCTGCCTCGGACAGCCATTTTCCGAATGATGTTTTCCAGAGTCTTGTTTGCTGCTTCGACGGCTCCGTTGGTTTGGGGCCTATAGGGAGATGACTTGTGACGGGTTATTCTGAATTCCGCCAGCAGCCTGTCGCATTCCCCTTCAAAGTGGGATCCGTTATCTGAGATGATTTCGGCCGGCAATCCGTATCTGCATATGATGTTTTCTTTGACGAAGAGGGCTACTTTCCTTGAGTTGAGGACCTTGTAGGATTTTGCTTCAACCCATTTGGTGAAATAATCCACTGCTACCAGGACGAACTCGTGGCCGTTACTGCCTGATGGTGTGATTTTGCCTATGACATCAATTCCCCAAGTGACGAAAGGCCAAGGGGTTGTCATGCAGTATAACTCATGAGGAGGCAAATGATTCAGATTTGAGTACCGCTGGCATTTGTCGCAGCTTCTGACGAACTGGATACAGTCAGTTTCCATGGAGATCCAGAAGTACCCCATTCTCAGTATGATTTGCATTAGGGCTCGAGCATTCATGTGGGGGCCGCAGGTACCACCATGTATTTCTTTCATGAGTTCCGTAGCCTCTTGTTTGCCGATACATCGCAGGAGGGGGCCTTGATAACGCTTCTTGTACAGCATATTTCCCAAAAGAACATAATGGGAGGCGAGTCGCTTCAGGGCTGAGAGGCTTTTCGCTTTGATTCCTTCTTTATATTCCCCATCTTCATTTTTGAAGGAGGCTTCGCCACTCTTCAGGTACTGATAGATCTGAGTGTACCAGGGATCACTGGCCGGTTCGGCCTCCTCTTCTATTTCAAAGCAATAAGCGGGGTTTTCTCTCCTCCCGACTCTGAATGGTTTGACGGACTTCCCTTCGGGTATTTCAACGAGGGAGGCTAGTGTTGCCAGAGCATCTGCGAATCTGTTGCGATCTCTGGGCAAGTAATGAAAGCTGATCTCCTTGAATTGAGTTACTAGCTCTTCCATATAGGTGTGATATTTCTGTAGACCCGGGTCTACGGTCTTCCACTTATTGGAGACCTGGTTGATGATGAGGGCAGAATCACCGTACACTTCCAACTCTTTGATATTTCTTTCAAGGGCGGCCTCCAACCCGGCTATGCAAGCCTCGTATTCAGCAGCGTTGTTGGTGACCTCGAAGTTCAATCTTACTGCTATGGGGGTGTGTTCGTCAGTAGGATCGACCAGAAGCATTCCTATTCCATTCCCCCTTTTGTTTGACGCCCCGTCGAAGAAGAGTTGCCAGCGATTTTCTCCTTCTAGAGCAAAGATTCCATCATCGGGAAATTGAGGTTCAGGTCCTCGGGACTCATCACTTGGGAAATCGGCCAAATGTTCTGCCATTATACGCCCTTTTACGGATTTCCTTGAAACATAAGTGATGTCGTATTCAGCCAAAAAGAACGACCATTTTGCCAACCTCATGGAGATGGAAGGCTTGTCGAACAGATATTTGATGGGGTCTATCTTTGAGACGAGATGTATCGGGTGAGACTGCATGTAGTGTTTCAACTTTCCCACTACCCAGACCAGGCCTGCGCAAGTCTTTTCACAAGCAGAGTAATTGAGTTCGCTCCCTTGAAGCTTTCTGCTCACGAAATAGATGGCGTTTTCGACCTTGGAATTTTTCTTTTCTTGAGCTAACATAGCCCCAATTGCTGTGTCCGTGACAGTTAGGTATAGCAATAGTGGTTTTTGCTGATGTGGTGGGCAAAGAATCGGGGGATTCACAAGGTACGCCTTGATCTGTTCAAAAGCGAGCTGGCATTCTGGAGTCCATTCTGTGTAGGCATTTTTCTTCATCAACTTGAAGATCGGCTCGCAGATAGAGGTCAGCTGATTTACAAAGCGGCTTATGTATTGCAGTCTTCCCATGAAGGATTTCACTTCCGTCAGTGTCCGGGGTGGCTTCATTTCAACTATCGCCTTGATTTTCTGAGGGTCTACTTCAATTCCCCGTTCTGTCACCATATATCCTAGCACCTTGCCTCGTCTTACACCGAAGGTGCATTTGGCTGGATTCAGTCTCATGCTGTGGTCTCGGAGGCGGCCGAAGAATTTTCTCAAATCAACAAAGTGCTGGCCATCTGATCCTCTGGAGTGTATTATCATGTCGTCCACATAGACCTCAATTTCTTTGTGGATCATGTCATGGAACAAAGCTGTAGCTGCCCTCTGGTACGTAGCCCCAGCATTCTTTAGTCCGAACGGCATGACCGTGTAGCAGTACGTACCCCAAGGGGTTGTGAAGGCTGTCTTGGCTTGATCTTCTTCTGCCATTTTGATTTGGTTGTAACCGGCAAAGCCGTCGATGAAGAATCTACCAGAATGTCGATGTTTGGCAGGGGGAAATCATCTTTTGGACTGGCTTTGTTCAAGTCTCTGAAATCTACGCAGCACCGGATCTTTCCGTTGGCCTTGGTCACCGTTACTATGTTGGAAAGCCATGTAGGATATTCAATGACCCTGATGAACCCTGCCCTGAGCATCTTTTCTATCTCCTCTTTCACTTGTAGGGACCATTCGGGCTTAATTCTTCTTAGCTTCTGCTTCACTGGCTTGACTTCTGGGTCGAGCGGTATTCGGTGCTCAACTATGGAAGGATCGAGGCCTGGCATATCTTTATAGGACCATGCGAACACATCCACGAATTCTCTTAGAAGCTCAATCAGAGCGTCCCTTTCAGTCCCTTCGAAGAAACTACCAATCTGCGTCTCTTTAGGCTCTTCCGCAGTTCCCAGATTCACACTCGTCAAAATCTCTTCGGCAGCTTGGGCTCGATTTTCCTCTTTCCGAACAACCTGCTTAAAGATTTCTTTGATATATTGTTCATTTAATGTGTCTGCTTCTTTATCTAGTGAATCATCATTAACTGTTTTTAAGTCATTAGTTAATTTATCATTAGTTAAAGTGGCAATCAAGGGATACTCAGAAAGGTTCGTCATTTCATTAAGAACGAAGGGAAATACAGCATTGGCTACAATTTCGTAGTCTTCAGGCGTGAGGCCATCGGACGACTCGAGAGACTCAAACTCAACAATGAGAGACTCGGAGGACTTTACAAAGGTTGACACAAAGGGACGGGGGACCAATCCAAGCTTGGTGATCATTTCTTCTTTGGTCGCGGACGGGCCTGAGAGAGTTTCCCAATTCCTTAATGGCATCGCTGTCAGTGGCCTCATGACTCGGGGGTTATCTTGTTTCTGTTCTCCTTCCTCAATCATTGCTATCATCTCTTCCTGAAAACCGAGCATATGAATGTAGGGATCTTCTTGCGGATCTGCCGCATCCTCAATTCTGGAGAATTCTAACTCGTCACAATCTGACCGCTCAATCCAGATGTAAGGACGTATTGCGTCTTGGTGTGCTGCTGGAAAAATCTCATGTCCCATGCTCGAGCGGAAAGGCTTAGCGGGTAGTTCTTCGAGGAGGACGTCCCATACGATGTTCATACATTCGAGTCGAGTCTGCCGGTACTTGTCGACTTTTATCATGAAAATCTCTTCGCTTGGCGAGGCCAGAGAACGGGTTTGAAGAATGCTGACAAATCTCTGATTGGAGACTGGAGGTTTGTGTGCTCGTATCATGGCGGTATTCAGTGTTTCTTTCCATTCTTCCTCCAAATGTTGGAAATGGCAATTGATCTTGATGAATCGAACTGCTTCAGGGTCTGCCCGCTTGAGTTCGTTGACATAGTTGGCATCACCGGATTCTGGGGGATTCTGATGAGACTTGCCCCGATAGTCCCTTGGTCGATTCGGAGGAGGTAGCCCCGGTGTCTGGCTACGAGCATGCTTGGCGACGGTCTCGGCTTCGTTCCCCATAAGGAAACTGTCACCCCTAATGACTTCAAGGTCCCCCTGCCGGTTAATGAACTTGACACATTGATGGAGAGTGGAAGCTATGGCTTTCATGTGGTGTAACCAAGGGCGCCCCAACAGAGCTGTGAATTCGGATGGGATGTCCATTACATGGAATTTTGCTGGCACCATTTGGGTTTCGTACCAGAGTTCCAGAACCACCGTCCCCAAGATGGGACGAGACGTGCCATCGTAGGCCTTGATTGACCTTGTAGATGGGATCATGTGCCTTTCATTGATGCGTAGGGCCCTCATCATGCTGAGGGGAAGGACGTTAACGGCCGATCCATTGTCCACCAATACCCCAGGGAGTGATACGGTGTTGAGCCGAATAGTGATGTACAAGGCTTCATTGTGTTTGGAGACATCTCTTGGCAAATCTTCGTCGCAGAAGGTGATCATGCTACCATATAGGCGGGGATCATAGATTTGGTCCTTGTCTGGAGAAAGAGAGTCATCAAGCCAGTCACTTCGTGCCTTTTTCTTGCGAGGTAGTACCTTTGCTGAAGCCCCTGGGTTATATTGAGGCCGTTTGTGGCGGTTGCCATCCCCAGTCAGCATGTTGATTGAGTGCGAGCGCCAAACTGGCGTTGGTCTTTCTTTGTCGGTATGCACTCGGGAGCTGGACAAACTGAATCTTGGCTGACCCCGCGGGGGGTTAGACTTCTGATTGGCAGTAAAATTACCCAGATCTACAGTATTCTGGTGTCCGAAGGTCTCAATTCTATCGTTGGTAAGGCTTTTCGGCTTTTCTACCCCTGTTTGCTTTGGGGAAGACTGGCTGGAGTAGAGTACATAGTAATCAAATCCCCCAGATGGTTCCCCGAGCGTACCCACACTGGTATCACCGGCCTCGAACCTCTCTTTCAATTTTTGCTGGGAGGAAATTTTCTTCTTCTTAGGAGGACGGTCCTCGTGTATCCAGTCCTGATAGTCCCTTTCAAGGCAGTCGGGGCAGTCACAGATATCCCACCAAATGTGTTCTACGGCTGGTGGTGGATTTGGGACCTCGGGTTGAGCGGTGCTGGAATGACTTTGAGTTGAACTGGTCCGGGGAGATCTGCTGTTGGGCTCATCGGGAAGCGAATGGTTGGACTCTGCCGGGTAATGAGAGGTATTAAGAGCCGGGGGAACAGGCACATGTTTGTCCTTCAGGGGAGCCCCAGTCAGTTGGGAGATTGCTAATGTCCCGAAATGGCGTGTGGCCTCTTCAATCCAGGCTTGCTGTTTGTTCTGGCGTTCCTCAAGAGCTTTGATGGCTGACCATATTTCCTCCACTGTTTCCCAGTCTTCATTACCCATGCTGATATCTGCGGGATCGGTATCACTCTGAGAGGGGACACCTGACGGCATGCCGAACTGTTTCGTCCCTGACTGCTGTTGGAATGGTGGCCCTTTGAATTGCTGTTTGGGGGCCAGTTGCCCTGTAAGTCGACGGGCAGGAGTCCCGGCGGTGGAGACATAGGAATCTTGTGGTGGCAACTTGATATATCCAGGATGATTAAGAATGGGAGGAGAACTTTCTTCCTTCTTTGCGGTAAAAGTGCCATCGGAATTGAGACTGATAGTCAAACCATGACTCGTCAATTTGAGCCTCATGTCGAAGTCTCATCTGTTCTACCAACTGGATCCAATACTGGTCTGTCTGAGGGATTTTGGAAGACGGAGCGGTATTGTCCATATCATTACCGGCTGATGCAGACATTCTGAAACCCGGAGTCGGAACAAACGGCGAAGCTGACGATGCGCTTGACTCTTCCCAACTGATCAAACGGTGACCCGGTGTCCGGAACCAACCTTTGTGAGGAGCTGCGGGGGAAAAGGCACGAGGGTTCAGAGATTTGGGGATTGAAAGAGGGTAAGTGTTTGGGCTTTGGGCTCATGCAACATGCAGTTATTTGTTCTTGTTTACTTAAAACATGTTTTATTAACCTAATCGGTTGGAAAAGATTGCTCTTCTTTTTCGCAAACTACTCTGGATCCTGGATCAGTGGGCCCCGTCACTACGTCTATAAGCCCCTCGTATTCCACCTGTATTTCGACTTCCCAGGGTGGACAGCCCCGGGCGAGGGTCCTATAGGGCAAGCGGGTCCCACCGACCGAAAGAAAAACGATCCTAAAAGTCTGGCGGGTAATCGAGTCTTAACGAGCATTCGATGTAAATTACGGACAAAGCTGACGTCAAAGTCAAGATCATGTCCGAGGGCTCGACAAAAAGTCGGCATGATTCGGACTGATAAATGTCCACAATTGATCTTGACTTGTCGTCAATTAGGCCGTAATTAGGCATGGAATAATCGTTAATCCTTGATGACTCAGTGTCATGCCGGGAGTCAGTGTATAATTTGTGCCAGTCAGAGTCAAAGTCAAGGCGCCAGTCAATATCTGGTCAAAGCCCGTGACGGAAAACCGGCAGGACTTCGACTGATTAGGGTCCCCGAAAGATATTGACTTGGTATGCCGACTAAGGCTTGAAAGGAAAGGTCTATACACAGACAGGGCATGACACAGACCAGACTAAAAACCAACCGGGTCTCGGACAAAGTGTGTCACGGACAAGTGCATGGTCGACACGAGGCTCCATGGGATGTTTGGGTAGTCCCGTGCTTGCACCGAGAGGCGTAATAAGACCAAACGGGCCGCGACAGGGATTTCCCCGGGTTAGGGACGTAGTGTGCAGTGTAAGGTCACGTGCGCGTAGTGTGCAAGCAGTCTATCTTCCTTTTCTGAGTAAAATAGAAATTTTTCATGTGTCTTAAAAAGTATGATGCATGATTTTTTTTGAAGATTTTCTTTTTTTTTTTTAAATCCCTTTTTTTTTTCTTTAAAAATCTTTTTTTTTTGAATTTTTTTTTGAAAGCAAATGAACACATAAGCACATAATTCAAAATTCAAAGAGACGGATCCGATAGTCAAAATTTTGACTTTTCCGAGGCGACCAAAATAACGCGAAAATGTGAAAAATCAACACACACACAACAAATGATTTCAAATGCCGGGACGGAAGCTTGACCCTCAAAAGCTTTTTTTTTTTGAAAACAATGATACCGGTACGTGGGATTGTTAAACCACAATTTATCCCCGACTCGTGTTAGGAGGCGATAACGGGAAGTTTAATGGTTTCCACCAATATACCAAATATCATCATTTTTTTTTAAAGATAAAGCTTATTTAATCCCCAGCGGAGTCGCCACTGTGATGTACCCGATTTTTTTTTGAAATCAAACGGAGTCGCCACACCATTTTTATTTTAAGGGCCAAAACTTTGAAAAATGCCCGAGATTAGAGATTTGGGTTCGGAGGTCACGTTACACGCCGGGAAGAACGTTAGTATTCACCCGGAATGCCTCGTAAAACGAGTCTTCCAAGCTTAAAAACCATTTGTGTGTGTGTGTGTGTGTGTGTGTGTGTTTTGGCCAAAATAAGTTGAAACTGAAAAGTAAAAATTGGGAACTCTTTATTAGACTTTAAACAAGTCCCATGATTTTTGGTATGATTTTTGGGTTGAGTTTTGGGACTCAAAAGATTTTTTGAAGTTGAAAACCAATTCTGCCAGAATGAAAAAGGCAGTGGACACTTTATTTTAAAATGGGTTTAAGGGCTTAAAAATCTCAGAATCTGGGGAAAGTACAAGAATGAAAGTTGTTCAAAACACCTTAAATAAGGTTTCTGTAAAATAATTTTCCCATTTGGAGGTGATTTGGTAGACCAAAACCTTCTGGAAATCTCAGATATGAAATCTGGACTTCCAGAGACTGATGAACTGACTTTTAAAAGATAATTTGAAAAAGGGAGTTTTACTCACGCAAAAAATAAAGTAAAAATATGTCTGGAAATCTCTGGATGTTGGATACAAAAAGTGTTTTGTAGTCAACACCAAATTCCAAGTTTCTGTATGTCCAAAAAATTAGACCATGGACAGAGGTCTTAGAGAAAGGCTACTGGACAGCAACTTCCTCATGAAGAAAAACATGATTTTAAAAGGGGTTTGGCATCCATGCTTGTCCCCATTTCCTTAGGATTTGATTAGTAGTCACTAGACATTTTAGTGGTGATCTACTATATCAAGCCATCCTTAGGGTACATTAGGACTTAAGCATTTCATTTGCTTGGGAAGGGGAATTTTATCCTTTGAAATCAAGATTTGATGTATGAAAATGATTTTTAGGGTTTTGAAAACTTGTTCGTAAGTGAGCAAAGACACTTTGAAAGTAATGTTGATCCTTGTAGAGGATCATCCATGGAGATGAACTTCCATGGTGATCCTCTTGGATCTAGAGCAAGAAGATGAACAAACTACATTTTAGAGTTTGAAAATGCATGCATGGATGAGAGAAATTTAGGGTGAGGAGAAGGAGGTTATACCTATCTTCTTTGTGTTTTGTGTTTGAATGGATTCAAGGCTTGAATGTGTTTAGGGTTTGAATGTGTTTAGGGTTTGTGATTAGAGTTGGTCAAAGAGAAAACAAGTAGATAACAATGAAGTCCTCTATGTTTTCTCTCTAATCCTCCTCCTAAGGGGTGATTTGAGCTTGGGTTAGTGTATGTATGAGAGTGATTTGAAAGTGTTTTGAGTGAGTGGGATTTGGGAAAGATTCAAGAGAAAATGGTGGCAATTCAAGTGAATTCCCACTGTTTTCTCCCTATTTTTCGCCAAGGTGCAGTTATAAAATGTGTTGTTCCTCCTTTTTTCTGTGACTGAAGGGCTCAATTTATAGGCACTCTGAAATTACATAGGTGTCCGTGCGGATGGGTTCGTAGGCGTGCACTGTTCATTAAATGCTGCTCCAGGCTTTGGACAGGAAGAATAATTTTCAAATTAAGCAACCAGAAAATGTTCCAGCCACTTCTATTTCGGGTTTTTGACCTTTCTTTTGCTTTTTTGATTCTTTTCCATGGTTTATCTTTAAATGGCAATCCCTAATCTACCCTCACTTTGTTAGAAATGTTAGGAATTGTTAGAAATGTTAGAAATGTTAAAACTTTCGTTAATTTTCTAACGAAAATACTAACAATTCAAATTGGAGCACTTACAGTATGTACATGTTGATTTCTCGACATGGCTTCGCAAGAAGTCATGATGCGTTTTCGACATGTGCTAACGCGAGATCATGTCGAATTCTTGACACGTACTACCGAGGAGTCATGCTGAAATTTCGCCATGAAGCAACGAGAGGTCATGCCGGATTTTCGACTCGAAGTGAGGAGAGGTCATGCCGAATTTTTTCCAGGATTTTACCTGCGAATTGCGGTCTCGTACATTCATACGTACTTCCGACCCTCTTTTCTCTCGAGTCGGGACGTTGTTGACTTGAACTTGGTTTTGAAATCTTGAGTTTGACTTGTTTTGACTTGTATGCCCCTTAGGTTCGCTCCAGTTCAAAATAGGTTAGAATGCGAAAAAAGAAGGTGTCCCCCTTTTCCAACCATTCTAGGATTTTAATAAGACGTTGTTTTCTACTTGCACCTAAACAAGTTACTCGCTTTAGTCTGCCTCCCTCGCTCCTGGACCTTCACAGGTTCTCCCTCTCTTGGACCTCCAAAGGTCCATTTTCTCTATCTTGGACCCTCCAAGGACCATTTCACAATCTTGGACTCCCAAAGGTCCATTCTTCATTCTCGGACCCACGAAGGTCCACGTCTCTATCTTGGACCCTTCAAGGTCCATTTCTCAATCTCGGACCCTTGAAGGTCCACCTCTTTATCTTGGACCCACGAAGGTTCATCCCTCCATCTTGGACCCCAAAAGGTTCACTTTCTTACCTCTTGGACCCTACAAGGTCCATTTCACAATCTTGGACTTCCAAAGATCCACTCTTCATCTTGAACCCACGAAGGTCCATCCCTCTATCTTGGACCCACCGAGGTCAACCTCTCACAACCTTGGGCCCTTCTACGGGTCATCCCTTTATCTTGGCCCATCAGGGGTCATTTCTACAATCTTGGACCCTCCAAGGTCCATTCTTTATTTCTTGGACCTCCAAAGGCCCATTCCGTCCATCTCTTGGACTCACTCTCTCTTTTCCAAAAGCTGACCTCGGGCTTATCATTAACCGGGGCTCCTTCGAACTACGGTGACCTGAGACTCGCACCTTATATGGTAAGAGTTACGTAGGCAACTTTTGCCTGGTCAAACTTTCTAAGCTTTTGTCGCAGTGTGGAGACCAACTAGTTATTTCGAAAGAAAAATTATGTTTTTTTTTCGATTGCCTTAAGATTAATTATGCATCTAATTCAATATTTTGCTACAATAGATTTCGGCACCATGTCTACAAGGGAAAGCATCAAAAGCCAAGAAGCCCTCAAGGAGATTCAGAACCTAAGGTTGGAATTGATCCACTTCCGCTACGAAGTGCTTGAGACCTTAAAAGCCTTCAAGGAGCGTCAATTGTCTTGCCTCCGTGACATCCATGAGTACTTGCGAAGAGTTTTGCCCTCCACTACCTCCCAGGGTCCTTCCCATCCGTATGCTTGTGATCTCGCTCCTGGTCCCACATACCAAGTTCCCACTTTCAAGATTCCTACTATGCCTGCCCGCCACTTTCACAGGACGCCACCGCACAAGCTCTCCCTAAAGCTAGTCCGTGAGAAGAAACAATGTGATGACTTGGAAATTCCTATGGATCAGTTTCTTGATGTCCTAATGGAGAAGGGTTTGATCGAGCCATATGTCAGCACTGCACAATCTTCCAAGAAGCCCAATCTTGATACATCCATGTTTTGCCGATATCATCAGTGCCATGGGCACACCACCAACAAGTGTTTATTACTCAAGAAGATCATCCAGGATTTGATCAATGAAAGCAATATTGGGAAGCTCTCAAGCGCATTTGCCAACCCTCTACCTCACAACTAATGGAATCACTCAGTCATCATAAGTTCTAGTGTGTTGGTCTTTGTTCATCTTGAACATTTATCTTTTATGTTTTCAATTAAAAGTCTTTTATTTCTTTTCTCTCTAGACTTGAGACATTATCTTGCTTATCTTTGAATGAAAGTTGTTTTATTTGTAAATATCGCTTGATTGCTAACCGCACTGATAAACTCATTAACTAACAAGAACTCATGACAAAGTGAACACGTAATCTCAAGATGACGAATGCTTCGATTGGGGGAGCAAATTTCTTTCTCTTACACATTCTCTCCATATACTATCTCCATACATCTCATTCGCGTCCACTCTCTATGTGCGCGTTTCATACACTATCTCCATACACCATTTTTGCTTACATTCCATACACTATCTCAAATGCTCTTCCAAGCATACACTTTCTACAATCCATTTTACTCTCATTTTACAAAGCTTGTTGTTGCTCATCTTCAAAGTAGAGATGCTCGCGCTGCTACAATTCAAAGAAAGGGCAAGAGACTATTTCCACCCCTCACAAGTGCAATATGAAGATCAATTTGGGGTTCATCAATTCCCCATTCTCGCGTCTCCTCAGCTTTTCCATTTGATTGATAAGCTTTCATTGAATATGCTCACATATCTTTCCCTTGGTCCAAATACATTTTCCTTACTTAATAAGTCGGTTAAATGAATTTGCATTTCTTTTAAGTACTCTCTAGGCAATGAGAATGCCGTCTGGTAGCGATCGAAGCTGAAACCTCTCACCATAGGAAACCATTACCCCACCATCACTTCATAATATCCTTTCATTTCAAGATCGACAAGTTTTGAAACCCCAAGGGAAAGCCTATGCAAGAGGCTCCCTCGGCCTGCAATAGAAGTACCATCTTCAAGATCAAAAGTGATGGACGACACAAGAAGAGAGACAATGTGAACACTATCTAAGGCTTACACATGGGGCTACCACAGTTTTGCTCTCGCAAAAAAAAAAAAAAAGCAAGGGTCGAAAAGGAGAGGCGAGAGAATGATGCTCTCAAACATGTACACCTCGTGGATAATTCCCCAACTGCTCAAAATGAAGAAGCGACATTGTGAAGAAGCGGAAATTTTCCCCTCTCGGCAAACCCCTACCCAATTTCAAAGCCATCCTCTCACTCTTAGAGGATATCACCATCTTTCTTGCCAAAGTTGATCTCGGTCTTTCAAAGACACGACATGACAATCCTCTCACCTTAGAACTCCTAAACACATCCCATAACCAACCTCTCATCTTTAGAGGTATAGTCAGTAAAAGGCCCAGCCGACCTCTCATCTTAAAAGAGGTCATGATTCACGAAGATTCAAATTTCCCAATGGCCGATCGCAACCCGAAGCCCAGCTCCGACCTCTACCGAATGGCATTCTCATCTCTTATTCAAAGAGATTCATTCTCATCAATTAAAGACTGTTTAAAAGAAATGCATGTTCAGTTCTTGAGTCATTTATCATCTAAATGTGAGCATATTACGTACTCTCTCCAAGTTTGGGAACTCGTCTCATTCTTGAAAGCAGTTCATCCTTTCAATTCAACAAACACGGTCCGTGAAAGTCTCACTAGGGCTTCGCATCTGTGCCTCTCCGGCACTCTGGTAAATGCAAGGAGACACGTGCCAGGGACATTTTCCCTCGGTTTGCGAGAAAGAAAGAAAAAATAGAAGGGGCTATCATCCGTCACGTCCCACTTTTTTCCTTCTACTCCTTTTCGTTCTCTATTTTTTTTCTTTCTTTTCTCACAAAGAAGAATCAATGCAGCGGCAACCCGCGCGACAATTACAGCTGAGCAGCCTCGAGCAGCGAGCAACAACGGAGCGTCCTACCTCTCCGACAATCAAACCCAGTTTCACCATCAACCGGCTTTCTATCTATCATTACAACTTCGGATCACAAGCATTTAGCATCTCGAGACTACGTGTTTAATAATCAAAATTTGACAAATCAATGAGTGAGGCCTTTTCTCAAGCAATCAAGTGATAACTGCGAATAAAATCAATCTTCGAATGTCTCGACAAGTCTTCTTTTCTACACTCTAGGAAGAGACAAACACTTACTTTCTGTCAAGCAAGGGCTTCCTCTCACTCATACCTATATCTCTCTTTGGTCATCCAAGAATCAAAACACAAAAGTTTTCTCTTACCGTTATGTCCCTGCGGTGTCCTAGTACAATTCTTTTCTTTTACCTTTTGAGTCGACTGAACGATTCCAAGATTAGAGATGGTGACATAGTACATTTGTCAAATATTGGGGCTCTTTTCATCAAGAACCAGGGCTACAACAAAGGCCGGGGCTTCAACATGGTCATATCTAGCAAGAAGGCATCCCTTGTCATCAAGATCAGCATGAGGCAAACTCTTTAAGTTAGTTAGGGGCATAATTAATCATAAGGCATCCTTATTAAAATTAACTTTCAAATTGCCATTTTCCTCGGCACCTTGCTTACAAAATCACTCATTGGTCTCCACAAATTTCTTAAGGTCCATCAAAGACCTATCTTCGCGACTCCTCCAAAAGTCCCGTGTTTTATTTCATGTTATAGTTATTTTTCTTTCGGGTACAAACGCCCATGTTATGATTATCTTTCATGTTATGCTTTTATGATTATTTTTCTTTCGGGTACAAACGCCCGCTGTTATGATTATCTTTCTCGTTATGATTATCTTTCATGTTATGCTTTTCTTTCATGTTATAGTTATTTATCTTTCAGGTACAAACGCCCATGCTATGATTGTCTTTCATGTTATGCTTTTCTTTCATGTTATAGTTATTTATCTTTCGGGTACAAACGCCCCTGTTATGATTATCTTTCATGTTATGATTGTCTTTCCTTTTATGGTTATATTTCATTCAGGTACAAACGCCCACGTTATGATTATATTTCTTGTTATGATTTCCTTTCCTGTTATAGTTATTTATCTTTCGGGTACAAACGCCCGCGTTATGATTATCTTTCATGTTATGATTGTCTTTCCATTTATGGTTATATTTCATTCGGGTACAAACGCCCGCGTTATGATTATCTTTCATGTTATGATTGTCTTTTCTTTTATGGTTATATTTTATTCGAGCACAAACGCCCCTGTTATGATTATCTTTCTTGTTATGATTGTGTTTCCTTTTATGGTTATATTTCATTCGGGTACAAATGCCCTTGTTATGATTATCTTTCCTTCGGGTACAAACGCCCCTGTTATGGTTATCTTTCCTGTTATGGCTATCTTTCCTTTTATGGTTATCTTTCTTTCGGGTACAAACGCCCGTCTCTCGGTCTTTTTCAAGTGTTTTCCTTATCTTTGGGGTGACTCCCCTAAACAGTCAATCTTGGGGTGACTCCCCTAAACAATCATTCTTGGGGTGACTCCCCTAAACAGTCAATCTTCGGGTGACTCCCCTAAACAGTCAATCTTTGGGGTGACTCCCCTAAACAGTCACTGTTCGGGTATACGAAAGCCCTTGTTATCTTTTTCTTTGGGGTGACTCCCCTAAACAGTCATTGTTCGGGTATACGAAAGCCTTTGTTATCTTTATCTTTGGGGTGACTCCCCTAAACAGTCAATCTTGGGGTGACTCCCCTAAACAGTCATTCTTGGGGTGACTCCCCTAAACAGTCAATCTTCGGGTGACTCCCCTAAACAGTCAGTCTTGGGGTGACTCCCCTAAACAGTCACTCTTTGGGTATACGAACGCCCATCACTTCACTCTTAGGTACAAATGCCCGTGGCCTCTTGTTATCGCCACCTCTTTGATGAACTACGATTCGGCTTGATTCCCTCATGGGATACGTAGGAATCCTTTTCATAAGGGTCCAGCCGCTTGACCATTATGGTCGCTTTTCCCCGGACACAAACGTCCATCCTTTCGAACTACGATTTGGCTTGATTCCCTTTTAGGGATACGTAGGAATCCTTTCTCCAAGGGTCCAGCCATCCGATCTCGTCAATCATTCATCAACCATCTGCCATTATCATCAGCCACTCGTTAGGCTTGGAATCCTTCTTATCGACAACCTCACTTCTTTCATAAGTGCCATTGCCGAGGGGCTCTGTGAGTACCCCAATCCAACTCGCGATCCAATAAAAGTGTCTTTTACTCAATAAAAGTGCGCTAGGGAGCGTTTTGGTAAATTTCCGGTTCATTTCGAGACTTCCAAGAACTTTTATAAGTTTCTCGCTGCGGAAGGACCTAGAAAGAATTATTCAATTTGGACCTTTAAGGAATTACTCAGGAAGGGTCCAGATTCTGCCACCTGACACGTTTCTAGAAGGAAGGCGGAAATAATAAATTATTTCCAAGCAATGTTAAATAGGGGATTATCCTCATTTTATAAAAAGGGGGCTCTCACTACTCTCTCTCTCTCTCTAAATGGTTTATAGAGAGACTCTCTCTCTAAATGCAGCTCACTCTCAGATTCTCTCTCTCTCACTATACGCAAACAAACACCAGAGCTTCTCTCTCTAATCGGTCCTCACCGTCTCCCCCAAAACCAGTTCGCCGGTGACCTCCTCACCGTTCTCTCTCTCAAATCCGACTGAACAGAAACCTAATCAAACCCTCTCTCAATCGCTTCCATTTCTCTCTCTCTAGCCAAATCAGTGTTCTCTCTCTCCATTCACCGTCGCAGCCTCGCCAACCAACTCCGATCAACACCGACCGGTTGCATCATCCTTCAACAACGCCAAGCCCAATCAACCGCTTCCTTATCCGTTCTCTCCCTCTCTCTAACCCTCGACGTCTCCATCTCCGGCCAAGCCCCAAATCCGTCGATGCCATACCCCCTGTTTCCAGATCCTAAATCTCATTCACTGCTGCTGTTTCTCTCATTTGTCACCGGTGTTTCTCTCATATACCCAGTCAACATACACTCGCACAAACTTGAGATTGCAAAGCTATTCCTAGTCTGAGACTTCTAAGCTGGTTCAGCAACTGATTTGAAGCTCTCTACACCTAACTGGGTGTAGAGATCGTGGACACTACAAGGGTAATCCCTAAATCTCACTCTTCATCTCTTTTGCTTATTTATCCCATGCTATTTCCCTGTTCTTCATGTGCAATTTGTTAATCTGGGATTAGATGTGCTCTGCTTGGTATATACTTGTGTTAGTCCTGTTTTGATTTCATATGCTTTATCTATACAATGGGTTGATTTGTGTTATTCGTGAGTTAAACACGAAGATGAGTGTGAATCATCTATATTCACACTCATCTGAGTGTTGATTCCTTCCCCCATGGTTTCTGAATGTGCTGGTTATGCATTTCTTCTAGTTCTGATGCACACTCCTATTTAGTACTAATATGCGGGGTGCTTGAATGCTAAGGTGAGTGTGGATCGTTCCATATCCACACTCATCCGAGTCTCTATCTTGATCATCTTTGTTTGAGTTAGAAGGTGTGGCCACTTCATCATGGCCCAATATATGTGATCATTCACATATGGCCATCAAAGCCACATGACCCTCCCACAATACTCACTTATTACTGTTGTTTTACTGTGTTAAGTTAGTATTTTAGTCTGATTTTTTCATTTTGGGCAGTGTGGATCAATCTGGTGAAGCTCACTGACAGTAGATGTCTCTGTCGTATGACATAGACTGCCCAAGGCGTCCCGTGTCATACGACATAAGGATCCCAGAAAGTTGATTTGACTTCAGTGACTTCAGTTAAACCCAGATTGATCCCTTTCGTAGTTTCAAGCCTTGTTCAGTGTAATACTTTACTTCTTTTAGCATTAGAATAGTATTGGTGGCCTGTCCATCCCCTTTGTAAGAGGCAGTCTGACCAGGTCATCCTATGTCATACGACATCCAAGTTCATGGTCAATCCTGTGTCATATAACACCCAAAGCCCTAGGCAGTCCTGTGTCGTATGACATCCGTGATCTTGGACAGGCTGTCTCATCCCATTTCCTTGTAATTCAATTTCAACAATTGTAAGGGTGTGGCCCCCACTTTAAAAGGCTCACAAGATGTAATAAGGGTGTGGCCCCCTTTTATTTGGTTCACAAGTTGTAGTTGTTTTTATTATCATTGATAAAATCAATTTTATATGTTTGTTTGTCGACACGATTTGCATACACCTAGAATGATTTACGTTGTCCTTGTTTAATTGAAAGTCTCGAAAGAGGCGACGTGGGTGAGCCCTTCATTCTCTTCCCATGTCGTAACTTGACCCCCGAACCCGCTTTTAAGTGTTTATGGTTTTTCGATGTTTTCCTAAAAACGGAGTGGCGACTCTCATTTTATTAAAACCGCATTCGTATTCACGTTCCTTTTCAAAATAATAAATTAAAACCTTTTTCAAACTTCCCATGCGTTCGGCATGCGGATCGGGGTATGTTCAGTTTGCCCAGAGATTCCAGAAGCTTCCGATTCACCGGAGACGTTCGATTTTACTGTTCGATTCCGACCATCTTCAACAGAAACAGGTATACATTCTTTCCTTCTACTGATTTCTGCTTTTAACTTGCAATTTCTAGGGTTTTGGTTGGATTTTGTTGTTCGCAACCGCTATTGTTGAACCCATGAAGCTTTTCTTGAAATTCTTGCCTTGATAATATTCTTGAACCCTCGTCTCGTTTTAGAAATGGCTCGTTCTTGGGACCATAGCCCTCGATTCCGTTATGGGTACCACAAAAGCAACCTGAGGGTTTACCAGAGAGAGAGAGGACCATGGTTGTTGGTGAACTTGACGGAGATTGGGGCAATGTTGACGAAGTATGGATGTACGAGGATGTATATCCAATATTCAGACAAGACGAGGATAGATAGGGTTGATTCACTGTCCCTCAGTATAGTATTATTTGAAAGCTGAGCCGAGATGATTGATCATATCAATTTGTTCTACCCATCTTCAGATCATCTTGATCGTCTCCGTTTGAGTGGTAAGGCTCCCTCCTCGGTCTTATTGTAAACGACGAGGAGGGGCATTCCTCTTCCCCGTCTTGATATCAGCCTTGGACGATTTAACTGACTCTTGTTCCTATGCTTCTTGCAGATATGATGGGAAGAAGGAATGAGGCCTCCACGTCCACCAAGATTGTAGATGCCTTCGTTGAAGGAGAACAAGTAGAAGGATGAGGGAGAGGTGGCCGAGGGAGAGGTGGCCAAGGTAGAGGAGGCCGAGGTAGAACTACCTATCCCAGAGCTAAGCCAGTCAAGGCCGGGGATCCGATGTTGGAGGCCCTCTACTTGAAATACTGGGTGGACAAGAACGAGTATAAATTAACTTACGTCGGTCATCCAACTTTTGAGACTGAGGGAGAGATGAACATGTTTTATTACAATGACAACCATGTCCACTTCTACTTTAAGCAATTTCAACAGGGACTTCGTCTCCCATTAGACCCTTTCATTAATGAGTTTCTAGGAGACATGAGAGCCGTCCCGGCTATACTGGGGGCCAACGGGACTAGGCTCCTCGTTAGTTTTATTGTCTTGTGCCGTAGTTTAGGTTTTGAGCCTACCCAAGCTGCCTTCCACCATTTTTTCTCACTTAGTTATACCAAAGAGACTAGGTTGATAGTGATAAGGAGTGATTCTAAAAAACCAAAGATCATCCTTCCCATGTCTAGCAAAGTATCAGGCTGGGAGTTCCCTTCTCCTACTGATGAGCCTGCTGTCCCCAAGAGAGTGATACGAGCTGAATGGACCGGGGACTTGATGTAAGCGGCTGACTGAATTGGCCGGGGTAGGTTTGCTCAATTGGTCGGCCTTGGAAGCTGACGACCGTTATTATGTTCAGGCTGGACTTATGCCGGGACCGAGGGACGGCATGGTGCCTCTCATCCCCGTCAAGAGGGGGAGAAGATTTAATGCCTCAGAGAAGAGGGCGTCGTAGGCTGTAATTACTCTTTCCTTGTTTTTGATACTTGTCAATTGATGCTTGTTTTATCCATGTCGTAACATAACCATCTCTTCCTCGTATTTGCAGATCTAACCCCTGAACAAGAAGCCGAGATGGCCTCTCTAGACGACGTAGATCCCAAGGAGTTGATTAAGATGAAGAGGCGGCTAGGCATAGCCTCAGCTATCTATGATAGGAAGGAAGAGGCAACTCATCGTCAACTCCTCCTTGCTACCAAGAGGGATCAACCCTTGCCCGTAAAACTAATAGGGGAGGCCGTTAATGTCGAGGAAGAGACCTCAGGAAGCCGAGATAAGCTAACAACCGAGGGTCATAGCCCCCATATTGCAACTATCGATATCGAGATGCAAACTGATATCCCGTCTGTCGAGGAGATGGATCTCGTTCGAAGGTCCTCGAGCCAGAAGAGGCCTCGTTCTAGTTCTGCTAAGGAGCCTCCTTCCAAACGAGCTGCTAATGGTCCAACTCCTCCAGCCCTCACCATTGAAACAATCAAGCCTTATCCTGATGTCGAGGAGCTAGCTCGGCAGTTTATAGCTACGCCAAAACCCCTGAGAGGCATCCCCTTACTTGCCAGGGAGGGCGCTCACGTTCGGCTGGGCCGAGCACCTGTCCAAAGGGCCCTGGACGAGGAGGCGTATGAGAAGTTGGTCCGGGACAAACCTAGTAAGGAAAACTTGCTCGGTCGGAAAGGGCTGTTGATATTCGAGGTGACTATCTCATACTTTTTCTTTGTGCGTTTTGTACATGTATGATTTCTGACGTTTATCATATTTCAGCTTGCCACTATATCGGCCTACGAGAATGTGCTTAGTAAGGTCGTGGACCAGAAGATGGCTGAGCTCAGGACCATCCTTAGGAAGGGAGAGACCCAGCGGGCAATATTAGCCGAGGTGCTGAAGATCAGGGATGCTGATCTTGAGGCTGAGAAGACGGCCAAGGCCAAGGCCGAGGAGGAGATGAAGAAGGCCGAGAAGGCCAAAGCCCAAGCCGAGGAAGCCTTTAATTTGAAGGAGGTCGAGTTAGAGAAGCTCAAGGCCGAGGCTATGCAGAGAGCCGAGATGGCTGAAGCTAAGTGCCGAGAGCTAGAGGCCGTTATTCCCTCCAAGGAAGAGGAGGCTATTGCTCATTTTAAGAATAGTCAGGCCTTCAAGGATGCTGTTAATGATAAGAAGGCCACTATGTTCCAAGATGGCTATCTTCATTTGGCCCGCCGTCTTATGGCTGACCCCTCTCATGGTCTGGATCTGAATGCCATTGCTCGGCTAATATGCCAGGATGCGTATGATGAAGCAGCTAGGGCTCTTCACTATCTCGTTCCTTATTTTGATTATAACTTGGGAGTGATGGCCAAGATGGATGCTCGGGCAGGCAAAGAAGCTTGGATTCCTCCATCTGTCGATCCTGACAATATCAATGCTTTAATAGAAAAGATTGAGGATGAGGACGAGGATGAGATGGAGGCGGGGGCCGAGGAGACTATTACTGAGGAGCGAAATGACGAGGAGACTCAAGTCAATACTCAAACTGAGCAAGTCACCATTTCCACCGACCTCGCATCCGAGTTAACCGATGATGCCAGCACTCAGGCTTTCTTCGGGGAAATCCCTCAGAAGAAGAAGAAGCCTTAGAATTTTATTTCTTTTGATGTAATAGGCTAGGACTTTTGTAAATATTTCTTTGAATATTAATGAAATGTCCTTTCCTTTCAATTCATGTTGTCATTGACATTATGAACTGTTTGTTTAAATGCTTGTTTGTGGGCTTAGCACAAGTACAAGTCTGCTTTAGGGATGAACTGAGGAAGGTTCCTCGTTCTTCACCTATTTTATGTAAGACAAGGAGATAGCCGGCTCAGTCTTAAGAGTTGTGGCAATTCTTCCAATCAAGTCATTAGGCCGAGGGGGGTTCCTCGGTCTTGACCGTTTAGCCTCAAGTCATTAGGCCGAGGAAGGTTCCTCGATCTTGACTGTTGGGGTAATTTCTTCGTTTTCGTCTCCTTGATAAGTGACTATTATATAGTCATTTATCCTAAGTTTTTATATACTTTTACTTAACTAAATCATCATTTTCATCTCATTTTAAGTACTTTTTAATTCCTTTTTCATATTTATTAGATTTTACGCCTTTTGATATATTTCATGCATTTTAGACAGGTTTTAGAGTCTTTTTATGATCAAAAGATGCTTGGACACTTTGGTGCAAAGGCATGGAGGAACAACAAGCAAATCAAACACACAAAGCTGAAAACCAGATGGAGCGGCCGTGCAGCCAATAATGGAGCGGCCGTGCACTTAGGCCATGACAGGCCATTTGTCGCCCCAAAATAAAGAATGGCCGTGTCTTGGAAATGATTTGGCCGTGTTACCTTCAGAGCGGCCGTGCAGCTTAATGTGGAGCGGCCGTGCAAGATGTCCAAATTCAAAATCAAATCTGGCACCAAGGGTGCACGACCGTGCAAATCCCTTGACACGGCCGTGCAAAGTCGTGACTGCAGATTAAAAGGCACCTTTTGGAGGCACCTTCTTGAAGAGTTCCCTCCCCCTTATAAAAAGACCTCTTCTACTCAGTCTTAGAAATAGAAAATTACTGAAATTTCATAGAATATTCATCAGAGATTATTAGAAATTAGATACAAATACTTGTCATATTGATTTCCAAAGATCATTTGAAGATCAAAGTCTACATTTATTCTTGAAGTTACTTTGGAAGAAGAGCAATAAAGTGAAGTATTATTTCCAGCCATTCACCTTCTATTTCATCATAAGTTTCTCTTACTCTATTCTCTATTTTAATTGCTTATATGTTTTACATGGCTAGTGAGTAATCCCCCTTGTTCTTGGGGTTGGAAACTCAAAGCATAAATGTTCATCATCTTAAAATGAAAAAGTCTTGTTTTCTATCTTCATCTAAACAATTTCTTTATATTAATCTCTAAATGTCTTACATTTTGGAGACGTCCAACTTGTATGATTCAGTCAATTGAGAGAAGGACCTAGCGGAGAATCTCGATTGACGAAACCATATAAAGAAGCTAGGTTCCATTGATCACGAAAGTAGTTCAACGGCCTAGGGATGTTCCTTTAATGGAAAGTATGTTGACTCTCGTTCTTAGTGGATTCTTACTAATTATGGTCAGCTAGAGATAAGCTGGAATGCCCGTTTGTGACAGGGCGGGAGTAACATAAACGTAAATCTCAAACAGTTAGGACAAATTAGTGAAGAATACAAACGCTACTGTCTTAACCCGAAGTAGTGTAGGCTTAACATACCATCCTTAATTTTTATGAAAACCTATATTTCAAAAGACAATGACAATTTGATGAACAAATTATGTATATGATTTCCAATCCCGAGAATGCTTCGTTTTATAAAGTTTTATTAAAGTATTTTCTGTCTATGTTTCTTTATGTTTCCAAAACCAATCTTTATTTCCCCCAATCTATTCTATAATTTTAACTAAAGACAAAAATAATTCCTAAGTAAACCCTGTCTCTGTGGGATCGATCCGTACTTGCACCCGCTATATTGCAATAGCCCGTGCGCTTGCGGATATTAAATAAACAAGTAGGTTTCGACCTCGAACAAGTTTTTGGCGCCGTTGTCGGGGACAACGGATTACTTTAAGTTTTTGTCTTTACTACATAATTTTTTGTTTTATTTTCATTTTGTTTTATTTTTACTTCCGATAAATTGTTACGTTTAATCTCTCTTTGAGTGTTTTTCTTATAGTGTATGAAATGGGCTCGGACGTTCTTTGAAAATTTTGATCCGGAACCCGAGCGAAGCTTTCAAGAAAGACTAAGAAAATTTAAAGAGACATTAAGAAAACATATGGCGGAAGGAGATCCACAGACACCAGCTAGAACCCTACGGGACTTTGTAAATCCAAGTACCCCGGGAACTAGAACCCCTATTGTTGTGCCGAATGCCAGAGCGGCACACTTTGAGATAAAGCCGCAACTTTTGCATATGGTTATGAATAACCAATATAGCGGCACCGCTTTCGAAGATCCTCATCTCCACATCCAAACATTCCTTGAATATTGTGATACCACACGTATTCAAAATGTTACCCCGGAAGCAATTCGGATGCGCCTTTTTCCTTTCTCTCTTAAGGATAAGGCGAAACAATGGTTGAATTCGGTCCCCCAAAATTCATTGACAACATGGGACCAAATTCAAGAATCATTCCTTGGTCGATTTTTCCCACCAAGCAAAACTGCCCAAATACGCATGAAGATCACTAACTTCTGCCAAACAGATAGTGAAACTTTGTATGATGCATGGGAGCGGTTCAAGGAACTTCTTAGAATGTGCCCCCACCACGGGCTCGAAAAGTAGTTGATTGTTCACACCTTCTACAACGGTCTCATATTCAAGACAAGAGAGACCATTGATGCCACTGCAGGAGGAGCATTGGTGAACAAGGGAGTCGATGAGGCATATGACCTTATCGAGAATATTGCATTGAACCATTACCAATGGTCAAGTGAGAGGGAGCAACAACAAGGTACGCCTGGCAAATATAATGTTGATGCAGTTACTCTTCTCTCTTCTAAGGTTGACATGCTTTTGAAAAAATTTGAAAATCTTAATGTCAACCCCATGGACAATGTAAATGTGTTATGTGAACTATGTGGGTCTAACTCACATAGTATGGATAACTGCGAGTTACTTGACATTACCTCTAATGATCAAGTGAACTTTGTAAATTCTTTTGGACAGAAAGGGGGGATGTATTCTAATGCATACAATCCCGAATGGAGGAATCACCCCAACTTCTCCAATAAGAATAACAACATTCTAAACCCGCAACCATCTACACAACCCCTGGGATTTGCACCTAAGAATTTCAATAACAATACAAGTACCTTCCCCCCTAAATCAAATTAGATCTTATAATGGATTTCGTAGTGGAAAATAAAAATTCCCAAGAAAAGGCCAATAATGAATTTAGGGAATGTTTTAAACTTCTAAATGCTAGGTTTGATAACTTAGCAGTGCATAATAAGATGCTAGAAACTCAACAAGCTCAACAGGCTATCCCAACGAGTAGGCCACAAGGGAGTCTTCCCGGTCAACCTCAAAGGCCAAATGAGCATGTTAACGTAGTAAAAACTAGGGATGAGCAAGAAAAGATAAATGAATGCCCTAGAAATATTGATTATAGTCCAATCCCTCCGATGATTGAGACTAGTTCGGGGACGAAATCCCCTAGGAAAGAAGACAAGGATTATGATAAATTCCTTGAAAACCTAGATGCCATTAATGTCAACATTTCATATTTCAAAAAACATGAAGATATGCCTTTAGCCGTTAAACCTTTGAAAAAATTAATTTTTGAAAAAGAAAGGCTAGAAGAAAATGAAAATGTTATGCTGGCAGAGGAAGTGAGCGCTGTCTTGCAAAATAAAAATCCTCCAAAATTAAAGGATCCGAGTACATTTACAATTCCTTGTTGTGTTGGCAGAATCAACATTGATAACGCTGTCTTTGACTTAGGAGCTAGCGTAAGTATAATGCCATTATCGGTTAGTGAGAGACTTGGTATAGGGGAACTCAAACCCACAACCATAACCCTCCAATTGGCAGACCGTTCCGTTCAATACCCTATTGATATTATGGAAAACATGCCATGTCGGGTAGGGGATCATCCCTGTCGACTTTGTGATCCTAGATATGGCGGAAGATCATCAAACTCCCGTCATTCTAGGAAGGCCATTTCTTGCCACTGCGGGGGCAATTATAGATGTAAAAAATGGCACCTTTTCCCTAAATGTGGGGAAAGAAAAATTCGAATTCAGTATGCATAGATCAGATCTCGAGGATTCCTATTTTGAGACCTACACCCCAAGTGAAGAATATGAGATGGGTGAGGAATCGCAATCAAAGGAGTAATTAGGAAATGATCCCATAAATATTGAACCTTTGATTTGCAATGATAATATTGATGCTATAGATATTTTTGCATGTACCGAAACTAACAATGCAGTGAAAAAGTCAAAAAGAGCAAAGAAGGAGGTCACTTCGAATTTTCGAAAGTGCAAAGACTATAGGTCACTTGTTCTACCAAAGAAGACGGGATGGAAAAAATGTCTACCGCAAAAGATACTAATTACTCCGGAAGGGATGCATTGACAAATTGTCAATGACAAAAGGCCAACTAAATATCACACATCCCCTACTACCGGAAAGGGGTCAAGCTAAGGACCTAAAACAAGCATCATCGGGATGATAACCGATGGATTTTTTTTATTTTCTTTATATTTTTTTTATTTTATTTTATTTCGTTATTATTATTATTGTGCTAACTTTGTTTTATAGGTATAAAAAAATAATAAGAGAAAAAGAAAAAAATAAAAGTGGTGAACATTGGTTAGCACGGCCGTGCAGCAGACATAGGAGCGGCCGTGCAGTTCATATCGTGTCGGATTGAGTTGACTCAGCAAAAGGGAGCAGCCGTGCAAGTCCCTTGACACGGCCGTGCAAATCACCTGGGGTGTTGCGTCGTTCCAGTAAAAAAGACGTGCCTCTCTCCCTCCTCCCTCATTCACTTCATCTTCTTCAATTCTCCATCTATACCTCCGCCCCACCCACTTAAAAAAACCCACTTCTTCACCATTTTAACCCACAAATTCACCCTCAATCCTCCTCAAATCCACCAGTCAAACAACTCTCCACCATCAAAATCATTCCAAAACCCTCTTAAAACCTCAAATTCCGAAAATCCAAAAACCCTTCACCCATTTCATAAATTTGAAGGAATTACTCCGTATTAAGGTGCAAGGAGGAAGCTCGTGGATATCTTGTGGCTGTCCAACAAGGATTTTAAGCCTTTCAACATCAATTTCTCCGGGTAATCTACTTTCTTTTTACTCTAGCTGGGTTTTGAGCATTTTCTTGTCTACAAAATTATCATGGAAGGAAGAAAGGGAAAGGGAAAAGCCACTGATAGGGTTTCGAAGAGATCCCGAAAGGAATCATCTCCTACCCCTAATCTGAACCCAACACTCAATGATTTGGGTATTGAGTTTAGAGAGCCTTCCGAAGTTGCTAGGTTTACCGCCCTTCGTCAAAAAAGCATTAGGCCAACCCAATTTCCAGATATTCCTACCCTCAAAGCCTTAGATGTCTATTCAAATGTGAGAAGATTTCACACCGGGTTTGGTTGTGGCGGTTTTCTCGAATTTCATGAGAAAACTTATGAAAGGATCACTTTGTAATTTTTGTGCACCATGAGGAAGGAGTTTACAACAGAAATTTGTGGAGATACGGGAGAACCATATCAGTTGATACACTTGTATTTTCGGCTTGGTGGAGAGGAATTTCACCTCACTTCTTTCGACATAAACAAAATTTTGGGTTGGCCAGCATATACAAATTATGAAATCGATCTTCCCATTGAGTTTAGGGAGAATGTGTTTTGGGAGCAAATTACCGGAATCTCATCCTTCAAGTCGAGAACCGCAAAAGCCTCATCTATCATCCATCCCGTTCTTCGGCTTATGCATAGGTTCTACGCATGTACCATTTTTGCAAGAGAGGATAAGGGTACGGTAAACAAGAAGGAGCTATTTTTGCTATGGTCTTTGTTAAGGGCTCATAGGAGGGTTAATTTGAGTCATTTCTTGATCGAGTTGTTCAGTGAAATTGTCTCCCCAACTTTCAATGGGAAAATTCATATTGGTGGTATTGTTACTTTGTTTGCTAAGCATTTTCAGCATGTAATGCCCGATGGTGAGATTGCAGTTTCGGGTTCAACAAAGTTGGATATTCCAACCCTACGAACGATGCAAATGATTTCGGATAAAGGCTGTGGGGAGTACAATTGGTTGGTAGGGCACGGTAAAATGCCCTACATTGTTTTGCCTAGCACCATCCTCCCCGTTGCCTGAACTTATCAAGTTCAAACTTGGATCTTTCCCAATTCTATGAACCAAGAGGAGGGCCAATCAAGCCAAGCAAACCAAGAGGAAGAAGAAGAAGAATAATAAAGAGAGAAAAACCATCCCAACCCACCCCAATTGCCACCGAATTTTAATGACAGGTTTGATCGGATCGAGCTTCAAAATAACCAGATAATCACTTGGTTCGACACTTTCAACAAAGAATTCCTTTACTTCCGGAATGATATGCAAGATCGTGTGAATACGATTCAAAGGCAAGTAAACACAATCTTCATTATGGGGTCAACAATTGGGACAACTTTCCTCAACCACCACCATTTTAGTAAGTTTCTTTTTACCCTCTCGGGATTGACATTGTTCCTTGAAACATTGATGACAATGTTCATTTCAAGTGTGGTGGGGGGTATATCTATCTTTATTTTACTTGCTTTTTAGTCTAAATTTACTTGCTTTTTAGTTTAGTTTTACTTGCTTTCTAGTATAATAATTTTTTCTTTTTAACTTAGTTGCATTTTCATTTTATGCATGTATAGTATATAAAAAAATAAATAATAATAATAATAATCCCTATGATGATCCATATTATTATTCCTTATGCTTGCCATTTGCCCAAGAATAATGCCTTTGTCTTTCCTCTCATATTTTCTATAAACTTATAAATTAATAAGAAGAAAAATATAGGGATATTTTTAGAAAATAAATTAAAAGCCTCATAAGTTAGTATAGCAAAATATAGGGTTTTATCAAGAAAAAGCATTTGATTAGGAGGAATCTTTATTGATCATCTTTATACACCTGGTTATTTTTATATAAAAAAACTTGAAAATATTTCTTTAAAATTGTACATTTTAATTTTTATTAAATGCTTATTCCCTTATTAGAAGCATCCCCTTTGTTTTGCATCCCTTGAATCACACCTCTTCATCTAAATCCCATCTTTCCATTTTCACTAATCAAATCAAGTTTAGGCATTTTTATCTTATTGCTAAAAGAGTGACTTAGTCACCAAATCTTAAAAGCAAAAAGAAACCTATTACTTCCTAAGTAACTTGGGGCACGACATTCGCTGCGACGATGCTTCCTTGCCAAATGGAAGTAATATCCAAAGTATTCTTGATCTAAGTATTAGGAACATGGGGTTCGCAGCCACAATGTCTCCTACTTGAAAGGATAAAAAATAACTAAGGTCTTTTACAAAAATATAACACGTGCAAAAATAAGATAAGTTTGTTGAAACTTTGATGAGATTTTTCCACTATCATCATCCATTTTTCGCCCTTGTGATTCAAAAATGCAATACAATTCATTGGATACTTCTAGTTTGTGAATAAATGTTTATACTTTCCTTTGTACATTTTAAAGTAATAAATTCATTTTTTCTCAAAAATTCACTCTTAAAAGTGAAAACTTCTCTTTTACCAAGTAAATTGATCTAAGATTTATCCTTCTAGCATGCTTCACTTTATCACATTCTATATATTCTATATTAGGTTATTGTCTTACGAATTATCTCTTTGAAATATCCCCAAAATGCTTCTTTCTAAATAATTTTTAAAGGTATGCAAAATATGACTAGAAAGATGAAGGCATTATCCAAAAGGCATTTAGGGCTTGCTACTTTATTTCTGAGGGATCATTCTTTGTTTTTCTTTTCTTTTCTCCCTCTCCGTGTTTTCATCCTAAATTTGCTTGGGGACAAGCAAAAGCTTAAGTGTGGGGGAGTTTGATAAGTGACTATTATATAGTCATTTATCCTAAGTTTTTATATACTTTTACTTAACTAAATCATCATTTTCATCTCATTTTAAGTACTTTTTAATTCCTTTTTCATATTTATTAGATTTTACACCTTTTGGTATATTTCATGCATTTTAGACATGTTTTAGAGTCTTTTATGATCAAAAGATGCTTGGACACTTTGGTGCAAAGGCATGGAGGAACAACGAGCAAATCAAACACACAAAGCTGAAAACCAGATGGAGCGGCCGTGCAGCCAATAATGGAGCGGCCGTGCACTTAAGCCATGACAGGCCATTTGTGGCCCCAAAATGAAGAATGGCCGTGTCTTGGAAATGATTTGGCCGTGTTACCTTCAGAGCGGCCGTGCAGCTTAATGTGGAGCGGCCGTGTAAGATGTCCAAATTCAAAATCAAATCTGGCGCCAAGGGTGCACGGCCGTGCAAATCCCTTGACACGGCCATGCAAAGTCGTGACTGCAGATTAAAAGGCACCTTTTGGAGGAACCTTCTTTAAGAGTTCCCTCCCCCTTATAAAAAGACCTCTTCTACTCAGTCTTAGAAATCGAAAATTACTGAAATTTCAAAGTATATTCATCAGAGATTATTAGAAATTAGATACAAATACTTGTCATTTTGATTTCCAAAGATCATTTGAAGATCAAAGTCTACATTTATTCTTGAAGTTACTTTGGAAGAAGAACAATAAAGTGAAGTATTATTTCCAGCCATTCACCTTCTATTTCATCATAAGTTTCTCTTACTCTATTCTCTATTTTAATTGTTTATATGTTTTACATGGCTAGTGAGTAATCCCCCTTGTTCTTGGGGTTGGAAACTCAAAGCATAAATGTTCATCATCTTAAAATGAAAAAGTCTTGTCTTCTATCTTCATCTAAACAATTTCTTTATATTAATCTCTAAATGTCTTACATTTTGGAGACGTCCAACTTGTATGATTCAGTTAATTGAGAGAAGGACCTAGCGGAGAATCTCGATTGACGGAACCATATAAAGAAACTAGGTTCCATTGATCACGAAAGTAGTTCAACGGCCTAGGGATGTTCCTTTAATGGAAAGTATGTTGACTCTCGTTCTTAGTGGATTCTTACTAATTATGGTCAGCTAGAGATAAGCCGGAATGCCCGTTTGTGACAGGGCGGGAGTAACATAAACGGAAATCTCAAACAGTTAGGACATAATTAGTGAAGAATACAAATGCTAATGTCTTAACCTGAAGTAGTGTAGGCTTAACATACCATCCTTGATTTTTATGAAAACCTATATTTCTAAAGACAATGACAATTTGATGAACAAATTATGTATATGATTTTCAATCCTGAGATTGCTTCGTTTTATAAAGTTTTATTAAAGTATTTTCTGTCTATGTTTCTTTCTGTTTCCAAAACCAATCTTTATTTCCCCCAATCTATTCTATAATTTTAACTAAAGACAAAAATAATTCCTAAGTAAACCCTGTCTCTGTGGGATCGACCAGTACTTGCACCTGCTATATTGCAATAGCCCGTGTGCTTGCGGATATTAAATAAACAAGTAGGTTTCGACCTCGAACACTCCTTATGTCGAGGAAGATGACTCGTTCATAGGTTTCAGACGTGGAATGCCTGTAGTCGTTTTATGACAAGGTGTTTCCTTGTCTTGACGTGAGGCAAGTCATCAGGCCGAGGAGGGGTCCTCGGTCTTGACTGTTGGGTTTTTTCTTCTTTTTCATCGCCCTATGCCGAGGAAGATGACTCGTACATAGGTTTTCAGATGGTCTTGTTTGTAGTCATTTGAGTCGAGGGGTTTCCTTGTCAAGACGTTAGGCTTCCTTCTTTTTCATCTCCTTACGCCGTGGAAGGTGAGTCATACGTAGGTTTTAGATGTTGGCCAGTTGGTCGTTTATGCCGAGGTAGGCTAGACGTTTGACATGTTTTTTGAAGATTCAAGGATAAGATCCTCGTCTTCCAGTGTTGTGTCAGTAGTTGGTAGTTGCCTTGCATGTTGAAGAAGTAAATTCCATAAACTGAAACTGATTACATCAAACTGCAATCATACCATACTGAAAAGGTAAAATACTCATAATTGAAAACTAATCTATTACAAAAAATAAACTAACACTAATGATAGTATTTCCAGAGATTGTCGGAATGCCACGGATGCTTGAGCTCTTTCCCCTCCTTAGTCTTTAATCTGTAGGTCCCTTCTCGAATGACTTGAGTTATGATGTAGGGACCTTACCAATTTGGAGAGAGTTTGTTTTGTTCTGCCTTCCGACCAGTTGCTTTAATTTTTCTAAGTACCCAATTGCCTACTTGGAATACTCTTCTGTTGACCCTCTTGTCATGATATGCCTTGGTCCTTGCCTTATAATTTACCATCCTCATCTGCGCAGCTAGTCATTTCTCATCTATCAGGTCTATGTCTAGGAGCCTATTGACCTTGTTGACTTGCTCATCGTAATGGGAATTTCTCATAGTAGGGATAGCCATTTCAGCTAGTGCCATAGCCTCAGAACCGAAGGTTATTGAGAATGGGGTTTCCCCGGTTGGCCCCCACAGGTTGTTGTGCGAACAGCCCATAAGGCTAGGGGAAGTTCATCCAACCATCTGCCCTCGCGTCCTTCAAGGTTCTTAGTAAGGGCTGTTAGGACCAATTTGTTAGCAGCCTCCGCTTGTCCGTTGCCTTGAGGTCTACTTACTGATGACTTGGCGTGACGAACTCTTACTCTTCCCAACTCTGTTGTAAATGCCGTAGAAAACTGGAGTCCATGATCCGAAATAATTGTGTAAGGGAGCCCAAAACGACACCAGATGTGGTCATGGACGAAGTTGATTGCATTCTCTTCCGTTATCTTGGCCAATGCTTTCGCTTCTATCCATTTGGAGAAGTAGTCGACTGCTACTATCACATACTTGCAATTGCTTCGGGCGGGAGGGAAGGGTCCGATGATGTCGATCCCCCATACATCAAATGGCCATATAGGTATTACAAGTGTTTGCTCAACCCCTGGGAGTCTAGGAATGTCGGAGTATCTCTGGCACTTATCACATTTTCTAACATAGGCTTGCGCGTCCTCCCTCAGGTTTAGCCAATAATAACCTAGCGAGATGATCTTGTCAGCTAAGGTTCTGGCCCCCGGGTGTCCGCCGCAAACACCTTCATGTACTTCGGCCAAGAGATTCTCAACTTCCTTAGGATAGACACACCTCATCAGGGGCTTAGTGAAGGATCGTCGGTAGAGGATTCCATTCATCACAACGAACCTTGGTGATCTCTTCTTGATGAGTTTAGCTTGTGCTTCATCTTCTGGGAGTTGGCTTTTCTTGATGTAATCTATGTAGTCATCGATCCAGCATCTCTTCTCTCCATCTAGGAGCATGACTTGTAGTCTTTCATATGCGGGTTCTTCAGCAAAAACTACGTATGGATTGGAGTTGGACTCAGACACATCCATAGTCGCTAGTTTAGATAGAACGTCCGCAATTTGGTTATCTTCCCTGCCTATTTGCTTGATCTCGAAGAATTCCATCTTCTTCATCATGTCTAGGACCAGGTCTCTATACTTGGTAAGTACGGGGTTTTCGGTGTTATATTCTCCCTTTACTTTTTTGACAACAAGTTGGGAGTCACAGAATGCCGCTACTTTAGTTGCTCCGTAGAAGGAAGCCAACTCGATACCAAATATCAGAGCTTCATATTCAGCTTGGCTGTTGGAGGCAGGGAACTTGAATCGGATGATGTCTTTCATGGTGTATTCTCCTTTCGGACTTGCTAGTACAACTCCAGCTCCGCTTCTCTCCTTCGTAGCTAATCCATCCGTGTACAAGACCCAACAGTTGGACGGGAGTTTAATGGGAGACTCTTCTTCCTCCATTGTGTTATGCTTATGGGAGGTGGGGACGTGTTCACCCATGAATGCAGTCTCGACCATGAAGTCAACCAGAGGCTGTGCCAGGAGGGTCTTCCTTGGTTGGTAAGTGATATCAAACTCAGTAAGAGCGATAGACCAATTTAGGAGATGTCTGGAGCCATCCAACTTGACCAGAATTTTCTTCAATGGTTCATTGGTATACACGGTGATGGGATGTGCAGAAAAGTAGGCACGTAGTTTTCTTGATGCAATAACTAGTGCGTACGCTATCTTTTCCACATTGAAATATCTGCTTTCCACGTCTGACAATGCCTTAGAAACATAGTAGACTGGTTTCTGAGTTCCTTCATCATTTCATACAAGAACAGCTGCGACTGCATGATCTGTGGCGGCTAGGAAGACATACAACATCTCGCCAGTAATCAGACTGCCAAGCAAGGGAGGGGAACCCAAGTACTCCTTCAACCGGAGGAATTCTTCGGAGCATTCGGGAGTCCAGGAGAAGCTCTTGGTACCCTTCAATACCTTGAAGAACGGTAGTGATTTTTCGGTGGATTTAGCGATGAATCTTCCAAGTGTCGCTATTCTTCCATTCAATCTCTGAACCTCCTTGATGTTGGTAGGTTCCTTCATGTCAATCAGGGCTTTAATTTTTTTAGGGTTCGCCTCGATTCCCCTTTGTGATACCATGAAGCCTAGGAACTTTCCAGTCGTCACCCCAAACACACATTTACTTGGGTTTAGCTTCATGTTGTTAGTCGGAGGTTGTTTATAGTTTCCTTCAGGTCAGGGGCGTGACTGCCCTCCTTGGTCTTTATGACCATGTCATCAATGTAGGCCTCCATGTTACGGCCTATTTTTTTTCCAAACACTTCATTTACCATGCGTTGGTACGTAGCACCCGCATTCTTAAGCCCAAAGGGCATCATGACGTAAGAATAGTTTCCCCCTGATGTTTGGAAGGCCGTCTTCTCAATGTCCTCTTCCGCCATTTTGATTTGGTAATAGCCTGAATAGGCATCTAAGAAACTGAGAGTTCGGTGTCCAGCTATGGAGTCAACAAACTTATCAATTCTGGGGAGAGGATAACTGTCTTTAGGGCAGGCTTTATTAAGATCAGTGAAGTCTATACACATTCGCCACTTCCCATTTTGCTTTTTCACCATTACCACGTTGGCCAACCAACCGGGTATTTTACTTCTCTAATGATTCCGGCGCTAAGTAACTTTTGCACCTCTTCCTTGATAGCTTCCTCCTTGTCCCTTGTAAAAATCATCCTTGTCTGCGAGATGGTTTTTGCCAATGGATCAACTTCTAGGCGGTGGAGGGCTACTTCTTCATTGATTCCCCTCATGTCTTCAACTCTCCAAGCAAAGACGTCACGACTTTTTTTTAAGAGGGAGATGATTTCTTCCTTCTCTTTCGGGGATAGCTGGCCACCGAGTTTGATTTTTTGCTCAGGGTAGTCAGGGTTGATGACCACCTCTTCCAATTCATCCATGGGCTCCATTTCTGGACCGTCTCGAAATTCCAGAGATTCGAGATGGTCCAGAAGTCCTTGGCGGTCTCCCTCACGCATCTAATTCCAGCACGAGTAGGAAACTTAACTCGTTGGTGAGGAAGGGAGGTGACTAACCCAAGTTTTGCTTGACTTGGAATGCCTAGGATTGCATGATAGTCACTTGTCAGATCCATGACTACGAAAGTGATTATAGCCTTGGTTCAGAAGGGATATTCGCCAATTTCCAGCTCTAGGTAACCAGTTCCCTTGGCACCGACTTTATGGTTGATGAAACCTTCTAGCCTTACATATAAGGTTCCAGGATGGTGTCTTTCAAACCCATCAACTGGAAGGCTGAATAGTACAAAATATCACGAGAGGCCCCCATGTCGATGAGAAGTCTCTCGGATTCAACGTTGTCAATTCGACCCTTTATCACTAAGGGTTGCTCACGGGCAGCACGGCTCCCCGCCAATTCATTGAGAGAGAAACTTATGACCTCTTTTGCCTTATGAACCCAAGCGAGAATGTGGTACACCTTGCTTAGCTCATGAATCTGGTCCCTTAGATTTCTGGTAGAGACTACCTCTTCCCGAATCACATGCAATTTGGCCCTAGGAGGCCTTTATTCCCCGTCCTCGCTTTTGTCATCATCTTCACTCTCGTCCTCCTTCCGTTTCCGCTTGCCATCTTTCTTCATGACATAACGGTCGAGTTTTCCCTCGTCAACCCACCTTTGGATCATTCGCTTGAGGGAAATGCACCTTTCAGTGGTGTGACCATGGTCCTTGTGTAAATCACAGAATTTGGAAGGGTCACGAGGGAACTTTGGTTTTTCACTCAGCGGACGAGGAGGTGGAAGGTTCACTAGTTGCATGATCTCCGTGATGGGTTTGGTAAGAGGGGTAAAAATTTTAGGCTTTTCAGAACCCCTTGTTCTATTCTTCCCCTTAGATCCGTTACCATTTCCATTTCCGTTGGAAGCATGGCGAGTGCCAGCTGCTTCTGATTCCGTCTTATCTGACCTCTTCTTGCTTTTGTATTCCTCCATGGCAATAGCGTATGCCACATTGTACAAGTCTGCTTTGGACTTTGGCTCTTGGGCGGAGAGTTCATAGATGAGTGGTCCGGATCTCAATCCGGAATTGAAACAAACAATCACCTCCTTGTCTGTGAGGCTTTCTTCTACTTGCTCCGCCATGGTTCGGAATCGGTTATAATAACTCAAAGTGGTCTCATTCTTCCCTTGCTCAATGTTGGCAGGTCGGTTAACCTCTTCTTCCTCCTTCCTGCCGTAGCAAAGTGGTCTAGGAACATCCTCCTCATGCCTCTCCAGCTATCGATGCAACCCTTTTTTAGCTCACGAAACCAGGTCAGGGCTGTTCCGGAGAAGGTGCTCGCGAAAGCTTTACAGAGCATGTCATCGGCCTTAGTGAGGAGGGCCATAGTCGACTCGAAACTTTGCACGTGGTCCTTTGCGTCAGTGGTTCCATTATATTTATCAAAGTTAGGGACCTTAAAAAGAGGATTAGGTGGTACATCTGTTATTCTCTGAGAGAAGGGACGAGTGGACCAGTTGTCATCATCGTCTTCGTCCTTCTTCCTTTTTCCATATCATCAATTCTCTTTTTCAAGAGTGACAGTTCCTTGGCATCAATTCCCTTTTCAGTGTTGGAATGAGTGCTTCGGTGGGAACTCCGGTGGGAACTCCTGTGTGAACTACGATGGGACTTTTCTCTGGGGTGACCATTCACCCTACTGTGTTCCTCGTCTTCATGAAGGTTCTCTCCTCGTCTAGTAGGTACTTGATCCCTTCTCAGCTCTCCCTCACAACTGCCGAGGACCATTCTGTATGGCTGTGGAGTTCTTGGCCTTGCAAAGTGATGGGGACGAGGTGAGTCATGCTGAGGACGAGGAGAATCACACCGGGGAAGAGGAGAATCACGCCGATGATGGTTTTGACGAGGGACCATGCTGAGATAAGGAGGTGATAAACGCTTGGACAGACTGAGCCTCGTTCGTAAGTCTTTCGAGTCTACCTACTGGTCCTTTGAATTTAAGTGGCTCCTTAAGTCAACCACCTCCTTCTCGTTTCCATGATTATTAGGCCGAGGACGAAGAGCATCTCGGAGGTTCTGCTTAGGTGGCACAGCAGGCTCACGGAGAGGAGGATCTCTGCCACGAGGAGGACTCCTCTAGCTATCTCGTCTCTCACCATGAGTGTCCCTTCCACGAGAGTTGCCTCCTGACCTGGAAGGCCTAATGAACTTGGCCATTGAGTTGTCTGGATCCAATTGAATTAGAGCAGCCTGAGTCTCGTAAATTCTCTACAACGTCGGCGTTTCTCTTCGTCTTCTTGCTTGTTCATTTCCCTCGTGGACGAGTATGACAAGGGGGGTTGGTACCTGTCTCCTCGGCAGCTGGCTGTCCCATAGAACGGAGAGTCATACCGAGGGGTGGTATCTCGTCGTTCAGAGGAGGAGGAAGCGGAAGCGTCTCGTTGGTGGGAGGGATCTCGTCACCCTGACCACGGTTTTCCTCATTGGTGACACTGATGGTTCTTCCGTCTTCCATTGATACCCACGAATTGCAAACGATACAAATTACTTGAACGGAAAATTTTTCCAGTCAACGGAATCTGGAAAAATAACAATTCCGGCCAAAACAACGATTTTTCGGCCAAAATTAAGCAGAATCCGAACGCCAACAACAAACATAATTCAATTGCTATTGTTTGAGCATCAAAATTTTGGCCAAAATCGATTACTCCAGGCGAAAATTTGCAGATTTCAGCCAAAAGTAAAACAAAGCAAAACGGACAACGATTATCTGGCCAAAATCAAAATTATTTGGTGGAAAAAATGGCTTCAAGCGAGCGGTTTTTCCAGGCCAAACAATGGGCGTTTGAATCGATTCCCGGCAATGGAACCAAACTGATGATGCCAAAAAGTCGAATCAGCCCAAATCCAAGCGCTAGGTTGTACTCCGGCGATTGCTTAGCCTGAAAATAAGACAAAACACGTAAACTAAGCCGGTGCTTCACCGGCGAAGGCCCTCCGGCGTGAGAGTAAGTTCACGGTTTGTAGAGAGAGAAAATAATTCAACAGAGTTTCGAGTCAAAGAATTAACGTACCAGAATATGGAAATAATGGCTTATATTTATAGTGATGTATAGGTAGAATCCATGTTAAACTTGGACTGTAAAGAGATAAGATATAATCCTAGGAGAATTATATCTGTTGGAGAGTCCTTATTTGACTTGAATGGACATAGGAGGTTACAATCCTGATTAGATTATAACTGCTTATTGTCCTTGTTGGAATAGGACTGATAAATTGCTCTGCCGGAATGCCGAGATGAAGATATTCCTTTCCTCGTCATACACCAGTATGCCGAGATGCCAATATTCCTTTCCTCATCATACATGACCATCTCGGTCCATGATGAGCCGGGGAATGGATGAGGAATAAGTGGAGCCCGTCGTGTAGCTATCATAACCAAGGGAGGCACCTCGTCCTCAAGGGAGATGATCTCGGCCTACGAGGGAGGTCTCCTCGGCCTTTGAGTTTGGGCTTTGTTTATGCTCGCTTGCTGAGCCTTGGTCGGCCTTGGTGATGCCGAGATATATGGACGAGGAAGACCATGTCTTACCTCGTAGCTGAAACTAATGGATTATGTTTATTGCCCAATCCACTTGGACCTTACCAGGACAAGCCCATGTTCATATCTCGGTTTATACTGTTCAATAAGTTAACAAAATTCATAAGAAAAATTGATTAACTCAATCAACTTTTACAATAAAAATATAAAAACTTAATTACTTTTTTAAAAATTGTTATTAATAGTATTATCAACAACAAACAGTTGTTAGAACTGCATAAAATAAATAAAGATAGCTAGATTTTTATAAAGTTGTGTTTAAAGTTTCATCGTATTGACTATTGAAAGACAAAGTGTAACAAACTTTTCGAAAAGATCAAGTAAAAACTAATGAGAAAAATCAACTAAAGGAAACGTATGAAGTTACATCCGCAACTATTTCCTCCAAACAGCTGACATGCATTGAAATGAGTTATAAATCAACGTTTGTGGTCTTGCTAAAGTTGTTGAAACCACAAACAAAGAGGTTGATTTCTCTGCATTGTTGTTATTCCTTCCTAACCATTTTTGGTATATTTGAAGAATCAAATCAAATGCAATACAATACATTCTGGAACCGCAGTCTTCCTAGAAACAAAACCAACTCTAGTATCCATGCGCCAAGTATCTGATCCATGTAAACATCATTCAATCTTTTGTACCTCAGCTCCAACGGCTACCCGATGCCCAGATTTTCCCTGACCAACAGGGCCCCTCTGCATGCCTCATATTATGAGTAAAATCATATGCTTCTCCCAGTACCTGGTTGTTGTCATCAGAATCAACATCCACCAAGAGAAATCCTTGGCTATTACCTAAGAAATTATTCTGCTGAAAAGGTTGATTCTGAGCAGGCTCATCTTCATGATCCTTTTCTACGACTGCTTTGTGATCCAGAGCTCCATTATCATATGGATGCTGACATATTGAATCAGCTCGCATCCTCTTCATCCTGATAGTCAAACCGGAAAATGAATGTAAGCAGCAATGAAGCCGGTACATAGATTCAGACACGTCTTTCAAGTTTACAAATGTGGCGAGTCTAAGGCTCCGTTTGTTTCGCGTAAAACAACTTCCGAAAAATGATTTCCCATAAATGAATTTTTTTTCGGAAAATGACATAAACATGTTTTCGGATGTTTGGTAAGGAAAATGTTTTCCGAAAAATATTTTCATGTGTTTAATTAATTAAAGGAAAATATATTTTGATAAAACACAATTTGAAATAAGTTGAAAGAGATAGGGTAGGGTAGGGTGATGGAGGTGTGGTGGTAGGGTAGGAGGTGGGGATTAGTAGGGGTGAGGTGGGTGGGTGTGGGGTAGGGTAGGGTGGTGGGGAAATGAAAAGTAAGATGATTGTAGGATAGGGTGGTGATAGGGTAGGGTGTGGGGGTGGGGTAGGTGTGGGATAGGGTGGGTAGCCAAGAGTGTGCGGAGGGGGGGGTAGGGTGGGTAGCCGAGAGTAGGGGAGTGGGGTTGGGTGGGGCGGGAGTTGTTAAAAAATAAATTAATTTAATTATAAGTAAAAAAAAGTTTTACCGAGGGAGGGGTGGGTGGGTTGTTGGGGGTGGGGGTGGTGAGAATTGTTAAAAAATAATTTTAATATGAATAAAAAAATTGCTTGAAAGTGGGAGAGTTGTTAAAATATAATTTTAAAATTAATAATTTTTTTTTTTGACCTTTAGGTGGTGTTGGTGGTGGGAATGGGGAGTTTTTAAAAATAAATTTAAAATGATTAATTTTTTTTTTACCCGACTGGTGGTGGTGGTGGTGAGGGGGAAAATTGTAAAAAATAATTTTAATATAAATATTTTTTATGAGGGGATGGGGTAGGGGGTGGTTGATGTGGGGTGAGTAACGTGGGGTGTGTGTGTATGAGGTGTTAGCATTTTTCGGAAAATGTTTTAATTAAGAAAAATTCGTAAGTCATTTTACTTTTAAAAGTGGGAAAAATATTTTTCGAAAAATATTTTCTCCATTTTTCGGTGTTTAGCAAATATCGGAAAATGAGGAAAACGTTTTACGGAAAACGTTTTAGGAAAACAAACGGAGCCTAAGGCTCCGTTTGTTTCGACGTAAAACGTTTTTCGGAAAATGTTTTTCGTAAAATAACTCGTTTTCCGTTGTTTGGTTGTTTTTCGGAAAACTTTTCCCCATTTTCCGGTGTTTGGTTGTTTTCCGAAAAATAACTCGTTTTCCGGTGTTTGGTTATTTTTTCCAGAAAATGGAGAAAACGTTTTCCGGAAAACATTTTACGCCCTTCCTAAGTAAAACGACTTACGGATTTTTCCTAAGTAAAACATTTTTCGAAAAATGGTGCCCTTCTGTACAACTCATATTTCAAAAGGTACAACATTCTACTTTCTCATTCTAATAATAATAATAATAATAATAATAATAATAATAATAATAATAATAATAATATTGATAATGATAATGATAATGATAATGATAATGATAATGATAATGATAATGATAATGATAATATATATATATATATATATATATATATATATATATATATATATATATATATATATATATATATATATATATATATATATATATATATTCATAATAATAATAATAATAATAATAATAATAATAATCATAATCATAATAATAATAATAATATTATATATATATATATATATATATATATATATATATATATATATATATATATATATATATATATATAATAATAATAATAATAATAATAATAATAATAATAATAATAATAATAATCATAATCATAATCATAATAATAATAATAATAATATATATATATATATATATATATATATATATATATATATATATATATATATATATATATATATATATATATATATATATATATATCCAAAAACTTGTAAAAAACGCGTTTTTTCATAAGCTTACGAAGAAACGTGTTTTAAAATTACGTTAAAACCCGTCGTCTGCGTCTTCTCAAATTGGGGAAAAATCAGAGCTCAATAGCAAACAACCAATTCTCTCGATCACCAACAATGGCGGATGAACAAACGTCGTGAAACGTACCTACTGTAAACAGGATGGACAAACCACGAAGGCGAATTGATCATGGTGAGATTAGAAATCTGAACTTGAGTAGAGTACATTAGTTCAATAAAATAAGGTCTGGTCTTCTTTAGTTTCTTGGCGTGGAACTTTTCCCCCAATAATCCGATTCTGAATCCGATGGCAAATATTCAAGCTCCTCCATGGCAATATAAAATTGACTTTGTACAACATCAATTTTAGTGCTTTCAAGATGAATTTAGATGCCAGTAAATGTGTTTTGGAGTGCCAGTTCATGTGTTTTGGAGTGTCAGTTCATGTGTTTTGGAGTGCCAGTGATGTGTTTTGGAGTGCCAGTTCATGTGTTTTGGAGTGCTAGTGCTTGTGTTTTTTTAGTGCCAGTGCTTGTGTTTTTTGAGAGCAAGCAAAAATGATTATCAGTGTTTTTGAGTGCCAGTATATGTGTTTTTGAGTGCCAGTGCATGTGTTTTTGAATTCCAGTGCATGTGTTTTTGAATGCCAGTGCTTGTGTTTTTGAGAGCCAGCAAAAATGTTAGTGTAACAAAGTGCCCGTTGTAGTATCAATAAGTGCCAGTGTAAAAAAGTGCTAGTGCATGTATATTAAGTGACTTTATAAACTAACTCTGGCACTTGGTTACACTAACACTGGCACTTTGTTACACTAACACTGGCACTTTGTTAAACTAACACTAGCACTTGTTTTACACTAACACCAGCACTTTGATACACTAACACTGGCACTTTATTACACTAACACTGACATTTTTTTACACTGGCACTGGCACTTTGTTACACATGCACTGGCACTAAGTTTCTGGATAAAGAGAGCTTTTAACTGGCACTTTTTTAGACCTGCACTAGTACATTTTTACCATAACCCTGGCAATTATTTATACATCTTCTGGCAATTATTTAGAACAAATTCACATAATTCCCAATTGAATTGACCCAAACTTCAGCAAATTAAACCCTTTATCCACACCATTGAAGGACATTCTGTTTATCCAACGAAAAAACGAAGAGCTATGGAATCAAATCACACAGTTATCTCCAATTAATTATGTACCAATCAATAAAGTACCAATCAATTATGTAACGAAGCAGAGTTGACAATGGACATTAATGGCGGAACTAGGGCACGAATTGTAGGTTACAAAATACTCAAACTGAGTGAACGCCGGAGAACGATCGGAGCTTGGGATGGCCAGAGAAGATGATCGGAGCTTGGGATGGCACGAATTTGTAATATTAACATTGGCATTTATCATGGTTGCCAGTAATTACAAAAATGCCACCGTTTGTTTTGAAAACGCGTTTTTTCATAAGCTTACGAAAAAACGTGTTTTAAAATTACGTTAAAACCCGTCGTCTGCGTCTTCTTAAATTGGGGAAAAATCAGAGCTCAATAGCAAACAACCAATTCTCTCGATCACCAACAATGGCGGATGAACAAACGTCGTGAAACGAACCTACTGTAAACAGGATGGACAAACCACGAAGGCGAATTAATCATGGTGAGATTAGAAATCTGAACTTGAGTAGAGTACATTAGTTCAATAAAATAAGGTCTGGTGTTCTTTAGTTTCTTGGCGTGGAACTTTTCCCCCAAGAATCCGATTCTGAATCTGATGGCAAATATTCAAGCTCCTCCATGGCAATATAAAATTGACTTTGTACAACATCAATTTTAGTGCTTTCAAGATGAATTTAGATGCCAGTAAATGTGTTTTGGAGTGCCAGTTCATGTGTTTTGGAGTGCCAGTGTTTGTGTTTTGGAGTGCCAGTGATGTGTTTTGGAGTGCCAGTTCATGTGTTTTGGAGTGCCAGTTCATGTGTTTTGGAATGCCAGTGCTTGTGTTTTTGAGTGCCAGTGTTTGTGTTTTTTGAGAGCCAGCAAAAATGATTACCAGTGTTTTTGAGTGCCAGTATATGTGTTTTTGAGTGCCAGTGCATGTGTTTTTGAATGCCAGTGCTTGTGTTTTTGAGAGCCAGCAAAAATGTTAGTGTAACAAAGTGCCCGTTGTAGTATCAATAAGTGCCAGTGTAAAAAAGTGCTAGTTGTAAGTACCCAAATCTGGCTCATGCCTTCCGGTTATTTTTCCCGATAATTCCCCGGACTTTCCTAAAGTTCAGGAGCAATTCGGGAAATGTTCCGAACCTTCCGAGGGGTGAAGGGACTGCTTGGAATTAAAGAAACACGTTTTTCTTTTATGCAGAATTCCCTTCTAGAAGCTGCCACCTTGCAGGCTTCTAGAAGGTAAATGGATAAGGCTTGTTATGTCGTGCGACATAACCTGCCATGAAGACTTCTAGAAGACTGCCACCTTGCATGTTTCTAGAAGGAAAGCGGTTATGGCTTGTTATGTCGTGCGACATACTAAGCCACTACCATGCAGCCTATAAATAGAGGCCTGTACCTCTCATTTTGGGCATCCCTTTTTACTCCTCAGTGCCACTCTATCAAGAATACGCCCAGGAGCCTACTCTCTCTTCCCATATACACCCAAAACCACATTAATCCCCTAAAATCACTTACCATTCAATCAACCCAACACCACTTCCTATACTCATCAAGAACCAACGGTTCTCATTGAACCAAGGCTTGATATCAGTCCCCGGAGGTTGCTGTTTGAAGGCTCCTATATCTAACTTGATATAGGAAGTCGTGGTCTTCAAGGGTAACGATTTTCTACCCCTTTTGCTTTCCCTATCTTCATTATACATGAGATCTATATGCTAAATGTGTTGATAATGATGTATCCTGATTAAAGTTGCATGCTTTAGTATCATATTGCTTAGATCCATATCTGATTACATACCATTTCATGTAATAGCTCCGGCTTGACATTGTTTTTGCATGAACACACGAGATGAGTGTGGATCCCTCATATCCACACCCTCTTGAAATGTTCACTATTGAAATACTTGCTCTCTGAGACCTATTTGTGAAGTAACTTGGCTATATTAATGCCTTGTTGCCTCTGTAGATCCCAGCTGTTAAGGTCTCTGCAAGTGGCTAAGTATGTCACGCGACATAGGCAACCTATGTCACGCGACAACTTTGGCCAGTTTGCAGAACCTTCATCTGTCCAGTTTGTAATCTGATTTTAACCCTTACCATGTTATAATCTGATGTCAATCTGCAATTTAAATGGTATCTTTGTACATAAAAATGTCATCTTTTCATTAAAATGCCATTTTCATACATAAAGGTGCATCCTTTGCACCTAAAACCCATTTTCATGCATTAAAAATCATTCCTTTGCATTCAAATTAGCATCCTTTGCATTAAAATCTCTTTTTTATATTAAAGGTGCATCATTTGCATTAAAAGTCATTTCTTCACATCAAAGTAGCATCCTTTTGCCTTCAAAATAACATCTTTATGCATCATTTTGCATACAAAACACTATTTTTCCACATAAAGATGCATCCTTTGCATAAAAATCATTTCTTTACATAAAAAGCATCATTTGCAAACAAATAGCATCCTTTGCACCCAAAAATGTCATCTTTTCACTAAAAATGTCATTTTTATATGCATTCCCCTAGTCCTCTATTGGTACTTGATGCAACCTTCGGAATGGACCGGTGTAAAGATCCTATCTTTACATCGTTTCTTCCATTAAAGGTGCCACAATCTCTTTAGAAAGGAATAAACCTTGAACCTATATCTCCGATTATCGCTTGAGACGAGCATGATAGCTCCCATATAAGCTCAATCGTCTCAAGGCGTAGGATTGATGGGCTAAGGTCACTCCTTTCCTAAAGAACCCCATTTTGGACTGTAAAAGAGAGTCCTTCTCTCGATCACGCAAGTCCCAGGGTCAAATAGCGATGATCACAAGTCTAAGATGAGGACGGGATCAAAGTCCCGAACACATAAAATCCAAGGAATCCCGAGCGACAACCATATAAATGGTTTGTACGTCCGGAAGACAACTTGGGACATTCCCCCCCTCTCTTTTCAACACATGCACACAAGAAAGCACGCAAGCAAGCAATCACGAAAAATGGAATCTAGGGAGACTTGCTACGGCAAGGCACCTTGGGTGAACAACGATCCGTTCTTCCCAAGGGGTAACTTAACCCCCGAACCCTAAAAATCCTTTTTTTCAAAGTTTTGAGGAAATCAAAATGGCGTGGCGACTCCGATTTTCAAATTAAACCGGATGTTTTCAAACTCGCGTGAATCCGATCTAAAAACAAAAAATTTAGAATTCGGGCACACATTCATACTAGTGCATGTATATTAAGTGACTTTATAAACTAACACTTGCACTTGGTTACACTAACACTGGCACTTTGTTACACTAACACTGGCACTTTGTTAAACTAACACTGGCACTTGTTTTACACTAACACCAGCACTTTGGTACACTAATACTGGCACTTTATTACACTAACACTGACACTTTTTTACACTGGCACTGGCACTTTGTTACACATGCACTGGCACTAAGTTTCTGGACAAAGAGAGCTTTTAACTGGCACTTTTTTAGACGTGCCTTTGGTACATTTTTACCATAACCCTGGCAATTATTTATACAACTTCTGGCAATTATTTAGAACAAATTCACATAATTCCCAATTGAATTGACCCAAACTTCAGCAAATTAAACCCTTTATCCACACTATTGAAGGACATTCTGTTTATCCAACGAAAAAACGAAGAGCTATGGAATCAAATCACACAGTTATCTCCAATTAATTATGTACCAATCAATAAAGTACCAATCAATTATATAACGAAGCAGAGTTGACAATGGACATTAATGGCGGAACTAGGGCACGAATTGTAGGTTACAAAATACTCAAACTGAGTGAACGCCGGAGAACGCTCGGAGCTTGGGATGGCCAGAAAAGATGATCGGAGCTTGGGATGGCACAAATTTGTAATATTAACACTGGCATTTATCATGGTTGCCAGTAATTACAAAAATGCCACCGTTTGTTTTGAAAACACGTTTTTCCTTATCTTAAGAAAAAACTAGTTTTTTATAAGACCAACTCATATATATATATATATAAATATATATATATATATATATATATATATATATATATATATATATATATATATATATATATATATATATATATCGAAAAATATTTTCATTAAACACATGAAATATTTTTCGAAAAACCTTTTCCTTACCAAACAGCCGAAAACATTTTACACCCTTCCTAAGTAAAACGACTTACGGAATTTTCCTAAGTAAAACATTTTTCGGAAAACATCTTCATTTTCCGGAAAAACATCTTCATTTTTTGGAAAATATCTTCATTTTCCGGAAAACATCTTCATTTTTCGGAAAATATTTTACCGGAAAATATTTTCCGAAAAACGTTTTACGTCGAAACAAACGGAGCCTTATTCTAGAAAAATCCAAAAGACGATCCGAAAAGTGCGTTGCAAACTAGACTCGAAGATCTTTCCGGGATATGTAATACAACTGCTGGAAAATTATGTATAATTACCAGATTGTCCTTGAAGTGGACCCAAACTTCTAGTATTTATTATTTTAGACTTATGAAACTGATCTTTTCAATAGTTTCTTCAACCAAAAACTAACTCCACCAATAATGAATCTTAATGATATCAAGGTGGTTCTTTCCTGCATCACACCTAACTACCACTTCCAAGGGATTCAGTTTCTCTTTAATCTCAAGCACTATAGATATTGTCAGTTGCTGCTTCTCTGACTACCACTTTTCTCCTGTTCTCATGGAAAACTGGAAGATCTCTAATTGACAATTGATAATTGTATGAATTGCAAAAAATTATTACAAGCATTGACTAAAGAAGCAGGAAGTCAGTATTAGGAGAAACAGCCACAAACCAGTGCTCATGCAATTTCTGTTTCTCTTCTTCCTCGAAAACTTCATATAGTTGAACGCAAAAAGTATCAAGACTTCCTAAAACATGGTTAAGGGACCTGGGCTGTATGATATTGCTTGAAGGCTTCATACTACTCTTAACTAGCTGATCTTTCTCCTTGCTAACCTGAAAAATAATGGTGTGCGATAAGATTATATATTCTCCAACTAACCTAAGTGATTATTTGAATTCTTGTCAACATGAAACTGCATATTCAACTCTTCAAATTGAAAGAGAGACTTAGGTTTTTCTTTAAATTGATCAGAACAACTTTAGAGCTAATCAAACACAAAATGTTCAAGGACAAGAACAAGATACGTGTTTTTAATGCTTCAAAGATTTGATGGGTCAGTTGTTAAGCCTAAACTTAACGACTTAATTATTATCCGCAAGTATACTATGTAGAAATAGTATAGGAATGGTAAATGCGGATCAATCCCACGAGTAAAATGTTTAATATGTAAAAAATACTTGCTTTTATGTAAAGATAATGAAATAAAATATGAATTGGGGAAAAATTGTTTCGTTAATTATCTAGAAATGAATGCAAACTACTCTTCTTAAATTGAGCCCTTTATAATGTAGGATATTATCGAGATTGGGATTCAAACAACATGTATTCATCAACAATTAATCAAGCCTTAAATAAAATATTTCATCAAAAATAAAGGATGATACGCTGGTCGTGCTATCTTCTCATGATCAACGCCTATCACATGTATTTTAAGATTAACATGACTTTTCTTTCGATGATTCCGTACATTAATCAAAATCCATTAAGTCCATATTAAATTCACGTATTTTTCAATTAAGAATAATCACTAGGCAATTAATCTACTCTCGTGATTAATATTGCCTAGTTTAATTCATATGATTCCGTTAATCAAGATTTACGGCTAATTACATCTCTTGATTAACTAAAATCATATAAATAAGATTGTCTCCAAAATATATCCATTAAAAGTAATATGAAGAAAATTGATTTAGGATGAAAAAGAAAAAAAAGCATGATTAAGTATGAAAAACACATGATGTTGAGTTTTCAACCCCGAGAACTAGGGGGATTACTCCAAAACGATTACAATAATGAAAGATGAATACGACATAAAATGATAGAAAAGAATGAGAAATACTTATTCAGAAATTGAAAATAGAGACAATGGCTGGAAAATAAACCTAAAGAATTTTATTTCTTCAAATATAGAATTTTGCTCAATAACATTTGATGAATCTATCAAAATCTAGAAATAATTGATGTTATGAAATACAAATGATACTAGAGTATGTTTAAAATAGTTTTTGGATATCCAAATCTGCTGAATGCATGTCTTTATCTAGGCCTTGTAGCCTAATGTTGTACCACTTCCCAAAAGGTTATTAAAAAAGGTGTCTTTAAAAGATGTTAGCAGAATGCTGTAACAGCTCTGGCACGGGCTTGCTAAAGTACATACACGACCGTGCAGGCAATTTTTGTTCCGTTTGGGAGCCATCCCGGGCCTACTTCCTCATCTTCTCCCTTGATCTTCCACTTAGATTTTCGATTCCAAGACCAACTTCCTTTAATCAAAATCAATGTTTGGACATCTCGCCCTAGCTCAGCTTATGTAGCTCCCTCATTCAATACAGCCTATCGTAGTCTTTCCTCTGCTCGATTGTACCGTTCGGGTCACTAAACTATTTTTTAAGTGAGAGGAGAACAACCTCTCACAAAAAAGCCATTTCCAGGGTATAACTAAAGAAATGATAATAACTATTCCATGGAAAACAAAAAATTACATCATTTGCCTAGTGTGCAATGTGAGGAAAAGCTTACCGTGCTTGATAATTGTGCTATCTCAAACGAGACTGGTTTGTTGAAGGAAGATGCTGGAAGCTCAGATTCAAATTTCTCTTTTAGAATTTCTTTTTTATTTTTCTTATTATTTTTTTTCTTTTTTCTGACATTCCCGGATGAAAAATGGCACGGTCAGTGCGCCCCCGAGCTGGCACGCTCGTGCTTTGCTTCATACTCGGCCGTGCAAGCTTTGGACTGCTCTGGGTCTTCCATTTTCTTCTATAAAAGTGTTCCCACTTGCTCTCATTCATTTGTTCCACCTTTTAAACTATGTCCCAAGCTTGTGTTCAAACCAAAAATGTCTTAAAATCATGTTTCAATTACAAAAACTACCAACCAAGCATAACATCCGCATAATGTAATAAACAAGCTAAATTAAACTAAATATAATTAAAATTAAACTAAATGATGTAAATATTATACTATAAAATAGTCATTTATCAACTCCCCCGCACTTAATCCTTCCTTGTCCCTAAACAAGTTTAAAATCAAAGTATAGAAAACGGGGAATAATGTAATATGATGAATATGAAAAGAAAGAAATGAGTCGGTATCCTCAAAGAAGTGTTATAAGTTTTTGCCTTAGAAAATTGCCTCCTGTCCATTATTCATGCATTTTATAACCCAAGAGATTTAAGAGAAAGATCATAGGAAGAAATTGGAGAATAGATAAAAATTACAAGCTAATATATCATAAATGAGAATTTACCAAGCAAAAGCAAAATGCATCAATAATAAACTTTTTGATAATAAGAATGAATTATCAAAACTTTCACTCCTTTAGTGCCTTGTGGAAAAAATGTTTTATGCTCGAAATATACCATTAACAACAATAATATTTATTCGTAGTTCAAAAATACCCATAAAATTGATGTGCAATTTGAATCACAAAAATGGAGGGGAGGATGATAGTGGAAAAATTTAAGGCTAATGATTATTTATAACACGAGTCCTTAAAGAATATAGTGGAACACTATATCCTTACTTTGGATCATCACACTATTTTAATGATTTATTAATTTAGATTTTTGAGTGGATAACATAAACAAGACGTACGTAGTGGAATTAATTATCAGTTAGCCTTGATAGTAGAAATGATAAGATGAAAAGAGTGAATGTAGTGATTTCAAGATGTGCACAACAACCCGGATATCCTAAAATAAATTAAAATCAAAGCCTCGAGGTGTACACTCCATGTAGCATTTTTATATAAAAAAAAATATTCGAAATTATTCACAAGCGTATATAGCATATCCATGCGCCAAATGATCCAAAAGCTTCATTAATCAAAACAGTTCTTTTTTAGTAAAAACTTTATAAATCCTATATTAATTTATAATTTTCCATTTATTTTCCAATATATTCCTAAATTCTTTTTCTAAATTTCTTTAGTGATAAAAGATATGAAGAAATAGATAGAAAATGATTTACTAAGGCAATTAGTAGGCATAAAGATCAATAACTATATCATCATTGTGGTAATATTTTTTACTTTTTTTTTTTTTTTGGAAATTAACGTGCTTTAATGCATATATAGAAAACGGGAAATATGATACTAATTTAATGCATACAAAGGAAAATGAAAACTACATTAATATGTGACAAAACTAACTAATGCAAACATAAGGGAAACAAGAAGAAATAAACTATCATGCAACTAATGAAAAATGCAAATTAAAAGCGGATATAGAGACCTCCCCTACACTTGAAATAAACATTGTCCCTAATATTTAAAGTAGATAATAAAATAAACGTGGGCGGGGAAATAGAAATTAGTGATGCGACGATGGTGGTGGTGGAAATTTGTCCCAATGTGCAACCCCATAATTATAGATGAAGTTCACTTTTCCCAGGGTCTATTGAAATTCACCTCTAAATTGGGTCCACTCTTGGAACATTTGATTTTGCTGGAGTACCATCTGGTTGAAGTGTTGATAAAACTCGGGAGGCATATGTTTGTTTAGGACTTGCTCTTCCTCCTCTTGGTTCCCTTCTTGGGCTATGGTTCTTGAAAAAATACATTTAAGTGGTTCAGGGATATTGACAATGGGAAGATCATTCTTGGGTAAAGTTATGTAATGCACCTATTTAGTCCCACCCCTTACCAACCATGTACTCCTTCCGTCCCATTACAAATCACACACTTTCCTTTTTTGGCGTCCCACTACAAATCACACACTTCCTAAAATGGCAAAGAATCTTTACTATTCCCTCCACTCATTCTCTCTCCTACATTATTTTAATACTCACAACACCATTATAATTTACTATTCCCTCCACTCATTCTCTCTCCTATTTTACTTTTGCACTCACAACATTTATATCATTATTTTTTTCCTTAATCAACGCGTGTACAGTAACTGTATGATTTCTAATGGGCCGGAGGGAGTATATGTTCTATCCCTATTATCCAAAAGCATTTACATTGTCCTTAGGGCTTTAATGTCAAATTTGGTTGACCCAGGTACCGCTACCCAATTCCCGGGTATCCTGACACTCAAGTAATTGGCAATGATGGATATCAATCCTCACACATGAATCTCCTCGTGAAAATCTGAGGCGATGATCTCCCAAAGATGATCAACAAAAAAGTTAGCTAGGATTATATGCTTATATGTATGAACAAATTCCCACAACATATACAATTCCAAACAATTGATGGTTCCCTTATTCCCTTATCCTCCCACCCCAAAATGGTGCAAACGTAAATCTTATGGGTGATACGGAGCACTGGGGTGAATAATTGAGGAAGCCTTGGCAACCCTAGAGTTATAATTTGCTCGACCCGTGATTTGCTTCCATAAAATCCCTAAATTATATTGAATTGAATACACGACTTGGTTTCTATAAACAGGCCACCCAAGCATATCGTTGATATCTGGATATGAGAGGGAATAATCCTGATTCCTAAGACAAAAATCTATGTGGCCTAGCTCATATTCTTCACCTGTTTCTTCATCTATTTCTGGAGTAAAACGTTTATTCATTGTGCTCAAGAACTTTAAGGTCAACCTCTTGTATGTGTTAGCTTCAAGATCCAAAAACCAATACTTTCCATACCTTCATGAAGATTCTTAATATTGTTTATAACACTACCAGAAAAACAGGTTTTAGCGGCGAAAATTTCCGTCGCTAAAATCAAATTTCCGTCGCTATATATAAACACTGACGGAAATATTCCGTCGGTGGTCCGTCGCTACCAGCCCGTCGCAGCTTTCCGACGGCCCAAATTTCGTCGGTATATTTTGATTTTACCGACGGAATTAATTCCGCCGGTGTTTTTTTTTCATCAGCGACGGAAAGTTCCGCCGCTAAATCAATTTAATTTAATTAAATTTTCATTTCAGCGACGGAATATTCCGCCGCCGTAATAAAAATTAATTAAATTAAATTATTTTCACCGTCGGAAATATCCGTCACTGGAATAAAAATTAATTAAAATTATATTAAAATTAATTGATATAGCGGCGGAAATTTCCGTCACTGTAATAAAAATTAATTAAAATAAATTAATTTCAGCGACGCCAAAAACTTATAAAAAACGCGTTTTTTGTTAACTTAACAAAAAACGTGTTTTACGTTCTTATCTCTCACATAATCCACGCACACAACGCAGACCCTCTCTCTCTCTATCCTCTCTCTCTCTCTAGACGCAATTGCGTCGTCTCCGCCCAAAATTCATAGAGTAATGGCGGAAACCCAACTCGATAACCTTCACAAACAATCGTACCCTTCCTCTTCAGCTTCTCCCGATGATTCTCCGCCCCAATTTGATTCCCAGTCAAAATTAGTTGCTCAAAGTTCAAAACAAGTCGAATTTGTTTCGACCAATGATCATCACCTTCATACCTCGCCAATTCCGATCAACGGTGACGTGGGTTTAAACGAAATTGCAGAAATTTCTCCAATTGAGGGTAATGGGGGCAAAACGTCCGGCGATTACAACAGGGTAAGGCAAGAACGAAGTGTAAAGAAGGATAAATGGGCTCGAAAAAGCTTGAAAAATGGGTATGTGAATGAGGACCGTGGCCGGAGAGGGATTGGCCTTCCTCTTGCTCCAGTTCTTCTACCAAAATCAAGTGCCAGTTGGTTTAAAATAGAGTGCCAGTTGGTGTATAATAGAGTGCCCGTTAGTGTATAATCAAGTGCCCGTTGGTGTATAATTGAGTGCCCGTTAGTGTATAATCAAGTGCCCATTAGTGTATAATCAAGTGCCCGTTGATGTATAATTCAGTGCCCGTTAGTGTATAATAGAGTGCCAGTAAGTGTGTAACTGAGTGTCAATGTATTTTTGAATGCCAGTTCTTGTAATTTTGAATGCCAGTCCATGTATTTTTGAATGCCAGTTCATGTTTTTTTGAATATCAGCAAAAATAATTATCAGTATTTTTGAGTGCCAGTATATGCATTTTTGAGTGCCAGTAAATGTGTTTTCAAATGCCAGTCTATGTATATAAAAGTGCCCGTGTGAAGAGTGTCAGTTCATGTATATAAAAGTGCCCGTGTAAAAAGTGCCAGTTTCATGTTTATAAAATGCCAGTATGAAATCACTGGTCATTTGTAATATTAACACTGGCATTTATCAAGTTGCCAGTAATTACAAAAATGCCACCGTTTATTTTGAACATGGTTGCCAGTAATTACAAAATTGCCACCGTTTATTTTGAACAGCTTTTGGAAAACACGTTTTTCCTTAGCTTAAGAAAAAACTAGTTTTTTATAAGACCAACTCTTCAGCGACGGATATTTCCGACGCTGAAATTAATTTATTTTAATTAATTTTTAGTACAGCGACGGAAATTTCCGCCGCTGAAAACAAAAATTAAATTTAAATTATATTAAAATTAATTGATATAGCAGCGGAAATTTCCGTCGCTGTAATTAAAATTAATTAATATAAATTAATTTCAGCGACAGAAATTTCCATCGCTGATACTGAAATAAATTTAAAAAAATAATTTAAAATATCAATTATTCAAAAATTTTTTGTACCTGATAACGATTCAATTTATAAAACTAAAACTATAAAACTAAAAATCAATATCAGCGTACCAAACTAAAGACTAAATATCACCGTACCAAATCGGAAGGGGAGAGGGGGGGATAGGGGGGAGGGGCTCCCGCGGGTACCAAATATCTCAAATGTTTACAAACAAGTATAAAATAGTACAAACAAGTCTAAAATAGTCTGTAATCAACTCGGGGGAGGCCGGAAATTACCCTGGTCCTGGTCCAAACGAGCCATCAAGCGGCGCAATTGTCTTTGAGTCTGCGCATGAGCCTCTCGTAAGCTTTGCCCGCTCGCGTCTCTCCTCATCCAACGCAGCTGCAGAGTGTCGACCCTCGGATCATGAAACGTGGTCGGGACAACATTTGGCCGACTACCGGGTCGACGTCCGACGGGAATTGCCGCCCATAATCCCCATCCCTAACACTCGGGCTCCTCTCTTTGGATGTCCTCGAGGTGACCGAGCGCCAAACATCGTGCACGAAGGGAACGGGGTGTTTGGGAGGCGTTCCTTCGGGAACAACGGCGGCTTGATATGCACTCTGTCAAAATAAAATAAACAATTATAATCATATACACAATGTAAGGGGCATAAATAAATTTACATATTCAAAATCAAGTCATTTAATGATAGTTTACTTACAAAGGCATTAGCAGAGCGATCGTCAACCCATTGCGGAGGTTGATCGGGCGCTGTAGGATTTCGAAGATGGGTGCTAGCGTAAACATCCAAAAAACTGACATTCGGGCCATGATCCATTTCCTATAAATAAAATAAGCGAGATTATTACTTTGAAATTGTATAAATGCAACATTTAAACTGATTTAAAAGCATGCATACACTACATTTACACTAAAACCATGGATTTCATAGCATCAACATGGCTCCCAGCTAACATACGTACATAAACCTATTTAAAAGCATGCATACACTACTACATTTAAACTAACATACATACCATGCGGTAGTGATGCTCGCCGACCGTGATCGTCCCCATGGTATGCTTCGCCGCCGACCCCGAGGAGCCTGCTCTATTTGCCTTAGCCTTTTCGGCTATAGCCTTCGCCGCATCCGACCCCCAATATTCGCAAAATTGAAGAAACACCTCCTCGGTCATCCAAGTAGGTCTCAAGGGCTGTTGGTTCGCCTTGAGCCGATTAGTATAACATTGTTTCTTCGTGTTACCTATAAAAATATGAATATCTCGTAAACATATAATGATGACATTATAAAATTAAAAGAGTATAATCATTGTTAATTAAACTAATTAAGGATAGATAAATATGTTACCAATATGATCCTTAAATAGCTTATGAGCCTGTACATCGAAAAAAAATCTAGCCGTCGCCTCGTCGATTTCCGGCGCCCAACAATATTCACTACAAGAAAGGAGGCTATATACGTCGCTTACTTACGGCGGTGGACACGCGTCCGCCGTATATAATAAATATATAAGGCGGCCTAGTCCGCCGTAAATAAGTAATGTACGTACATTTGTCATGTACGTATATGAGATCGAAGTTATATACGGCGGTATATCAGTAGCCGCCGTATATAGGTACTTATTATCGGCGGTTGATACGCGTCCGCCGTAAATAATACCATTATTTACGGCGGTGTACAATATCCGCCGTAAATGTTATTAAATACTGGGAAACCCAAATTTCCCTATTCAGTTTCGCGGTAATCTCCATCTCCATCTCCAGTCTCTCTTTCTCTCCTCCATAGCTTCTCTCCTCCATAGCTAGGGCATGAAAATCCGACGCCGGTGGCCAAATCAGCAGGTAGGTATAGCGTATTTACTTATAATTTTTGGTTTTTGTTGATTTCTTCGATCTCTGTATCTCACACTCTCTTTCTCTCCTCCATAGCTTCTCTCCTCCATAGCTAGGGCACGAAAATCCGACGCCGGTGACCAAATCAGCAGGTAGATATAGCGTATTTACTTTTAATTTTTGGTTTTTTGTTGATTTCTTCGATCTCCTCCATAGCTGGGTTTTTTTGTTCTTGGTGAAGCTCTATTTGCCTGTTTTTGTGTTTCCTTTGTTTTACACCTTCCTTGTGCAATAGATGAAGAGGTTGATGAATGGGTAATATATGCATTGCTGAATTATGTGAAATTCTTGAATTTCTAGTATTTGTGTGAAATTCTTGAGTAAGTATAGAATGAGAACACAATACTCTGAATAATTTAATCTGGGCTCTTCAATTAGTGTATAAAGTTTGTTTCTTGTGGTAAGTAAGAACACACATTTTTTTTCATTATGGGGTGTTTTTTTTTTCTTCTGATTTGCAGTCATTTGGAGATGTTAAGGAAGAACTTCCCGAAATTTAGCATAAAAACCTTGTATTTATTTAGGTTTCCTCTTAGATCACATCATAGGAATATATGAACCCTGATTGTTGATGGTATGATTTAGGTGGGTTGTGTTTTTGATTGATAATTTATTAAAAAAGGCCCATTTATTTCGTGCTCGAGTGATTTATGGAAGAAAAAAAACCTCTTTTATTTATTTATTATTATTATTATTATGATTATTTTTATTTTACAGAAGAACCATAATTGAAGCTTGACCAATATCATTGACCTACATGATGATACTTCTAATTGAACCACAATCGGTTACCTTGGAACGGAGTACATCATAACTGATGTCTCTGCAAAATTTTAACTCCGTGTTCTTTATTCTTTTACCTGAAGTGACAGAAGCTTCTTTATTCTTTTACCTGAAGTGACAGAAGCGTATAGTGTTTCAGTCTATTCTGTCACAGCTATGCAAAGTTTAGTGAAAACCTCAAACTATGACAATAACTGAATAAATGAGACTAAAAGATCTAGGTAATGGGTTTTGGTATGATTTGCCTATTTAATTACTGGACACTTGATAGTGTTCTCTCTGTAGAACAAGTAAATATCCAAGTACAAAATCTAGATGTTGTTTTGCACATCAACCTAGTTCCTTAAATTAGCTTCTCAATTAGGGGGGGGGGGGCTTGTGAGAGAGAACGAATGAATGTTGTCATAGGGTTATATTATATCATGGGCCCAAGTTCGTCTAATAGGCTAGGCTCCAACAATGTATATTATCTATATTTGGACAAAAGTTGTACATATTTAGACTATGTTTGTTTATGAGTTTATTTTTATTCTAAAATTTGTGTCTCTCGGTCTTATATATAGGTTGTATTTTAACGTTAAAAATATCAAGTCAAGTCATATAAGGACAAAAGTTGGATTGATTTGGATAATCGAATTTCGAATGAGTATATTTCTGGGGTTGACAACTTTCTCGATTTTTCATTCTCAAAAAAGTCTGTTGGTGTTAAAGAAATATATTGTCCTTGTAAAAAATGCGCAAATCGTTACCAAAAAGACCGTGCAACCGTGAAATCACATTGTATTGAAGTGGGATTTCAAAAAGATTACAAGAATTGGATTAGGCACGGGGAAGAGTACATTTCGGCGCATAAGAATGATAATAATGATAGGACAACTGAAGATGGCATTGAAATTGAATTGGGCGTGCAAGATTGTATGAGGCGAATGGTACATGAAGGGATGGGTATGCCAGATAGTAACCAGCCAGGAATTGAAGAAATCGTATAATCAGATGCATCCACCGCAAAGTTTCTTAGACTTTTGAGAGATGCTGATCAAGCCTTGTGGGAAGGGTGTGATAAGTTTACAGTACTCTCATTTATTGTAGAACTTATGCACTGGAAGGCTAATTATCGAGTGGCCGATATGGGATTTACTTCTTTATTAAAAATTTTCATTAGGGCATTACCTCAGTCAGCGAAAGTGCCAAGTTCCTATCGTGAGGCGTACAAGATGACTGCGGATTTGGGTTTTAGTTATAAAACGTGGGACGCGTGCATTAATCATTGTATGTTGTTTCAAAATGAAACTGAAAAACTTACTAAATGTGAAATTTGTGGAGCCTCTAGATATAAGCAACAAGAAGAAGGGGGTAGCGGTGAAGGTGCGGAAACAAGTGGCAAGAATAAACTTCCCAAGCAGGTAGCGATGAAGAAAGTATGGTATTTTCCCTTAAAGCCAAGGTTGCAAAGGTTGTATTGGTCATCTAAGACTGCGACACTCTTGAGATGGCATGCCGAGAAAAGAATAGACGATGGTGTGCTGAGGCATCCTGCAGACTCTCGTGCGTGGAAGGGATTCGATGAACGTTATCCATTATTTTCAAGTGAAATTCAGAATGTTAGATTGGGATTAGCATCTGACGGATTTAATCCTTTCAGAATAATGACTATATCTCACAGTACTTGGCCGGGTGTGCTTATGCCATACAATCTTCCACCTTGGTTATGCATGAAACAACCATATTTCTTCTTGTCGGTGCTTACTCAAGGCCCAAAAGGGCCGGGCAACAAGATAGATGTGTATCTCCAACCGTTAATTGATGAGTTGAAGAAATTGTGGGAAGATGGTATATCAACTTATGATGCAACAAGGAACGAGTTGTTTACTTTACGAGCTTCACTATTATGGACAATAAATGTGCATATGCAATGTTATTTGGATGGAGCACTAAAGGTGAATTTGCTTGCCCTTGTTGCAATGTGAGACCTCAAGTACGATGGTTGGATCATGGTGGCAAGTATTGTTATATTGGTCATCGACGCTTCTTGCCTAGGAGTCATGCTTTTCGTAAGGATAAAAGCTCTTTTGATGGTACTCATGAAGTGAGAGATAAGCTCAAGTTATTGTTTGGAATAAAATTGCTTAAACAAGTTGAAAATATGGAAACAGAGTATAAAATAGAAGATGTTATTAAAAAGAGGAAAAGAGAAGAGGGTGAGAAGCAACAAGCCAAGTTGGAGAAAAGAAATGTTCCTAAGTTGTGTCACAATTGGAAAAAGAGGAGTATCTTCTTTGAGTTGCCATATTGGGCAAATAATCATGTTCGTCATAATCTTGATGTTATGCACATTGAAAAAAATGTGTGTGATAATGTGCTACATACTCTGTTAGGTACTGCAGGGAAATCAAAAGATAATGATAAAGCAAGAAAAGACCTAAAAGAGATGAACATTCGAAAACCATTGCATCTATAAAAGCTTCCATCTGGCAAAGAAATTATGCCTCCGGCTCAGTTCACAATGAGTAAGAAGCATAAAGACACATTCTTGAAAGTTCTAAAGGGAGTCAAAGTCCCTGATGGCTACTCGTCAAACATATCTCGTTCTGTTTTGGCACAAAGAGAAAGTCTTTAAAAGTAAAAGTGTGGCTCACTTTTGTGTTTTGTGATTTTGATGCAACATTTGCCATTGTTATAACTGTTCAATGACATGATGTGTTGTTATTATTGTATTATCTCTATCTCGAAAGAGCTCGCTTGCTGAAATTTATGCAGTAAATCCCATGCTGTAGGGGGAGGGGTTAAGCAGCAAAGAAAGCTGTTTTACTGCGTGTGATGAATGGATTATAAGGGTAGGGTTGAAGTTTGAATTGTGCAATTTTTCTGTTGGCAATCATCAAGAGTCTAATGTTGCTGACTTGGTGAAGCAAATAGATGGGAACATTAGTTTGGTTATCAAAATTAGAGAAAACGTGATTAATATTTGTGAATGGTAAACTGTCAATTACTATTGGAACTGTATAGAGGCCTGAAGATAGTTAAGTTCAGAATATGATAGACTTGTTTGGTGCCTTGAATTGCATACAAGGATAGGATCACTTGTTCCACAAATTCTGGAAGTATTTATTTGCTAGTTATGAACGTAATTGTCTGGATACATGGTTCTTTATGGCAGGAAATATATCTAGTCCAGCAAAAGTGGATTTTGTTACCTTAAGTTTCAGCCTTCCTTATTCCTACCCCTATAATTATGGTTGATTCATCATATTGTAACGTGGAGTGTGACTAAGATATCCACAGATTTTGTTTGCCAATGAGCTCTTTATTGCCCTTAACTTAGAGTTATGAGACTAATTCTAAACCATTTCTGCCTGTTGCTGTTGTTGTTTCTGTTTAAGCATAGCAAACTTGGATAGCAAACTTGGGATTTGGTTGTTATTGTTGCTGCTGTTGTTATAATTGTTGCTGCTGCTGTTTTTTTCCTGTTGCTGTTGTTGTTTCTGTTGTTGTTTCTGTTTAAGCATAGCTCATATGTGTGGCTATATTGAGTATTGTACATTATAAATACAGAATGCAAATAAATGAATAGCTCATATGTGTGGCTATATTGATAAATTTATATGGTCTTATATAAGATACATAAGACCTATAATAAATTTATAGGTCTTATACATATATTATAAGACTGTTTTTTTGGGTCCTTTACTTGGTTTATCCAATTTTTGTGCTATAATTGAATTGTCATATGACATATATGCCGTCAAGGAAAAATTTAATAACAGGTCAGGGCTCGAACCATAAGGCAAAACCAACCAGCAAATGGGGTAAAGAGAGATTGAATATAATATGGAATCAATATGGTCAACCAGTTGGTGGGGAAATGGCAAAACTAGCTACTCAGCTAGGACATTTTGCTAGAAATGGGGAACATTTCCCATTAACTAAAGAGTGGCCTCAGATGGACCATGAGTGCATAGATGCCGTATGGAATGACGTTCTGGTAAGTTGTAATCCATATTTCTTACATAAATCTCTAGTACGTAGTCAAAAGTCTTATGATTCTCTAACAATTGTTTTTTTTTCTTTGTTGAATTGTGTGTATAGGATAATACAAATGCGCCTCCGGAGTATTACCCAGTTATGAATATTTCTCTCAATAAAGCGTGGCGTGACTGGAAATACCAGGTGAGACAAGCATATAATAAGTATTACTCAGTTATGAATATTACTCAGTTATGACTTTGTTATGAATATTACTCAGTTATGACTTTGTAATATGGAAATGTCAGTTGAAAGCGTTTTATAAGATGTATGAATCCGACCGGGATGCATTGGCTCACCCACCCCGTGGGTGCGTTCCGGATCAATGGGCTGAACTTGTTGCGATGTGGGGTACGGACAAGGCTCGGGTATATTTCAAATTAATCTCAATCTATTATCGTGAATGTCTTATATAAGTAGTCAAATTAATACTAATATTATCTTTTTTTTTCCAGGAAATATCAGAAACAAATAAAGCGAATCGAGAAAAGCAAGTGTGCCTGAACCGGACCGGAAAAAAGTCCCATTCCAAAGTCATAAAAGAGGTTTGTCATCGTTCAATTTAGTTCTCAGTTGTCAATTAATGTTTCTTTTTGTATCGTATATAAATATATTTTTTTTGGTCAAATGATTCTATTATAAATTGTAGAGAGACGACGAGGGTTTACCAACTGATCGCGTAAGCTTGTTCATAGCTACGCGCACGGGCAAAACACCTGCAGATCAAGAAACCTCTCAAATGATTGTAAGTTAAAGTTTCAACCTTTTCTGTTTCAGTTTTGTTATTCTATAGAATACTTTTTTCATTTCTAACTTCATTTTCATAATATTAATTAAAGTTAAAACATTTATATTGAACATGTTGTTTTTGTTACAGCAAACGCTTAATGATGCAATTGATGAGCTGCCAGAGGAGCAACAAAACTCTCCCAGGGCGCGCAAAAAGATTTTTACAGGTATGATGGGCACTGATGACCACGGGAGAGTGCGATGTATGGGAGGCGGTGTTAACAAAACTAAGGTGTTTGGTAAATCCCCAACTTCTCGGGCATTTGTATTGGAGGCGGTGGCATCCGTCAGAGCAGATTTTGAAAGGCAACTTCAGGAGGAACGCCGACAAAATGAGGAGCAACGCCAACAGTTACAACAATAAATTGATGGTTTGAAACGTTTTTTTATGGAACAACGTGGAAAAGACGGTAATGAATAGGTGGTGATATGTTTCTCAAACTTGTGGATTTTAGACATTGATTGAATTTTGGATACATTCAACAACTAACTTTTTTGTATAATGGTTATTATGTTTGGATACATTCAACATTAATTGTGTTAATGGTTATTATGTAGATTGTAAACATTGATTGCATTTGTGTATTTTTGGTTATATACAGGTTGCATTTGTGTGTGTACAGGTTGAATTTGGTTTTTGCGAATGAATTTTTTGGGGAAAGTGAATTATACAGGGCTGGAGGGAAAAAAATAGGCTTATTTACGGCGGAACCCTTAATCCGCCGTAAATAAAGGCCTAGACGACTCGTGCCCAAAGGGGGGACGAGGGAACCAGAAGGGGGTGCAAAGGGGACGACTCGTGCTCTGGTGGACGAGTCGTCTCTAACAAGTCATTTACGGCGGTGACCACATCCGCAGTAAAAAATGGGCATGGATGACTCGTCCACTAAGGGGGGACGAAGGAACCTGGTGGGGGTGCTATTGGGACGACTCGTGACACAGCGGACGACTCGTCTCTTATTTACGGCGGTTACACCGACCGCCGTATAAAGATTACTCAAATACGCCATCAATATACGTATGTATTTCATTTATATACGGCGGTGCTAAATCCGCCGTATATAGTATTTACGGCGAGATATCCGCCGTATATAGTATTTACGGCGATGTTTTATACGGCTGACTATTTACGGCGGCAAGTCCGCCGTAAATAGTATATACGGCGGGGCGCGTTTTATATACGGCGGATTTTAACCGCCGTATATAAGCCTATTTCTTGTAGTGATTTCCCCTACAACATATAATGATAACATTACAAAACTAAAAGAGTATAATCATTATTAATTATAACATTTTAATAACAAACTAACATTTAAGTTTTAAATAAAAATCATTAACACATTACCTTAAACTCCTCCCACGCATCCTCCTTCTGCTCCGATGGCAATGATTTCCAGTTGGGCCAAAACTCTGTCATGAGCCGAGACCGCCAACACTGCCCGATCTTAGTCCCTGGGGTAGGATATCCACCTACAAACCTGGCAAGTATATTTATACAATAACATTTTAACTTAAATAATGAATTATATATAAAACAAAAATGAACCAATTTATATCAAATTAATGAAGAGTTACTTACTGGTCATAATGTGACGATATCTCGACAAATATCCTCCCCTCAGAATCGACAGCAGTATGAGTATCGGCCCCAAAGGTGGAGGTGGAGCTAGTACTACTGCGGGTAGGGTCGACATCGGCATCATGATCAGTACTGGATCGGGACGGTTGCATCCCAGTAATAGATGTATAGATGGGCCGTGTCTTCCTACCCTTTTTACTAGAAATCATATCTGTATTACAGTAAAAATATTAAAATATACAACTTTAACAATAGGAAACAATATATTCACAGGAAAGTTTTGTTTTCTCTTCACTGGTGGTATACTGTTACCTTGTTTTTACTTGTGACCGTATAACACCAGTGAAGAGTAAAACAGACACTGTCACAAACATGGCTGTGATGTTTGAGATCCTTAGAGAGAAGAGGACAGTGAAACTGGAAAAACTCTTATTAAACAGAAAATCCTTTGCTCAAACAGTAGAGAACTTATTTGCTCTATCTTTCTTGATCAAAGATGGACGGATTTTGATAGCTGTGGGTGAGAAAGGCTCTCATCTTATTTATATTTTACGATGTTAACCACCAACCACAATACCCTAAGGTGCATCTAGGGTGCCAGGATTGATATCAGGCGCTCAAACGTAGGCGATATACATCACCGTCCGCGATGCCGTCAATCGCCCCAAAATGGGATCTAGAACCACTAAGGTAGTGTGTAGTTGAATATGTTACATTATTGAGACATTCACCCCCATTCCTCCCCCTTTGACTTTAAAAGACTTGAAAATTAGATATTTAGTAACTTATCTAATTGTTGCATATGTAACATGTTATCATTTTCTTTATATGTATTTTGTCTTTATAGTGGCATATGTTTTCTTCTATTCGTTAATATTACTAACATATCGTTTTCTTTTTGTCTTTTCTGATTCGGTATAACTAAATTGATTATTACCACCATTTAGATTACGCATTATTCGTTTTTCTTTAGGTTTTCTATTACTCATAATTTTTGCTTTTCGTAGTTCTTATATATAAACTTAACCACGTACTACATTTTTATTTGAATATTGAGATTCATACTAATGGAACAGGACAAACTATCATGATTATCATAAACTAATAGCCTTGTAACCTAATAGTTCAGCCATCACCATAGCATGCAACAAATAAGTATCTTCATTGAATCAGTGGTCATACCTCTAATAAGATAATCCCACTCGAGAGGCAGAAGAGAGTACCCATCACCATAGCATGCAACAAATGTGAAGATAAATAAACCCTTTGCCTCTAAGCTGACACAATCACTCCTCGTTTTTAATCTTTGTTTTTATAATGCGAGACTCCTAAAAGTGCATTTCAACTAAAATAGATACAATCGAAAAGGCCCAAGGAAAATTTACTCTATCTGGAGACAGTATGCATGCCCAATACAATACGCAATATGGTAAACAAAGCAAGTTGTTATCCCAACCACTGGAATTTGTCAATATGATTACAGGTAAGCTGAAGAAGCAGCAAATAAGTTTGTTCTTTACATCCTAGCACAGCAAAAACAAAACATAACCATGTTTTGAAAAATAAACAGAACTGTAGTGTCAACATAAGTAATTCTCTGGGCTAGAAACTAGTTCCAAAAGATATAATCTCAAAAAATGCCAATAATTCAAACCCAGAAATTAAAAGGCCAAACAGTGTGAAAAGATAGCATCTTTAACCAGAATATAATATGTTCAACTCCAAAATCTCATAAAACAACTTGTCCAAATAACCAATTTGTGATAAATAAATCCTACCATATATACTCATGAATAAAACAATAATTCCTCCAAGGAAAGCCAACTAGAGACCGCTCAGTTGACTGTTCCATTTGACTTCACAATTGCACACTCATAAACCAAATTCCAGCTCAAACCCACCAATCCAAACTCAAAAAATCATCTTTTACTAATTGAATTTGAAAATGAAAAAAAAAAGAGGTAGAGAGAGAAAATAGTAGGCAGATCCAAGCAAATTCAGACATCCAAACGACAAAATAAAAACAATCGATTCAAACATAACATAACAAAAAGCAAACAGAGATACTGACCTTATTCGATGAGGGAAGAGAGAGAGAGAATTTCAGATTGAACGAAGACGGCGGCAGTAACACGTCGTTGAGGCGGTGGCAGTGGAGTTGAGAGGGACGGCGGTGAGGAGACGGCGGTGGTCTGAGACCTAGGGAAGGAAGAGAGAGCTCGCCGGTCGGGGGGAAGAGAGAGAAAGCGGGAAGAGAGAGAGAATATAGAGACTGTAATTATTTTAGGGCTCCAAATTTTTATTTATATTTTACCTCAGAGACGGAATATTCCGCCGCTGATAATCCGCCGCTGGAAATTACGTTCACATGGATCGATGACGTGGCATGTACCACCGACGGAAATTTCCGCCGCTGGTTTAATTATCCTCAGCGACGGAAATTTCCGCCGCTATAATTAATAAATATCATTTTTTTATTATATATAACATGAAAATTATTTTAAATTACTATCAAAAAAATAAATATGAGTCAATAAATATTATTTTTGAAAAAATAAATAAATCATAAATATTTATTAATTTTAATTTAATAAATATCATTATTTTTATTTATATAAAACATGAAAGTTATTTTAAATTACTCTAAAAAAAAAATATGAGTCAATAAATATTATTTTTGAAAAAATAAATATATCATAAATATTTATTAATTTTAAATTAATAAATATCATTATTTTTATTTATATAAAACATGAAAGTTATTTTAAATTACCCTATACCCAAAAACCCTATACACTATACCCTATACCCTATACACTATACCCTATACCCTATACACTATATACTATACCCTAAACGTACCCTATACCCTATACCGTATACCCTATACCCTATACACTATACCCTATACCCTATACCCTATACCCTATACACTATACCCTATACCCTATACACTATACACTATACCCTATACCCTATACACTATACCCTATACCCTATACACTATACACTATACCCTATATCCTATACCCCTATACACTATACACTATACACTGTACACTATACCCTTTACACTATACCCTATACACTATACACTATAGGGTTTAGGGGTTAGGGTTTAGGGTTTAGGATTTAGGGTTTACGGGTTAGGGTTTAGGATTTAGGGGTTAGGGGTTATGGGTTAGGGGTTAGGGTGTAGTTAAATATTTTAATGTTTTTTAGTTTTTTATTTTGTTAATTAGTTCTAAAAATAATCAAAAATTACATTTTATTATCAGCGATGGAATATTTTCGTGGCTGATAAATAAAAAAAAATTAATTTATCAGCGGCGGAAATATTCCGTCCGTGTTTAATTTAAAAAAAAACATTTAATTTCACCGTCGGAATATTTTCGACGCTGATAAATTAAAAAAAATTAATTATTCAGCGGCGAAAATTTTTCGTCGGTGTAATATTTCAAAATAAAAATAAAAAATATTTTATTTTCACCGTCGGAATATTTCCGACGCTGATAAATTAATTTTTTTTAATTTATCAGCGGCGGAAATATTCCGTCGGTCTAATATTTCAAAAAAAAAATAAAAATTTTTTGATTTTCACCGACGAAAAATTTCCGCCGCTGATCAATCAAAAAAAATAAAAAAATAATATATTTTCACCGGCGGAATAATTCCGTCGCTGATAAAGAAGTAGCTGCGGAATATTCCGTCGGTAAATCAAGCGCCAAAATAGTGGCGGTAATTAAACGAATATTCGAGGAATATTCGTTTTAGCGACGGAATTAAATTTCGTCGCTAAATTTGACGCCAAAATAATTCCGCCGCTAAAGCTTAATTTTCGTCGCTAAATAGCGACGGAATGAGTCCGTCGCTGGTGATTCCGTCGCTAAAACACCTGTTTTTGGTAGTGTAATACCTAGGCTTCTAAGGGAACCCTCGTCTGGAAATTGGGTTGGTTTAATGTTCCTTGTGCTTAATTTAGTGAAAATATCAAATATCAACCACTTCTTTAGTTTTAAAATCAATACCCATTCTATCCAAGGTTGGTGTCAAATTTGAACTTAAGGCTTTATTACTATGGGGCCTCTTAGGTGCTAGATTTCATTTCCCACGACTTTCCATTGTTAATCAATACCCAACGAAAAACAATAACCAATTATTTTTAGAGAGAGAGAAATTTTTGGTTACCCAAAATTTTGATGGAGAAATCAACTTCAATGGCCTTGAGTCCTTCATCTCTTCCTTCTATAGCTTGAAAACCCTTCAAAGATCGAATCTTGTACTCCAATTTGACCAAAGTAAAAAAAAATTGAGATGGGGAAAAACTAGGGTTTTGAAAATTGGGATGATTTAATGGATTTTGGGATGCTTTGATTGTAGGGATGGTGTTTAGAAGGTGGAAATAAGGTAGAAAAGGTTGGATTGCCGGAATCGATGGTGGTTTGGGAAGAGTTTTGGATTTGGGTCTAGAGTTAGGGTTTTTTCGGGTGTGGCAATTTTTGGGTGGAATTAGGGTGTTTCGATGGTGTATTTTGTGTTTAAGTGATGAAAAGAAGGTGGAAGAGGGCTATTTTGCCGTATTTCATGGTGGATTTGGCCGGATTTTGGTGGGTGTTATGATGGATTTTTGGGTGTCTTGGGGTTTTATAGAGAAAGAGTGAAGGAGAAGAGAAGGCAAATAGGAACATAGTGAAAGGGGCCGATTTTTGGAGAGCAGGACGCATCTGTTCATCAAACCAGGGGCACGGTCGTGCTTCGGGATATACTTGGTCGTGCTTTTGTTTTTTGAAAATTCCATCTCATATTGTTTTTATAGCACGTCTGGTGCCCTCTCGGGCTGGCACGGCCGGGCTTGTTTATTAGCATACCTGTGCTTGTGCTGTTCCTAACCAATTCTGCTCCCCTTTGTTTCTTTTCTTTTTTCAAATTACCTACAAAACAAATGTTAGAGTGGAAACAATAATAAAAATAAACAAATAATTTCAAAAAAATTGAAAATAATACGTTTTAAGTAAAATAATCCATCGGTTTACCATCCCGATTATGCTTGTTTTAGGGCATGAGCTCGACCCCTTTTTCTTTTATCCGAAATGAGAAATTGGGTCTCCAAATGCTATCGAAGACACCACTCTGATTGGATTGCCAACTATATAATGTTGAGTCGTTGGCCATTGACTTTGAACTCGCCCTTTGACTCGCTCCATATGTCGATGGTCTGTACGGGTAAACCTTCCGAACTTGGTACGGACCGGACCATCTTGACTTCAACTTTCCCGAAAAAAGTTTTAACCAAGAATTGAAATGTAGTAACATATCCCCTTCCTTGAACTCTCTTCTCATGATATGAGCATCGTGCCATTTCTTTGTTTTCTCATTGTATAATTTGGCTGTATAATTTGGCACTCTCGTATGCTTCAAATCGGAGTTCTTCTAATTCTTGTAGCTGCAACCTCCTTTTCTCACCGGCAGCCACCATGTATTAATTCAAGGCTTTGATAGCCCTATATGCCTTTTGTTCAAGATCTACCGGTAAATGGCATGGCTTCCACTACACTAACCGAAATAGTGTGGTCCCGATTGGTGTTTTAAAGAGGTGCGATAAGCCCATAAAGCATCATTCAATTTTATGGACCAATCATTCCTGGAACTAGTCACCGTCTTCTCGAGAATCCACTTTATTTCTCAGTTTGAAACCTCTACTTGTCCGCTTGTTTGAGATGATACCCGGTACTCGTTTTGTGATGGACACCATACTTCTTCAAAAATGTCTCAAATTGATGGTGATAGAAGTGTGATCGAAAAGCACTTATAAGTACCTTCGAGACCCCGAATCTCGGTAAGGTGACATTCTTGAAGAGTTTCATTACTACCTTTGAGTCAATCGTTGGGGATGATGGCCTCCACCCATTTTGAGACGTAATTGAATGTGCGCTCGCCGAATGAAAATAAAAATAAAGGAGTCGCCACGCCATGCTTTAGAGGTGCACTTTGAAAAACCTTTTGAAAGAGAATGGGTCCGGGGGTCAGGTTACGTGTTGGGAAGAACCGAGAGTTCACCCAACACGCCTCGTCCGTATACGAGTCTTTCTAATTTATACATCCAAATAATTCAAAAAATGTGCAAACAATGATAATAGGCAAGTGCAATAAACATGAATTTTATTGAACAAATGAGATTATTACAACTTGTAGACCAATTGATCAGGGAGGCCACATCCCATTACAGCAAGGAGAACAGATTACTACTGAAACCAAGTCTTCTGCAAAGGACCATGTATGTTGCGTGACACAGGACTCCTCATGTCCAATTGTGTCGCGTGACACCAATGGTCACCTTGCAGAGACTTTACAGCACCGAGATTACAACAAGACCAATGAACAAAAAAAAACACAATTACGAACTAGATCTGAACATTAAGATAACATAATCACACCAACTGAATGATAAACTAACTAGCTAACAACTTACAACTGAAGGATGATCCCTGTAGATGGGCACGATGTGTCGCGTGACACAAGACTCCTCATGTCCAAATGTGTCGTGTGACACATGTTTACCATCTGCAGGAACCTCACAACTGAGAAACAGATTCAACAGATGCCAAATTAAATCAATCAATTATACCAGAACCAATCAGAATAACATGAATCAGATACAGATCAACCAAAGGAGTGTGGATATGGGAGATCCACACTCCCTTGACATCCAAATTGCAATTACAAATAGATCACATTATGAACATGCAATTGGATTCAAGTAAACACGATTTAAACAGAGAGATTGCAGTTGCCACTTGATAATCTGAGGTAGATGGAGCCTGATTATCAAGTGGAGGGGAAGGAATCACAATAAGACAAATAGATGAGAGAGAGAGAGGAAAGGAAATGTCACCCTTGTAGTCCTCAACTTCCACACCAAGTTAGGTACAAAAGCCTTCGATTCAACTTCTGAAGTGGAGATCTAGACACGAACTGAGAGCTGGATTGGTGTTTGGGGAAGTAAGAGGGTAATTGGGTAGGAGATGTGTGAAGGATGAAGGAATTGGAGGGGAATTGGGTGGTTTTTTGTGTGGGAGGAAGAGAGAGAGAGGTTCTGGAGTGATTTTTGCAGAGTGACATTAGGGAGTGAAAATTGGGATCTAAAACTGAGAGGGGTAGGGTCTTATTTATAGCTGCTGATCATGGTCACCTTGTGTCGCACGACACTCTGTAACCACTTTCCAAGGCTTCGAATTGTCGCGTGACAGGAAGTGCCACCAACCGTTTTTGGCGCCAAATCTGGTTCTGGAACATTCTAGGATAATACCCAAAAAGTCCAAAACAGATTTATTCCCTTTAGGTCCCTTGGCATGAGCAAAGTGCAAAAAAGTATTTCCTTCGCGAGAAACTTATGGAATGTTTCCGGAAGTCTCGGAATAGACCGGGAATTTACCAAAATGCCCCCTAATGCAATTTTATTATATTAAAATGCACCTAAAAGGATCGCGAATTGGATTGGCGTATGCCTTTAGTAACAAATCCATTCCCAAAGATCAAGATTATAGAACCAGCCCCAGGAACTACGCAAGTGCACATATCGTTCTTTTCTTCTGGCCAAGCCCCAGTCTGACAAATCCATTCCCAAAGATCAAGATTATAGAACCAGCCCCAGGAACTGCGCAAGTGCACATATCGTTCTTTTCTTCTGGCCAAGCCCCAGTCTGACACTAGTCTTATTGTAATCAACACAATCATGCAACCCAGGAGGAGATCGTTCTTCGAGCTTCGGTCAATCAGTCAGCGAACAAGACTTAGAAATGCTCATGTGCAGGGGCACATTTTCCGAAAGGTGGGAATAGTTCCCGGACTTGCGTACGACACTCTCGTTTTAGGTTTAACTCTTTTGGGAGAGTATAAATATTACAAGGTGTGGAAAGTGTATGGAAGCCCCTGCTTGACAGAAACACCGTGTTTAGCTTTATATCCCTAAAAATGTAGAGAAGAAGACTTGTCGAGACACTTGAAAACTTGTCTTATTCACGATGATCACAAGGCTGCTTAAAACCCTTTAATGATGTTCGGGTTAGTCAAACACCAATCTTGATATGAGCAAGTATTTCAGTTAATCATGAGGAGAAAACCAACCGATATCGAGAATCAAACTCGAATGATGAAAAGTGTATGGGAATGGTCCTTGAGGAGACCGGATCTTCTGAGATCTGTTTGTGATTTTGACCAAACCAGTTATGGTTGCCTACGATCCCCTCCATGGGAGGAGCTCAGGTCGCCGTAGTTCAAGCTTATCCCGAATGAAGAGAATGAACGTTGGAATTCGAGGATCTGAGGACCTTTGAGGATTTTGAGAATTGAAAGAACATGTCCTCTTGGAGTGTCGATGGGAGACACGGATGTGAAGCCCCAGTGGGACGTCCACGACAAGTGTTTGCAGAGGAGAAATGAAATATGATCAAATGAAACATCGAACGAAAGGATGGAATTTGCACAATCTTCGCTTGTTGGTCTGAAACTGCTATCCGATAGGAACTGCGATTGGGCTTCGGGATTTCGATTGGTCTTCGGGTAATTCGGGATATCGTGACCTCTTAAGACGAGAGGTCGGCTAGGCTTTTTGCTGGCTGAACCTCTAAAGATGAGAGGCTGGCTTTCTTGGGACGTGTTTGGGATTTCTAAGGTGGAGGAATCGATTTGCCTCTAAGAATGAGAGGTCAGTCTTGGCTTTGCCAAGGGCAAGGGTAATGGTAACGGGAATATCCTCTAAAATCGAGAGGATGGCTTCAGAGGTAATTTTGAGGGACATCCGTGCTGCTTCTTTATTTGCTCTGAGACTCCTCTTGAGTAACGACCGGATCCTTCGACTTTTGCTTTCGAGAGGATCGCTGGGGACTAGGCTCTCTTTCTTTTCTCTCTTTTTTATTCTTTTTTTTTTGTCTCTCTCTTTTTTTTTCAATTTTGTCTTTGAGAGGAGCATTTCAGCTAGTCCCCAGGATGGATCATTGTTTTCCGTCGTTCTTGAGCTTGGAAATGGTCGATCTTCTTTTGAACCATGGGAGCTTCAAGGATAGTCCCTTTTCTTCTGGCGATGGCTAAGTGGGTTTCAAAACATGCCGATCTTGAAATGAAAGGGTATTATTTAGTGAGGGTGAGGTAATGGTTTTCCTATGGGTGAAAGGTTTCAACTGCAGTCCCTACCGGATGGTCCGAAAGAGATTGAGTCTTCATTTGCCTGCTTGAGTTTTACTCTGAGGAAGATCCATGCAAATTGTGAGCATACGAGGAACGAGGTGGGGAGTTGATAAGCCCCAATTTGGAAAAGATACCAGTCAGTTTTCTCACTCCGATTAATTTAAACATTAGTCATTTCAAAGCATTAGTAATTGAGCAGCACAAGTGATTATGTAGAATATGACCATTTCAATTAGATGTAACGTGGGTGTGCAAGTAATGTCTCGAGTCTAGCAAGAATAGAAACAAATATTTTATTATTGAAATAAAAGACTCATAACATGGATGTAATAGACTCAAATCATAAAAACATCTACTAGCAAAATAAAACAATATAGGACCCTACGATGTCTGACTGACTGACTTCTTCACATGGGGAATCCTTGGAATTGCGGAAGAGGATTATCGACCACCTTAGGAGGAGCTTTCTCAATTCTACCATCGTCAACCAACCTTTGAATCAACAACTTCAGGGGAACGCAGTTGTTGGTGGCATGACCGGGGTACTGATGATAGTAACAATACTTGCTGCGATCCAAACTCGGATTGTGTTTGAGAGGATGGTAGTTATCAAGCGGCTTTATCATTCCCCTTTGCATCAATACGTTGAAAGCTTCCTCAGTTGTTATCCCAAGGTCATCGAACTCTCGCTGCTTGCGCGGTGGGAACCGACCACGACTATGGACAACACTTTCTTCATGAGAGCTAATTTCGATCTTCCCTTCATCAATAAGTTCCTGGATGATCACCCTCAACTGTCTGCATTCGTAAGTGGTATGGCCCTGATATTGGTGATAGTAACAATACTTGCTCGGATCTAGTTTTGTGCTGTTATGAGGAGGGACATAATTGACTAGTGGCTGAACCAGTCCTCCGCTCACCAAAATCTTGAGGAATTGATTCATAGGCATTCCCACCTTTCCCCAGTACGCTTTCTTCCTTTTCGTCTGAACTGTCTTTGGAGGGGCCTTAGGTATTGGCGTCCCTTGCTGGATAGGGTTTATAGCAGGAATGAAAGACATCTGATTCACGGTTACGTATGAAGCCGGTACTGAATGTTGATCATGCGGGGATGATAAGTTGAAACCATATGAACTTATTGGTGGTAGAGAAACACTTCCTTGAAGGGGAGCTTGGTCAGAGTGGAATGGCAGTGATCCTTTCTGGTTGGAATGGCCGTTCACAAAATGGCACGATTCTTGGGGATCTGGCTGGTACTGACTCTTCAAATCAAGTTGTTTAGGAAAACCGAAAGTCTTAGGGATCGGTTGCTCATCCTTAATCTGAGTTTGGACCAATGTCAGGGGAAGAATCTTATCTTATTTATCCTCATTCACCCCTTTCATTACACTTCCATTCTCATGATTAACACTGCTAGCATTGATAATTTCTTCGTACGACCCATCTTCGTGACAAATTATCGTGACCCCTCGGACGCGCATCGCTTCTACAAACCTAGCGTGCGTCTCTTCCTCTTGGGCTTTGGCAACTTGGGCAAGCAATTGAGCCTTGCATTCACGAACCATGGAAGCCTCAAGAGCAGCTCGCAACTCTGCTACTGACAGATCATTTATGTCCTGCTGACCCGGTGTGAGAGGAATCCCAGACTGAGCGGATGGCATATCTCTTGCACCAGACATCTCGAATAGCAGAACAGATGAAAGCTTCGCGGGAAATTCTTTGGAGACAGGAACCCAATGACCACAGAATATCAGAGCATGCACCCAACTTGTCACCGCTACAGAGGGTAGATACGGGTTTATAAGGTAGGGATGGAAGAAGACTTTTTGAGGAAACACAGGAGAGGGAAAGGAAAAGAGGGACAGACTCGCGCAAACAATTTATTTATCTTCAAGTATAAATCAGTGTTTTAATCCTAAGTACAGTTGGGAAAGGAGAAGCCTTTATTTACGCAAACTACACCTTGGGGAAGCCTAGGGACGCAACGTTCAAATTACACTAAATGCTTTGTGTTTGAAATTAATAATAGGTAATGATACCTAAACAAGACCTAACATGATGTGAGACGAACAAGTGGTCCCAATTTCTGGGGAAATTTGGGCAGCATAACGGGTATTCTCGAAGAATTTCCAAGAAAAATCCGGCATGACCTCTCGCTAGTGCACGGTGACAATGCGGCATGATCTCTCGTTAAGGACACGCCACGAGAGTGACATGTCCCTACGTGAAACCATGTTGCATTGGCAACATGCCCACAAGGTGCAAGGTTTTGGGGAAGGTATGAGGACCTATCGTACATTTCAAAAGACAATTCATCTTGGTGTGATTAAAACGTTGTATCAAAAACCAACCGTGGGTAAGGCTTAAGTGTGGCGCCACCTATAACGCGCTAGGGGGATGGGTTTGACATTAGGCGCTCAAGCGTAGGCGAATATTATCACCGTCCGCGATGCCGTCATTCGCACCCGAGGGCTCTAAATCTATGTGGTGTAGTGTGCGGATGACTATATTCTTTTATTTACGAAAAAACGAAATTTTTTTTATATTATTTTATTTTTAAAAAAGAAAAAGAAAAAACACACACACTCTCAATGGGAACAAAGGGGAACAACAATCAACTGAGCAATCTTTAGATTCAAGGGACTGCCCTCAAACCAGTACCTGAAACATGTCCAGTGACCATTCCTGCCGCGTGACACAGGACAGCAAAGAACAAAGCTGTCTCACGACCAGGACAGTCGCTGAAACAGAATCCTGCAAAACTGGAATTAGCCCCTGCCTCTCCTTGGCAAGGAACAAAGCAAACCAACAAAGCATAACAACATAGCCACAAGAAACAAACAAAAGGCATACAAGTCGTAAAATCTCATAAAAATGCATGTACCGCACAAGATCATCAAGGATGCACATAAGATGAATACATTAGATGTCTATGTGAACGAAAGCATGACCCTCTTAGTTTTGAAAAATAGGTTTTCAAAAATGTAGTCCCCAGCGGAGTCGCCACTGAATGTGTGCACGCCGAATGAAAATAAAAATAAAGGAGTCGCGGTGCACTTTGAAAAACCTTTTGAAAGAGAATGGGTGGTCAGGTTACGTGTTTGGAAGAAACGAGAGTTCACCCAACACGCCTCGTCCGTAGACGAGTCTTTCTAATTTAGACATCCAAATAATTCAAAAAATGTGCAAACAATGATAATAGGCAAGTGCAATAAACATGAATTTTATTGAACAAATGAGATTATTACAACTTGTAGACCAATTGATCAGGGAGGCCACATCCCATTACAGCAAGGAGAACAGATTGCAACTGAAACCAAGTCTTCTGCAAAGGACCATGTATGTCGCGTGACACAGGACTCCTCATGTCCAATTGTGTCGCGTGACACCAATGGTCACCTTGCAGAGACTTTACAGCACCCAGATTACAGCAAGACCAATGAACAAAAAAAACACAATTACGAACTAGATATGAACATTAAGACAACATAATCACACCAACTGAATGATAAACTAACTAGCTAACAACTTACAACTGAAGGATGATCCCTGCAGATGGGCACGATGTGTCGCGTGACACAAGACTCCTCATGTCCAAATGTGTCGCGTGACACATGTTTACCATCTGCAGGAACCTCAAACTGAGAAACAGATTCAGCGGATGCCAAATTAAATCAATCAATTATACCAGAACCAATCAGAATAACATGAATCAGATACATATCAACCAATGGAGTGTGGATATGGGAGATCCACACTCCCTTGACATCCAAATTGCAATTACAAATATATCACATCATGAACATGCAATTGGATTCAAGTAAACACGATTTAAACAGAGAGATTGCAGTTGCCACTTGATAATCTGAGGCAGATGGAGCCTGATTATCAAGTGGAGGGGAAGGAATCACAATAAGACAAATAGATGAGAGAGAGAGAGGAAAGGAAATGTCACCCTTGTAGTCCTCAACTTCCACACCAAGTTAGGTGAAAAAGCCTTCGATTTAGCTTCTGAAGTGGAGATCTAGACACGAACTAAGAGCTGGATTGGGGTCTTCAAGGTGTTTGGGGAAGTAAGAGGCTAATTGGGTAGGAGATGTGTGAAGGATAAGGGAATTGGGTGGTTTTTTGTGTGGGAGGAAGAGAGAGAGGTTCTGGAGTGATTTTTGTAGAGTGACGTTAGAGAGTGAAAATTGGGATCTAAAACTGAGAGGGGTAGGGTCTTATTTATAGCTGCTGATCATGGTCACCTTGTGTCGCACGGCACTCTGTAACCACTTTCCAAGGCTTCGAGTTGTCGCATGACAGGAAGTTCCACCAACCGTTTTTGGCGCCAAATCTGGTTCTGGAACATTCTGGGATAATACCCAAAAAGTCCAAAATAGATTTATTCCCTTTAGGTCCCTTGGCATGAGCAAAGTACAAAAAAGTACTTCCTTCGCGAGAAACTTATGGAATGTTTTCGGAAGTCTCGGAATAGACCGGAAATTTACCAAAACGCCCCCTAATGCAATTTTATTATATTAAAATTCACCTAAAAGGATCGCGAATTGGATTGGCATACTTACAGTAATCCACCGCTACCAATATGTACTTGTTTTTCTAGGATGATGGAAATGGCCCCATGAAGTCTATTCCCCACACATCAAAGATCTCGACCTCTAATATATTGTTAAGAAGTATTTCATTCCTTCTTGAGATGATGACGGTTCGTTGGCAACGATCACAAGAAATAACAAAATTTTGAGCATCTTTGTAGAGTGTGGGTCAATAGAAACCTTATTGAAGAATCTTGGCGGCGGTCTTTGATGTACTTGCATGCACGCCATAAGGAGAAGAGTGTCAATGATGAAGTATTTTACTTACCTCCTCTTTGGTACACAACGCCTTAAGATACCATCCGCACATTGCTTGAATAGGAGTAGGTCCTCCCAAAAATAGTTTTGCACTTCCGAAATGAACTTCTTCCTTTGTTGATAACTCATTTCCGGAGGAAGTATTCTACAAGACAAATAATTTACAATGTCCGCAAACCAAGGGGTTTTGACATTGCTTATGGCAAGTAGTTGATCATCCGAAAATGAATCATCAACAGGAAGTTCCTCTTTATCGGAAATTTTCAAACTTTTTGGGAGTCAGGACAAATGATTGGCTACCAAGTTTTCCGTCCGCTTTTTGTCACAGATCTCCAAATCAAATTCTTGAAGAAGAAGGATCCATATAATGAGTCTAGGTTTGGCCTCATTCTTTTCCAATAAATAACGTATGGCCGCATGATCCGTGTACACGATGACTTTTGATCCCACCAAATATGACCGAAATTTATCGATTGTAAACACCACGGCCAATAACTCTTTCTCTGTTGTGGTATAGTTGACTTGTGCCTCATCAAGTGTTCTACTTGCATATTAGATGACATTTACCTTCTTATGCTTTCGCTACCCCAAAATGGCTCCCACCGCATAGTCACTTGGATCGCATATGATCTTGAAAGGGAGATCCCAATCTGGTGGTTGCACAATAGGAGCGGATACCAATGCCATCTTCAACCTGTTAAGAGCTTCAAGACAACAACTATCAAAAACAAACGAAACATCTTTCATTAGCAGATTAGTTAAAGGTTTAGAAATTTTTGAAAAGTCTATTATAAATCGCCGGTAAAAACCGGCATGTCCCAAGAAACTTCTCACACCCTTCACATTGGTGGGTGGAGGTAATTTTTCTATCACTTCTACCTTAGCCTTATTACTTCAATCCTCTTTTCGGACACCATGTGTCCAAGAACAATTCCCTCTTTGATCATAAAATGACACTACTCCCAATTAATCACAAGGTTGACCTCTTCACAACGTTGCAAAAATTTGTACAAATTTTGCAAACATTCATCAAAGGAACAACGATAAACTGAAAAGCCTTCCATGATATTTTCAATAAAATCCGAAAATATGGCCATCATACATCTTTGAAAAGTGGCGGGAGTATTACATAATCTAAATGGCATTCTTCTATAAGTAAAGGTGCCACATGGACAAGTAAAAGTAGTTTTTTTCTTGGTCACTCGGATGTATAGGTATTTGGAAAATTACGGAGTAACCATCCAAGAAACAAAAATATGAATGCTTTGCCAATCTTTCAAGCATTTGGTATATAAAGGGAAGGGGGAAATGATCTTATCAGGTGGTTTTATTTAATTTTCTATAGTCAATGCACATTTGCCAACCTGTGACGGTTCTAGTTGGGATTAATTCATTCCTATCATTCCGAATGACCGTCATGCCTCCCTTCTTAGGGACGACTTGAACCGGGCTAACCCATTTACTATCTGAAATTGGATAGATAATTCCCGCATCAAGCAATTTAAGGACTTCCCTTTTTACAACCTCTTTCATGTTAGGATTAAGCCTTCTTTGATGCTCAATTAAAAGCTTATGATCTTCTTAAAGATCAATCATATGCATGCAAATCCTAGGGTGAATTCCATTTAAACATCAATGGTATATCCGATGGAATTTTGATGCAATCTAAGTTTTCTCTATAATTTTTCAGTTTCGAGAGGAGTTAGATTGGCATTAATAATCACCGGATAAGTAGAATTAGGGCCAAGAAATCCATACCTGAGATTCGGAGGGAGAGGTTTAAATTCAGCATGAGGTGCCTTACTTACCTCATTGTTGGATGGTCGCTTTAGCTTCTAACTCTTCAAATTTGGTGTTTTCATTCTTTGCTACAGGGTTAGCATTAAGATACATGGTATAATATTATATCTCATCATCATCATTATCATGCAAACACCTCAAATCTAGAAGACATTTTTCAAGCGGGTCTCTAGGTTGTGGTTTTTCAAATTTCTTGCTTATAGATTCTAGCATGTTAACACCAAAGCAAGGGTTCTCAAGATTAGGACAATTCATTAATTTTGATAAATTAAATTCAACTTTCTCATCACCAATATTTAAAGAAAGTTTACCATTTTTAACATCAATAATTGCCCAGGGCGGTGGCAAGGAATGGCCTCCCTAGAATGACGAAAATGTGATAATATTCTTCCATCTCAAGAACTACAAAGTTGATAATGATGATTAATTTCCCTATTCGACAAGGAACATCCTCCATAATACCCACTGAGTATTTAATGGAGCGATCCGCTAGTTGGAGAGAAATTGTGGTGGGTTTCATCTCCCCCACACCTAGTTTCTTACTTACCGAAAGCGGAATGAGACTCACACTTGCCCCAAGATCTAACATAGCATTATCAACATTGTATTTATCTATATTGCATGGAATAGAGAAAGTGTCGGGATCTTTTAGTTTAGGAGGAATTTTTCTTTGTAAAACGACACTTACATCCTCCATCAATGATACGATCTCATACTCCTCAGGTTTCCTCTTATTTGAAAGAATATCCTTTAAGAACTTAGCGTAAAAAGGCATTTGTTGTAAATCATCGGTAAAGGTATGCTGATGTAAATAGACTTTAAAACATCTAAATTTTTGCAAATTGTTTGTCATGTTTGGCCTTTACGAACCTTTGAGGGTATGGTATTGGCGGGTCAAAATTTCTAGAAATGTTAGGGAATTTCGTCCCCTTTTTGACCTCTTCATTAGTCTCAACCATTGGTGGGGTTGGATTAACATTCTCCTCATTAGGTTTGATAATTTCCTTAGGAGGGGTATCTACTAGCTCTTTCCTGCTTCTAGTTACTATCGCCTTAACATGCTCCTCGGGCATTTGCAGTTGACCGGGAAAACTCCCTTGTGGTCTATACGAGGTCCCGCTTGTTGATCTTATTGGTTTTCTAGCATTTTATTATGGGTGGCTAGATTATCAATCCTACCATTTAGCAACTTAAAGCACTCCCCAAATTCATTGCTAGTATTTTCTTGTGCATTTTTATTTTCCACAATGAAGTCCATCAAGAGATCCAACTTTGATTTAAGGGGAGGGAAAGCATTAGGATTGCTATTGAAATTATTTTGTGCAAATCCTAGTGGGTGTATAGAAGTTTGTGGGTTTAAAACATTGTTACTCATATAGGAAAAATCTGGATGATTTTTCCATTCCTGGTTGTAAGTGTTTGAATACATACCACCCTTTTGGCCATAGGAGTTAACATAATTGGCTTGCTCACTAGAAGTAGTGCCAAGCAAGTCACAACTTTCAACAATATGTGAGTTTTACCCACTTAGTTCACAAACAACATTAATGTTGGCCATGGGATTCACATTCAAATTTTCAAATTTCTTTAAAAGCATATCAACTTTAAAAGACAAGATAGTAACGACATCAACATTGTATTTACCTGGAGTCCCATGCGGTTGTTCCCTCTCATTTGACCATTGATAATGGTTCAAGGCGATGTTCTCGATCAAATCATATGCCATCTACCGCCTTGTTCATTTGTGCTCCTCCAGCGGCGGCATCAATGGTCTCTCTATTTTTGAATGTGAGACCATTGTAAAATGTGTGCACTATCAACCATTTCTCGAGACCATGGTGAGGGTGAGGGCACATCCTTAGGAGTTCTTTGTATCTTTTCCAAGCGTCAAATAGTGATTCGTCTCCTTTTTTACTAAAGTTGGTGATTTTAGTACGGATTTGAGCGGTCTTACTTGGAGGGAAGAAACGCCCAAGGATAGCTTCTTCCACTTGATCCCATGTTGTCAAGTAATTTTGAGGGATATAATTCAATCATTGTTTTGCCTTATCCTTCAAAGAGAAAGGAAATAGGTGCATCCTTATAGCCTCCTGTGTGACACCGACAATTAGGGTAGTGTCACAATACTCCAAAAAGGTTTGCACATGTGGGTGAGGATCTTCAAATGTCATTCCGCTGAATTGGTTGTTCATAACCATATATAGTAGTTGCGGCTTGATGCCAAAGTTGGTCGCATCGGCATTCGGCACAACAATCGCTAATCTAGCACCCAGGGTACTTGGATTGACAAAGTCCCATAAGGTTTTAGGTGGTGGTGTCTCTGGTTCTCCTTTCGCTATTTTTTTGTTTTATTAATTCCCTTAGTTTTCTTAGCCTCTCGCGAAAGGTTCTTTCAGATTCCGGATCAAATTTTTCAAGAAATATATGGGTTCTTTTCATATATGCCAAGAACACATAATGAAAAAATGTAAATGATTAAAGGCAATTACTAAAATAGTAAACCATTTTCCCTGGCAAAGGCACCAAAAACTTGTTAAGCCTAAACTTAATGGATTAATTATTATCTGCAAATGCACGATGTAGAAATAGTATAGGAATGGAAATGCGGGTCGATCCCATGATGATAATGTTTAATATGTAAAAAACTTACTTTTATGTAAAGATAATGAAATAAAATATGAATTAGGAAAAAAATGTTGGTGTTATGCTCTAGGCGTATAACTCTTTTGACTCATAGTTAATAACCGTTATGTAATCGTCTTTATCATTTATAATAGAGAATGTTTATCTTGAGTATTATATGTTTTACATGTTTATTATAATATTATGTGTCCCTAGTTATTGTGAATGACTAGTATAAGTTGGTAATGACCCATCTATGAGATTTATGACATGGTCTATGGTCATATATGTCATGATTAAATCTCAATATAGTCGTGTCATTAGAATCCTTATTACCTGAGATTATCATCGTCTTCCACATGATGAACGTTGTGTTTGATGTAGTCTAACACTATCTTTAATAGGATAGCAATAAGGGCTATGTTGGCACGGCTGGATTCTTGTAGGGAAGAATGATAAGTCAAGATGGGATTTGTCCCTTGTAAAGAGAGATGTCTGCTTGGGCCCCTATATGAAGTGTGTTGATGAAATGTGTGGCCACACTCAAGAGATTTGATAGAGATCAAATTCACTTGGATTATCAACATATTTGGAGTCGAGAAAGTGTATTGAACAATATAAGTTGACGTGGACCATGACTTATATTCAATATGACATCATGAGACAAAGGGATTGTGACAATGATCTATCAAGAAATCAAGCTTTGATGTTATATTAATTGGATGAACATAATGGCTTGCTAGAAACCACTTATGTCTTGTGAGGATCGATGTTTCAGCTCACTACCAACATAAATATAATTCCTATAGGGTCACACAAAAAGAACGGATTGAAAATGATTTAAATCTGGAAAAAGGGTGATTGTCACGACTCGTGACCAGGAGCACGACTTGTGCCTTCGATCAGCACGAGTGAATTCCTAGGCACGAATCGTGCCACGACTTGTAAAGGTAGATACGAATCGTGCCCTTTTGGGATGACTCGTGATCACGAGTCATGCCCATAGGGACGACTCGTGCCTTTTGCTGAAAAGTCCGATTTTGGCTTGAATTAGGGTTTTTCTCCCTAAGTGTTAGGGATATTTATAAAGTATAAATAGCCCCCTTTTGCTCAGCCAAGACACACGAATTTTAGGGTTTGAGAAACACAAATTTCTTGATTTTGATTACGAATCAATGATCAAATCACCCTAGATTCAATTCCATATTAGCCATAGATTGTTGAAAAGAGTTTCAACAATCGAGGATCATCTAGCAATCCAACAAGATTCGATCTTGATTCGTTCGCGTGTGGATTACCAATAGAGGGTGATTGTTATATCACCTAAAGCTTGAAGTGTCACGACCCTTAACCTAGGCACTATTTTGATCACATGTTGAGCACGTGTATGTAGTGTGTGTTGCACCTCATTTCATGCATTTCATTATATTTGTGAGTATTATGTGTTAGTTTTAATATTTTAATAACTTATTTGACATTTTAAGTATGTTAATAAATTAAATTATATTAATTAATGACTAATTGAAGCTAATAAGAGTTGTGAAGTTGAAGTAGTAATTTTGAGTAAGTAACATTTTATTATGAGACGGAGTAAACTAGTAATTAGGGGTGGACATGGTTCGGTTTGGTTCGGTTTGGAAGGAATTTGGTGACCAAACCGCTAGTACTCGGTTTGGGAAAATCCCAAACCAAACCGAACCATAGAAAATTTCAAACCAAACCAAACCACCTCGGTTTGGTTTGGTTTGGTCTCAAACCACGGTTTCATAAACGGTTCAAACCGTGGTCCGAACTGTGGTCTAGACCGCTATCCGAACTACAAACATGTCCAACTAAAAGCGTTGCTCTTTACATTTTTTTTATCAAACTAGCAATCATATTTATTAAACATAAAACACAAATACTACTATCCAAATAGGAATGAGTTTTAGTAAACTGAAAGTTCATTGTTCTAAGAAGTACAACAAAAGAAACCATCTCAAAACAAATTACAAGACATTGTGTAAACCGCGGTTCGGTCTGAATCGGTTTGGTTCGGTTCGGTTTGGTTCGGTTTTGAGGTTCCAGACTGCGAGCTGAACCGAACCACACATTTTATTAAATTTTCAAACCAAGCTAAACCATTTATAGAAAAAAACCAAACCAAACTGCGTGGTTTGGTTCGGTTCGGTCTCAAACTGCGGTTTGAACCGAACCATGTCCACCCCTACTAGTAATTTTGGCTAACATTTTATTATGGGACGGAGGGATTATAAGGGTACAATAGTAATTTGCCCACTTTGTGTTTTGCTTACATGAAAATAATTTGACAACAAATTAGTTCTCACGTGGCCAAGGTTGAGGTGTAGGTTATTTGGGATTTTATTTCTCAGGTTGGATGACTCATGTCCTGTTTTCAATCTCACAAATTAATAACTTAGTCATTTTCTTCCTCTTCTTACTTTGGCTTGAAAAGAGAATTAGAGAGGGAAGAGAGAAAACATCAGACCAAATATTACTCTTGTTCCTTCTTCCTTCAAAATATAATACCTAGGTTTTCATTCAAGAATTCACCAAAAATTCAAGACTTGTCCGTTCTTCGATCCGACTGCGTCTAAATGTTCGGGAAGCGGAGTAGATCAGTTCCATCTGATTAAAATTTTAACACTTTCGTATTATTTTGGAGGTAAGTTATTATTTTTCGTCTTTAATCTTGCTCATATAATATTTAAGTTAAAAATTCATGATGTATAAATGTTGCATGTGGTATTTGGACATTTTCTTGGAGTTTGGAATGGATGGAAATGAAGTTTGGTGGTTTGTTGTACTAAGAAAAGGTAAGTAAGCTCACATGTTCACTTGGCATGAGCCATTGTCTGTTTCTTGTATTGATACATATGTCTGCAGAGAAATTATGCTGCTCTTGTAACTTAGTTCTGCAAATAAGCTGCCTGGAGCCAAGTTCTGATGTGTTTGGGGAAGCGTGTTTGGGGAACAAGCTTTAAAGACCCTGACTTCAGTTTGTTCTCTGAATGAACGAGCCCCAGCTAATCTTGGTCAGCTAGCTGATGAGCTTGACTTTTATAGTTGTAAAACATAATGGATATTGTTAAAAAAATTAATGAGTTTTTGCATACGACTTAATGTTGTAAAATGCTAAAAACAATTATTATGTGGCATCGAAAAGGAAAAGGTAGGAAAGAAATTGAAGGTTGTTAAACATTGCTGAATTGTTCAGCACCAGATGAGAATTTCTGCTGAAGGTCACGACTCGTGCTGTAGGTCACGAGTCGTTCCCAGCTTTGGCAGTCGTGACACGAGTCGTGCAAGAAATTGCACTCGTGTAGACTAGTGGCACGAGTCGTGCTGTCTGGCACGACTCGTGCCCTGCCCTGTTTTGTTGCATCATTTTCCAAGCAATGTAAGGCTAACTATCTAACATATATTTTAACCAATTGAACACTATAATCCAAGTACAACATATGAGCTACAAAAGGATGTCTTTACATACCAATTGTGATATTTGGAAGGTTGTTAAATACTTGGTTAAATAGGTTGGAATACTTGAATTCCATGAAACCTAAATTGTTTTATATCCTTATATGGTTGATGATAGATCCTTGAATTGTTAAATTAAGTGTGTAGACCTTATGTGTTACACATTTTGGACTTGTTTGACATCTTTATGGTGTGCTTGATAGGATTCCCTACTTTGGAATCCTAAGTTAGTGATACTTGTTATCATCTTGTTATTATCTTGATATGATATATTTGGTATGGTTCCCTACTTTGAAATCATCTATTGGTTGTTTAAGCAAGTATTTATTACTGTGCTTTTATTTAAAGTCCAGTTGGTACTTGATTTTTCGGGCATTGGAATGAGATTATAATGGCACCCGAGCCAAGTTCATTATGATACCATTCACTGGTTTCCCATTGTTTCCCCCCTTCCATTGGCCATGGTTTGGGTTGTGGGCTAGCTCCCCTTTTTGGGTAAGGTCTAGTTGCACATTGGGGTATGACTTTGTGTCATTTTCACCCATTTGTTGATGTTGTTACTTGGTTCCGGAACCGCTTCTTCAGCTGTTGATGCTGCTCTAATTGTTATATCTTTTTGGGATTAAACATTGGCTCAGTATCCTTCTCAGTGTTACATTATAGCACTTATGTGTTAATTTATACCTCCTTCTATGTGTTTACAAGATTGTGATGTATATGATGAATAGTTGATATATGTTTTCCTAATGTGATTGCATATCATCTTGCTGGATATATAATAGCTTATTGAGATTTATCTCACCCCGTCCTTTTATTGTTTTCCTTATACCAGGGCGAGCCAGGGAATAGGCCACGTTGAGCAAGGAGAGGACGCCGAGTTGGGTTGTTATTATGGGAAAGGTATTTTGTAGTGGTTTACATTATGTAAATATAAAACCAAGGGGTAGTATACCCGAGACTTGAGATGTATGTCACTATTTTGAAACTATTAGGTGATTGTAAATATGGTAAGCTTTTGGACTATGTTCCTTAAGTTGTAAATGGTTTGTAAAATGGTGTTTGAATTTAAGTAAGGTGTGTTACTTTTAGTAGTATAGAAATGAAAGTTTTTAAGTTAAACAGGTTTTATATATCAAATGTTTTGAAAGGACATTTCGAAAGTTTTATAAAAATAAAGGCGTCTTCCGAGCGTGTTCCGGGCGTGGGGCCAAGTAGGACCACGATTCGGGGCGCGTCATGAAGGCCTAGAATTGTTGATTCATCATAAGGAAGAACAAGGAAGAAGATCAAAGTTTCATCCACGACTCAAAGGTGAATTGCGATTCATGTACGAAAGACAAACTCGCAACAAAGGTTAGTAAATCTATATTCATAGTTTTAATCTCTTCATATTAGACGGATTCATGGCTAGGGTTTTGTGGTTTATTCCAAGTCTTCCACTGCGTATATAACCCCAAAACCAACAAAAAAATTGTTGATTATATATAAATTAATACAAAATACTATTTTTAAATTGGACTCTTTATAATGAAGGAAATTTTCGGGATTGAGATTTAAACAACATGTATTCATCAAGAATTGATCATGCTTTATATAAAAGATTTTATCAAAAATCAAGGATGATACATTGGTCGTGCTATCTTCTCACGATCAAGGCCTATCACATGTATTTTAAGATTAACACGGCCTTTCTCTCGATGGTTCCGTACATTAATCAAAATCCATTAAGTTCATATTAAATTCACGTATTTTCCAATTAAGGATCATCGATAGGCAATTAAACTAATATCGTGATTAATAGTGCCTAGTTTAATTCATATGGTTCCGTTAATCAAGATTCACGGCTAATTCCATCTATTGATTAACTAAAATTATATAAATAAGGACGTCTACAAAATATATGTATTAAGAGTAATATGAAGAAAATTGATTTAGGATTAACAAGAAGAAAGAAGCATGATTTAAAATAAATAACACATGATGTTAAGTTTCCAACCCCAAGAACTATGGAGATTACTCACAAGTCATTACAATAATAAAAGATGAATAATATATGAAATGATAGAGAAGAAGAGAAATACTTATTCAGAAAATAAAGATAGAGATAATGGCTGAAAAATAAACCTCAAGAATTTTATTTCTTCAAACTCAAACTTTTGCTCAAGAACACTTGATTAATCTCTCAAAATCTGAAAATAATTGATGTTATGTAATACAAATGATAATAGAGTATGTTTACAATAGTTATCGGATATCCAAATATGCTAAATACATGTCTTTATATAGGCCTTTTAGCCTAATGTCGCACCACTTATCAAAAGGTTTTTCAAAAAGGTGACTTTAAAATATGTCAGAATGATGTAACAGCTTTGGCATGTGCGTCTCAAAGTACATACACGGCCGTGCAGACCATTTTTGGTTTTGACATTCCCAGATGAAAAATGGCACGGCTAGTGCGCCCCCGAGCTGGCACACTCGTGCTTTGCTTCATACTCGGCCGTGCAAGCTCTGGACTGCTCTGTTTCTTCCATTTTCTTCTACAAAAATGTTCCCCTTGCTTTTATTCATTTGTTCCACCTTATAAGTTATGTACCAAGCTTGTTTTCACACCAAAAATGTATTAAAATTCTGTTTCAATCACGAAAACTATCAACCAAATATAACATTCGTGTAATATAATAAAACAAGCTAAATTAAACTAAATTTAATTAAAACTAAACTAAATAAATGATGTAAATATTAGACTGATTATAAAAATAAGTCATTTATCACATCACCTTGATATATGACGTATACTTGGAACCATCATCACACTCAACATTGTGCTTGTGTACTTTTTCTCCATTTCCAGGTCTTGCTTTACGTCCATCCGATAACTCGTAATATTTGTTCTCCACAAAGCCCTTACTGTGAATCCTGACAATAAACCCAATTAAGATTCCTTCCAACTAAACGGAGTAACAAATAACTTCAAAAAAATGTAACAATTAAAGTAAAATAGTCCCTCCGTCCCATAATAAGTTCCACACTTCTTTCCCAAAATAAATGTCGCGTTTCTAAATAAGGAAAGTGTTTTTTTATGCACAAACAAGTAAATCACATTACTTAACAACATTGATAAGTCAAATGCGACATTTATAGGGAAGAGGGGTAACAATAAAGACTCAGCTAAAGCCTAACACGGTGAGGGAAAGAGAAAAATATTGAAGATAAAGTTACTTCTGCCTAAGATACTCTGTAAAAGGGAGGGGTAAGCTGGAGGGGATTGTGAGGGGTGGTTTGGGGATGGGGAAGGCATGCTTTGCATACTAAAGCCACTGCCAAGTAAAACTGAGCTTTTATCAAAATTTACTTACATCACATGGGAATAAATATACAGATTCTAGACCATCAGATAGTGGTCACATGCATTTCTCGAGATAATATTTACCTATCTCCAGCATATAAGTCCCAACTTGTCCCCTAAAAGAGTGAAAGAAATTACATAAAGCAACTAAGTGCACAAGTACATGTATCCCTCGTAGTAGAAAGCAGAATTTACGTCTTATGTTTTCCCCTTGCATCATTGCTACGTTTAAATCAAGAACAAGATTCAGATGTTGCACCAAGATTATCTTCAGGATCAGATTCTAGATTCAATGCCTCTCAGATTTCTTCCTCAACCTGCTCAAGACATGAATACCCATTAATTACTTACATATTGAGACCCAATCAAGCATAGAAGCATAACAGTCTCCAAAAGTATGGGACTCAAATCATTTCACACAATAAAAATTGTCAGGGTACACCATTACCATTAAAAAGACTGTAGATCCAAAAGCGACTATCTAGTGTTCCATATATTAGGAATATAATATAATATCATTATATTATATTCAAAGTATATATTGTTATATATTAGATTAGGAAACACAATCCTTGTATTAGGTTAGGAAACACAATCTTTGTATTAGATTAGAAACCTTCTCCTTCTAGGAATTAGAAACCTTCTCCTTCTAGGAGATTACTTTCTTATTGTAATCCTATAAATATGTATCTCTAGCATCATAATCAATTGAGTCATTCAATTCAATTCTTCTCTTCCATGTTTTGATTGACTTCGTCTAACTCTCCTTATTCTAATATGGTATCAGAGCATTAAGATACATAGAAGAACTTCTCCGACTCCAACTACCAAAATCCCCACTACCCCCCCCCTTCAACCACCAATCTTGGCAAAACCCTTAAAGGCAACCCCCCCCCTCTTAAACCACCATAACCCAATCGGCTCAAAAACCCGTTTGACCGAAATCCTAAACCTTTTTGTAATTCAACCCCCTCGGCTCAAAAACCCTTTTGACCAAAACCCCAATTTTTTTTTACAAAAACCCTTTGACAAACACGTGAGGGGTGAAACCCCTACTTGTACAAGGTGACTTCACGTGCTCGTCTCACGCGTGAGGGGTAAAACCCTTGTACAAGGTGACTCCACGTGCATAACCCCTACTTCAAAAACCCCTCGGCAAAACCGAAAACCCCAATTTTTTTACAAAAACCCTTTGACCAACACGTGAGGGGTGAAACCCCTACTTGTACAAGGTGACTCCACGTGCTCGTCTCACGCGTGAGGGGTAAAACCCCTACTTGTACAAGGTGACTCCACGTGCATAACCCCTACTTCAAAACCCCCTCGGCAAAACCGAAAACCCCTCTCTCTACTACATTTCTGAGCTAATGTAACACATCTAATGCAACGACAGAGCTAATGTAACACATCTAATGCAACGACAGAGCTAATGTAACGCATCTAATGCAACGCCAGAGCTAATGTAACGAGTCTAATGTAACGAATAAGCTAAAGAGCTAATGTAACGCATCTAATGCAACGCCAGAGCTAATGTAACGCATCTAATGCAATGCCAGAGCTAATGCAACGACAGAGCTAATATAACGGCACATTTTGATTAATGCAACGGCTTTGATCTCAGCGTTACATTAAATTTTTTGGCGTTACATTAGATTTTTCTAATGTAACGGCTAAATTACTAATGCAACGCCGAAATAATTCCCTCTTTTTTTTAAGGCGGGCTAAAGAATTTACTTTCCCTCTTCTTTTTTTTCCGGAAAAAATATCAAAGCCCGGGAACCGCTCCATTGTTTATTCTTTATCTTGACCTAAATATTTCCAATTTGGCCCCCCTGAAAATTTACTATTGACCCCCTATACACTATATCCTATATATTATACCCTATACCCTATATACTATACCCTATACCCTATATCCAATACCTTATACGATACCCTATACCTTATATACTATACCCTATGCCCTATACCCTATATCCTATACCCTATACCCTATATACTATACCCTATACCCTATACCATATATCATATACGCTATACCCTATACTCTATATCCTATACCCTATATCCTATACCATATACCCTATATCCTATACCCTATATACTATATCATATACCCTATACCCTATACCCTATATCCTATACCCTATACCCTATACCCTATATCCTATACCCTATACCCTATACCCTATATCCTATACCCTATATACTATACCCTATACTCTATACCCTATACCCTATACTCTATACCCTATACCCTATACCCTATACCCTATACCCTATACCCTATACCCTATACTCTATACCCTATACTCTATACCCTATATCCTATACCCTATATACTATACCATATACCCTATACCCTATACCCTATATACTATACCCTATACCCTATATCCGATACCCTAGACCCTATACCCTATACTCTATACCTTATACCCCATAGGGTATAGGGTATAGTATACCCTATACCCTATATACTATACCCTATACCCTATATCCTATACCTTATACCCTATATAATATACCCTATATCATATACTCTATACCCTATACCCTATATACTATATCCTATACCCTATACCCTATATCATATACCCTATATCATATACCCTATATCCTATATCCTATATACTATACCCTATAACCTATATTCTATACCCTATACTCTATACCCTATACCCTATACCCTATATACTATACCCTATGGTATATGATATAGGATATAGGGTATATGGTATATGGTATAGGGTATAGGGTATAAGATATATTATATAAGATATAGAGTATATGGTATAGGGTATAGGGCATAAGGTATAGTATATAGGGTATAGAGTATAGGATATAGGGTATATGGTACTTTTTCTAGATATTTACTTTTTCTAGATATTTACTTATTTTATTACTAATTACTATTACTGTTATAATTATTTAATATTTTTATTTTTTTCAATTATTATTATGAGATAGTATTATTTTATTACTAATTACTATTACTTTTATAATTATTTAATATTTTTATTTTTTTCAATTATTATTATTAGATAATATTATTTTATAGTTTAAATTATTATTAATTATTAATTATTTTTATTAATTATTATAATATTACTAATTACTATTACTGTTATAATTATTTAATATTTTTATTTTTTTTCAATTATTTTTTTCAATTATTATTATGAGATAATATTATTTTATAATTATTTAATATTTTTATTTTTTTCAATTATTATTATGTGATAATATTATTTTTATTAATTATTATTTACCATTAAATGCATCACATCCAATGGTTCAAATTTATTCCATAAAAACAAAAACACACTTTTCTTTGATTGGCTCTCAAATATTCACATGGATTCACAATAAATCAATCAAGACCATTAATAACACTCAAATCTAATGATCCTAATTCATTTACTTCCCCAAAACAAAACCCTACCCACACCCTACCCACTTCAACAATCTCTCTACCTCCCTCTCATCTATCTCTCTAACTCTTCTCTCTCTTTACTCTTCCAGCACCCTACCCACTACCCTTCATCATCTCCGGCGACGGCGATGGCAACGGTGGCCCCTCCCCATCGCCACTTCTCGACTGTGCCGCTTCTCCAGATTCCATCTTCTCCCTCTTGACGATGAAGAAGAAGAACCCACCCAAGATTTGTCAGAAATCTTCACCACTTTCCAACAAGAACTTTCCTCCGACTTCTCGGACTTCGACCCGTCCGCCGTCGAAACTAACTCATTTGAAGATCTTACGGTGGTCTCAGCCGCATCTGAGTGTAGCCCGAGCTCATCTGTGGTGTTAAAGGTAGAAGAGGAAGATGATGATAAAGAGAAGGTGATTAGACACCTTCTAGAAACTTCTGATGACGAGCTGGGGATACCCAGCAAAGTGGACGGTGGAGATCTTGATGATGAGGTTGAAATCAACGGTGGTGAAGATCTTTCCTTCGCTCTATGTGACGGGTTGTGGGAGATTGAAGATGAGGCAGCTAATTACTATACCTTGTTACAGTCTGAACTTTTCATGTAGCTCTTCTTTGGAGGGGTTAGAAGTTATAGAACTTAAATGTTAGGGGGTTTAAAGTGAAAATGAAGTGATGCTGGAAACTTAATGGGACTCATTTTGAGGGGTCCCTCGTTTTCTGAAAAGTTAGATTTGGGTCCCCAATTAATCTAGAATTATTAGTAAGACTTAATAGGAAAAAAAATTGATATTTGAAATATTATGTATCTTTTGGGAATGAAGTTTGTAAATACATGTTAATTATCATGTAAATTAATTTTTTATATAATATTTTTTTATTATTTAATTGTATATACTCCCTCCGTCCCGCTAATATCCACACTAACACAGTTTGCGCGGGAATTAAGGAATATGTTATTTTAATAAAATGTTGTGAGTGTAAAAGTAAAATAGGAGAGAGAATGAGTGGAGGAAATAGTAAATTATAATGGTGTTGTGAGTATTAAAATAATGTAGGAGAGAGAATGAGTGGAGTAGGGTGAATATTTTATTAATATAAAGTTTTCTTTTTGGGAGTGTGCGGTTTGTAATGGGACGCCCAAAAAGAAAAGTGTGCGATTTGTAGCGGGACGGAGGGAGTATATTACTATTAGTAATCAATATTAATACATAACAACAGCCGTTACATTAGGTGTGCATCTAATTTTTGGCGTTACATTAGGTATTCAACTACTTTTTAAATTGGCGTTGCATTAGGTACTCATCTACTTTTTGGCGTTGCATTAGGTGTTCATATAGTTTTAAAATTGGCGTTGCATCAGGTATTTACCTAATGCAACGCCAAAGCTATGGCGTTACATTAGCTTACTATGTCGTTGCATTAGACCTAATGCAACGCAAGAGAATGCAACAGCCATTTGGCGTTACATTAGGTCTAATGTAACGGTTATTGGGCCCTAATGCAACGAAAATTGGCATTACATTAGCTCAGAAATGTAGTAGTGCTCCACAACCCCCCGTTTCCGACGTAGTCATGCTCCAACCTATCACCACCTCGGATGCGAGGAACCACATCTCTTCAGAAATGACACACATGTCCGGGAACACATCTTCAACTCGTCATCAAACCTGGTTCATCTCATCACTCTTCAAGATTGGACTTATCCAAAGACCGTCCATCTTGCGGGGGCATATTAGGAATATAATATAATATCATTATATTATATTCAAAGTATATATTGTTATATACTCCCTCCGTCCCACGTTAGTTGAGACTTCTTTCCCTTTTGGGCCGTCCCACGTTAGTTGAGACTATCCAAAATGGCAAAGGAATCTTCACTATTTATCCCACTCATTCTCTCTCCTATTTCACTTTTACACTCACAACATTCTCTCTCCTAACTATTCCTTCCACTCATTCTCTCTCCTATTTAATTCTTCATACTCACAACATTTTCTTTCACTTTTTCTCTCACTTACTTTTCCTTAATTGTTGTGCCCAAAAAGTTAGTCTCAACTAACGTGGAACGGAGGAAGTATTAGATTAGGAAACACAATCCTTGTATTAGGTTAGAAAACACAATCTTTGTATTAGATTAGAAACCTTCTCCTTCTAGGAATTAGAAACCTTCTCCTTCTAGGAGATTACTTTCTTATTGTAATCCTATAAATATGTATCTCTAGCATCATAATCAATTGAGTCATTCAATACAATTCTTCTCTTCCATGTTTTGATTGACTTCGTCTCTCTCTCTCCTAAAATCTAATACCATGGACAAGCAAAAGTCGTAAAATAGTAATGAAACCCTTATAAAAGAAAAGGGAACCAACTTCAGAACCCATAGCATACATCCAGTCATGCTAATTCCTCAAAAAATGACTCCACAAAGTCCACACTAGAAAGTCAGGGTTCCCAGAAATTATGTGTGCTCTTTCTAATTTGTAATCCTTACCATTCAGCAGCCGAATTCCAATTCAATCAACAAAAATGGAGTACTCCACACATCACAATCCATCTCTCAGTGAAGAAGCAAACTATAAACTGTGCGTACCTTTTTTTTATGGATAAATTAAAGGGGTACAAATAAACTACTCCACAACAGGTTATGCAGCGTGTATACACAAGCAGTATACTCAAACGAAATAACCTAGCCAACAACAAAGCTACTCCAAACTTCTTATAAAAAAAAAAAACCAAATAAACTACTCCACAAAAGAATCTACCAAAGACGTCGATGACTCCCTATAACAGCAACAATAAGAAAAGCTTTAGAAGCAGGTATGCCCTGTGAGGGATATGCACGTCCTGCACATGTATCGTGTGAGCTTCTCGCACGTATATTCAGTTCGTCTCCTTGGAAGAATCTAGATCAAGGGTCTCTTTTCCCGCGTATGCCTTTTTCCCGTATATGCTCTTTTTCCTGCACATGCCCTCTCCCGCATATGCTTTTTTCCGCAAAAAAACAGTATTTTATCTCAGCAATTTCCCTAATTGAGCAAGGTCGTGGAAGGTCTCCGTTCCACAAATAGGAATCATTGAGGAGTTCTGGGTTGAAGGCTAGAATAGGGGAGTTAGTCATGTGGCCCAACTGCGGGTTTACACGAGACTTAGCTAGGCTTAATGAGGAGAATTGAGAGATTGGTCCCCACAAGGGACACGCGGTGCCTTTCTGCAAATCTGTTGGGACAAGCCAATGAGAGAGTGCCACAACACGTGATCCCTCATGTGGGCACACTTTCCAACACCTATAAATACCCAGGTCATTTATTAAGGCCAGCTACAATGATTCGGCCAGACCTGTCCTGTAATACATGTTCTCTCCTTAGCCTAGTTAGTCCATATTCTCGCTCCGCCTCTCCATCTCTCTTCCGTGGTTCGTGTAACACCACCGTGATACAACCCCCTATATGACTACCTACAAAAACCCTGCAACCTTGATTCACATCTCGCCATCCTAAAAATAACCATCAATACCTTTCCCCAAGTATCATCCGAACGAGCATTAAGGGGTGGCATACCAATTACGAATACTACTTCACTTGTAAAGAGGTTTTCCTACCTTTGCACAAATATAACAAATATTGACATAAGTTTTGTGATTTTCTTAGGCCTGTTGGCGATAATATGGATATGATGACAACAGGCCTATAAAACTTAAATTGAGAAAAGAAACAACTAATTATTTATTGATTATAGCTTGACAACTTCCAAATAACCTACTTAGTCAGAATATATAAATAATCACGCCTATATTGTAAAAGCGAGATATGGAGATACATAGTATTAGACTTTGCCAATTTATTGTCGCAAAACCCTATGCTCAATAAGTTATACTCCCTCCGTCCCACTATACTTGACACTTCTTTCCATTTTGGGCCGTCCCACTATACTTGACACCTTCAAAAAATAACCAAGTTTTTATATTTTTATATTCACTCTACCCCACCACTCATTCTCTCTCTTCATTTTCTACCACATATTTATTCAACCAACACTACTATTTACCCCACTCATTCTCTCTCTTCATTTTCCACCACACATTTTTTTTATTTTATTCTTTTTCCTTGGTTTTTGAACCCACCCTTTGGGTGTCAACTATAGTGAGACGGAGGGAGTATACAATATCATACTTTCTAAAATGATGCAAATATAATTTATTTATTACTCATTTGAAAATGTAAGGAAAGAGAAGTTAAGGAAAGCAAACATAAAAGTCGTCTACACTCGTACGATTAAGATAATAAATAATAATTTAGACAAAGATACTTAAACATGTTCTTCACTATCTTTGACAATTCGCTCCATCTCCATCAAGGGGAACCCTGAGGTTAGGTTCGTAAAAGGTGTTAGAGGTAGAAACTGAGACAAGGAAAAATCATACGAGCTATGAAGGAATTATTCTCTCTGTGTATTGATCTCAAAGAATGATACAAGTATATATACAATGATTTACCTCTACTCCAAGGTAATTAGAACTCTTTCCTAATCTATATATGGTAAATAGAAGTCCTTATTTAACAATACAATAATCACCTATTATTATTGAGAAATCTCCTAAATCTCGGCTTATACCCCCCCCCTCAAGCTAGATGGCCATAAAGGAGTCGTAGCTTTAGAGTAGAGGCTTTGACCAATTAGTCCCCCATCTAAACAAAAACTACCTTTAATGACTAACATTATTAAAACAGCCAAAACGTCCCTCAATTTTTTTGGACCAAATTGCCCCTCATACCCTCTCTCACACTCGTGACGCGTGAAGGACGCTGAGTCCTTGCCTGCTTTCTTTCTCTCTCCTTTTCTCTCTCTTCCTTTTTTTTTCTCTTAAATTTTTAAAATGCAATATCTCAAAATCTAAAAATCGAAAAAATTATCCGAAACCAATGTTTTAATCGCATCGCCAAGGAGAATAAAAAAAGTTTACTCATCATATATTTCAAATTTTATAAATAAAATAATTTTTTTAACAAATGTGAAATAGATTTAACAGTTGTTCTATAAAAGAATGACATAAAACAGTGAAATCTATCACACAATTATGCACAATAACTGAGAAATAGGCCTCAACAATCATAACTGAGAAATTGACCTCACAGTTGTGCACAAACATTTATGAATAACTGAGAAATTGACCTCACAGTTCTCAGTTTAGAAAGGTAAAAACCAAACAATTTCACATTCATAAATAACTGTGAAACTGACCTCACGGTTTTAGAAGTGTGAAAAATATTTCACAGTTATTCACATCACAACCAACAATTGTAAAATAGACCTCAACAATCATAACAGAGAAATTGACCTCACAGTTGTGCACAAACATTCATGAATAACTGAGAAAGTGACCTCAACAATCATAACTGAGAAATTGACCTCACAGTTGTGCACAAACATTCATGAATAACAGATAAATAACGGGTAAACTAAACATACTAAGTACCAAATTAACTGTGAAATTGACCTCACAGTTCTCAGTTTAGAAATGTCAAAAACCAAACTATTTCACATTCATAAATAACTGTGAAAGTGACCTCACGGTTTTAGAAGTGTGAAAAATATTTCACAGTTATTCACATCACAACCAACAACTGTGAAATAGACCTCACTGTTGTTCTATAAAAGAATGATATAAAAACAATGAAATCTATCACACAGTTATGCACAATACTGAGAAATTGACCTCACAGTTGTGCACAAACATTCATGAATAACAGATAAATAACGGGTAAACCAAACATATTATGTACCAAATTAACTGTGAAATTGACTTCACAGTTCTCAGTTTAAAATTGTCAAAAATCAAACCATTTCACATTCATAAATAACTGTGAAACTGACCTCACAGTTATGCACAATAACTGAGAAATTGACCTCAACAATCATAACTGAGAAATTGATCTCACAGTTGTGCACAAACAATCATGAATAACAGATAAATAATGGGTAAACCACACATACTAAGTAGCAAAATAACTGTGAAATTGACCTCACAGTTCTCAGTTTAGAAAGGTCAAAAACCAAACTATTTCACATTCATAAATAACTGTAAAACAGAACTCTCAGTTTTAGAAGAATACAAGTTTGAAAGTAGAACATAAACTCCACTTTCTCTTTTTTCTAGCTGCACTAGTTCTTCCGCTGCAATCTCAGCTAGTTCAATCTGTCCATGACTCTTGCAAGTATTCAATAATGCCCTCTATGCTATAGCTTCTTCAGAGGTAGTGCTGTCAAACGGGCCGAGCCAGGCTGCCCACCAGGCTTCGCTTAATGACGGGCCGGATCGGGCCGGGCCTAAACATTAGCGGGCCTAGTAAAAGTCAAGCCCGGCCCATGTGGACATCGGGCCTATGGGCCATATAATTAGGAATACACGTAATGTTAACTTGTGAGAGTGAACTTTCATTTACGCCTTTGTAATGTTGAACCTGCATTTGTTTTAATTTGCATAGTATTCCTTCCCTATAATTAAAGCCTAAGGAAAGCCTTAGTCCCCATGTCCAACATAACAGAAGTTGTCTAATCCTAGCACAGAGATGATTTAATACTTAAAACATAGCAGAAGCCAAATCACCATCTGAGTAGCCAGCAATGCCATTACCAGAAAGCTTTTCAATTACACCTGATGAAAACAGAAAGGAAATTTACATCAATATGTAAACACGAATACACACACATACACACATAGATTTTTCTGTAGATTAGCACACAAATTTTCTACACAAGCATGCATCATGTGAGTTCTCTACACACGCATGTTCACCAGGATGACCTACATGAGCACAAACTATACAAGTCTGTTACACGCTCACTCAACAAAAAAGTAACTACACGCACTGTGGATGTTGTCACACACGCACCAGCAAAGTTTTCTATGCATAAGCACGATAGACAAGTATGAACACATGCATGCCTGGGAAATTTTCTGTAAACACGAGTAAGCGTTCGTATGTACCATAAAACTATTCTCCTGAGTATACATACATGCAAAACAATGAATTTCAACACACAAAACGTTTGCTAGAAACACCTATACAGGGAAAGTCTTTCACATGCAAAACATTCTGGCTTCACTGGATTAGTAATTTGTCATGGAAGGTAGTATAGGAGCCTTGTCTGATGCAATATATCTCTTAACAGTTAACACTGCAGCATTTGTTTTGCATCATCACACATTCAGCAATCACTTCAGCAGTAACTAAGAATTTACAAATTGAGACATAACTCTATCTCCTTCCAATCCAAACTTCCCGGACACTACAATAATTCTTTGAAACAGGGAATCTTCTAAACAACAAATGGGACCCATCAATTTGACCAGAAGAACAACTGCACCCGTTTCCCAAACTCACAAGTGAAGTAAAAGAAGCCATAATTATCCCTCTATATACCTCCCACCATTACTTTACACTCAAAGAAACAATTTTACAAGCACCTTAACTACAATGCTGCAACATATCGCAACCCAGAAATGCAAACATTAATCTTCACTGTGACAGAAGGAAAACCCAAATTCAATATCTCTTTATATCCCCCACCGTTACTTTACACTCAAAAGAAACAATTTTACAAACACCTTAACTACAATGCTGCAAGCTACCACAATCAAGAAATGCAAACACTAATCTCTACTATAACAGAAGGAAAATCCAAATTCAAGAATAATATTTTGGAGCAATTCAGCAAGAAAAGAACCTTACCCCTAACAATTTCAAAATTTTTGCAATACCCTTTGTCAGTTTGGCTGGATAAGAAATTCCCAACAGTTTGTCAGTTTTCAAATTGCTCGATTGATTCAATAAACGACACAAATCATTCCTCCACCGCCGCTGCCACCAAAGCTGTGGGTCGTGAATTGAAGATCGCCTCGGCGGCCCGCCAAAAACGTTGTTGAAATCAATGTCCAATTCATCAGAGTTCCTCGATGATGAAGAAGGCTCAATCGAAGAACTAGGGTTGTGGAGAAGCTGAAACAACGGATCGCCGGTGGTAGAGAAGCTGGAATGGAACGAATTGCGCACGGATTGCGGATAGAGAGAGAAGTGAAGATTGCGCTAGAGAGAGGAAGAGAATGATTTGGGGTAGTTTTGTCATTTGAATTATTGTAAATAGAATGAGGGACTCTAAGGTCGTTTTATTTCAAATCTTAGACCCTAAGGTAGAATTCAAAATGTATTATTTTTATTGATAAATTCCACACTATCTCAAGGTCTTATTGTTAAAAATCCCTTTAGAGTAAGTGCCTGAAAACGTGGTTTAGGCAACCCTTTAGTAAACACATCAGCTAGTTGATCATCCGTGGAAACATAACGAAGGTGTAGAAAGCCTCGCGTAACTAATTCTCGAACAAAATGATAATCAATTTCGATATGCCGAGTACGTGCATGAAACACCGGATTCTGAGCCATATGCAAAGCCGAAATGTTATCACAAAACAATAAAGGAGTAGAGAACGGAATGTGCAATTCTCGAAACAAATATGAGAACCAACGTAACTCAGCTGTGGTTGTTGCAATGGCGCGATACTCGGCTTCACTACTTGAACGAGAAACCGTGGTTTGTTTCTTAACCGTCCAAGAAACAAGATTAGGCCTAACAAAAATGCACGCACCAGAAGTGGAACGTCTATCTTCTGGGTCACCAGCCCAGTCAGCGTCAGAGTATGCGCGGATAGAAAAATTCAACGAATGATGAAATGTAAGTCCCAATGAAAGCGTGCCTTTAACAAATCGTAGAATCCTCTTTGCGGCAATGAGATGAGAGGAGCGAAGTTGATGCACATACTGACACACTTGATTTACCGAAAAAGCAATATCAGGACGTGTGAGGGTAAGATATTGTAACCCGCCAACAAGACTTTGGTATAAAGACGGATCTGGCACAGGTTCACCGTCATGAGCTGATAACCGTGAATGTGGAACTGACGGAGTAGAAGCTGGTTTACAATCAGACATATTAAAACGATCCAAAAGATCCAAGGCATACCTCTGTTGACATAACTTCAACGTATCCTTATCTCGAGACGCTTCAAGCCCCAAGAAAAAACTTAGATCCCCAAGACAACGACTATCAAACGTTGCACAAATAACCTCAATCACGGTGGAGACGCCTAAAGGAGAAGACCCCGTGATGATGATGTCGTCTATGTAAACCAAAATAATAGTGGTGGTACCACGTATATGTCGAATAAACAAGGATGAGTCAGATCGACTGTTAACAAACTTGTGACGAAGAAGAAACTCGTGTGAAGACGATGAAACCATGGCTGAGGGGATTGTTTTAACCCGTAAAGAGCCTTATGGAGGCGACAAATCGAATCAGAACGAGAGGGATCTATAAACCCAGGAGGTTGCTTCATATAAACTTCTTCATGGAAAACTTCATTAAGAAATGCATTCCTGACATCAAGTTGTTTAATATCTCAATCTCGAGAATGGGCAACGGTCAAGACGGTACGAATGGTAGAAGGCTTCACCATCGGGCTAAATATCTCGTCATAATCAAGACCGGATTGTTGTGTAAACCCTTGAGCAACCAAACGGGCTTTATGCCTCTCAATAGTACCGTCAGCCTTGCGTTTGACTTTAAAAATCCACTAGCATCCTACGACATTCATTCGTGGATGATAAGGAACAAGGGACCATGTCCTATTTTTGTGCAAGGCAGAGAGCTCATCTTTCATGGCCGTGTTCCAATGAGAGAATTTAGAAGCCTGTTTAAACGTCCTTGGTTCATAGGACAACTGACCATTCTGAATAGCAACCAAAGCAGAAGGTAACGAATATGGTGATGTTACTGCAAGAAGCTCAGAAACAGCATGATGTCTTAGTGGTGGAGTAGATGATATCGCAGCCTCAGAAGTAACTGGAGTAACTGAGTCCGAACTAGAGGAAGAACCTTGCAATGAAGCTGATTTTCCAGGGGTGGAACTGGAATTATTCAGATCAGAAGGTGGTGATACAGCAGCCGGCAACACAACAGGTGAGTTAGGCGATACTGGTGAAAATTGGAGGAGCACTGGGCTATTTTGGAAAATAGGCCGGTGTGAGCTACGAAGTGGGCTATTCGAAGGTTGAGGCCCAGACGAAGAAGCCGGTCCAACCTATGGGGAGAGAGCATACGGGCCTAAAGGTGTGAGAATAGTCCCAACAGTAGCTGAACTTGGATGCTGATGTGGGCCAGAAAGAGTAGATGCCGCAATACCATGATCTAAATGAACATAAGGACCGAATTCAGCTCAGTTTGCCTCTGTCAATAATTTATTTGTGCTACTATCTTGCCAAGGAAAACTAAACTCATCAAATACCACATGTCTGGATAAATAAACTTTGCCATTAGATAAATATAAACAACGATAACCTTTTCGAGAATTATCATAACCAAGAAAGATGCAATGTGATGATTTTGGCATAAGTTTATGAGCAGTAACCGAAACAATCTGAGGAAAGCAAGAACAACCAAACACATTTAGAAACCGATAATCGGGTTTTCGTTTCCATAATATTTGATAAGGAGACATAAAGTGAAGTTGACACATAGGGAGTCTATTTATGAGATGCACAGCAGTGTTAAACGCCTCAAGCCAAAATTTGTAGGGGACTTTGTCTTTAGCTATTAGACATAACCCCATTTCTACTATATGTCTATGCTTACGTTCTACAACCCCATTTTGTTGAGGCGTGTAAGGACAAGTAAGTTGATGATGAATACCTACTCTTTTGAGAAAGGAGGTAAAAAGCCGACTAGTGAATTCTCCACCTCCATTTGTTTGAATGGTTTTAACAGTATGAATGGCATGAATGCGACGAGATAAAAGATTCTCAATTTGTGTTTTGAAATCATAAAATATTTGAGTCACATCAGAATTATGAGTCATAGGGAAGATCCACACAAAACGAGAAAAGTCATCAACTATAGAGAGATAGTAATGAAAACCATTTAAAGATAAGACCGGAGCTGTACCCTAAACATCCAAATGTAACATATCAAGAGGATTAAGAGCATTAAAATTTCTAAGAGAAAATGACAACTTGCTAGATTTTCCTAATGGACACCAATGACAACAATGTTGTTCATTTTTTTGTGACTTAAAGGTAAACTAAACTGACGACACAAGACTTTAAAAATTGAAGCAGACGGATGACCCAAGTGGGCATGCGAAATATCCTGACTGGAACGTTCACCAAGAAGGGCAACTGGACTCTTTCGCACCTTGGAATTGAAAGAAAACTTGTACTCCCTCCGTCCCAATCTAAATGTCCAAAAATGGGTTCGGCGCGTTAAGGAAAGTGAGGTAGGAAAGAGAAAAAGTGAGGTAGGAAAGAGAAAAAGTTTAAATGTTGTGAATATGAAAAATTAAATAGGAGAGAGAATGAGTGGGAGGAATAGTTAGGAGAGAGAATGTTGTGAGTGTAAAAGTAAAGTAGGAGAGAGAATGAGTGGGTGGAATAGTGAAAAAAACTTTCCTTTTTTGGAAATGGGACATTTTAAATGGGACGCCCAAAATGGAAAGTTTGGACATTTAGATTGGGACGGAGGGAGTATAAGTCTCCGGAATTATGGCTAGTAATCAGAACCTCCTTCGTTCGAATATCCTTAACACGAAAACCACATGAGTCAAGTTCAAAAAAATAATTATTATCCTTGGAAAATTGACGAATGGATAACAAGGGTTTATGAATATGTGGTACATAAAGAATATTACGAAGAGAAAACGTACGATTATTGATATTAACAAAAGAATGACCAATGCTAGAAATTTTTAACTTATTGCCATTACCAACAGTGACTACATCTTTACCTGAGTATGGATAAGATCCGGAGAAGGTAGAAGGATCAGTTGTCATGTGATTTGTTGCGCCGAAGTCAAGAATGAACGGATCCGAGGTCGCCATATATGCTGAGTAATTCTAACAATCAAGGGTACTATGGCCCATGTGAAAACACAACTGGCACTCAACGTTGAGGTTTGAGACCCCTGGTCTACCATAACCCGAGAAGCCCCCTCTGCTGGCGTTGTTATTCTGACCACCTCGGCCTCCCCTGCGGCCATTACCTCGGCCATATGATCCACTATTGTTCCAATTGCCCCAATTACCATTATTATTGTTCCAATTATTGTTCCAATTGTCGTTGTTATTGCTGTGATTTCTGCCATTGTTGTTCCAATTTTTGCCATTGTTGTTCCAGTTTCTGTTATTGCCATTGTTACCGCCTTATCGATTTCCTTGGTTGTGATTGTTACCCCCACGACCTCCACCACGATTCTGGTTATTACCGTTATTATTATTATTACCTCAATTTTGACCACCACCTTACTGCTGTGATTCTGTCCTCCACCACCATTATTGCCAGCGTAGTTTACTTCCAGAGAGGTGGAATGAGTTGGTGAAATGGCTACCAGTGCCGAGGTTTGCACCGGTGGTGTAGCAAACTTCTGCAATAACATCTCTTCCTTTAGCAACAAATCATTCAGTCCATCCAATGTAAGTGGGTTCTGAGCATGAGTCGCAACGATTGCGGTGAGAAATTCTTTATATTCTTGCCCTAATCCACCACAAATACGCTGAATAAGAACCAAATCTTTGATTGGGTCACCGGCTGCGGTGAGCGCATCGGAGATTTGAGAAGCTCGAAGAAGATAGTCCGCAATCGAGGTGTCCGAAGCCTTTTTCAGATCGTGCAGCTTCTCCTTGAGGGTTTCGATTTGAAGGGCCGATGTAGCGCCGAAACGCTTGGCCAAAACAACCTATGCCTCCGGTGTTGTGAGGAATGAATTCAGGTAAGGTTGAACGGCTGGGGTTACCGTACCTTTTATCCAACCACATACTAAATATGTGGCATTCTTCCATATGTTGTGTTGAGGATTTTCATTGCCATCAGAACGAGTAGCCGCCGGTTGTTGGGGTTCGACAACAAATGCAAGATTGTGAGTACGAAGAAGGGTTTTGAATAACGTACTCCAATTCATGTAATTATCCTTGGAGAGATAAGTTTGGCCCATGATGGCCGTGGGGTTGTAGAAAATTGGCAGGCCATTGATGGAAGCGCTGCCGCTTGTCATACCAGTTAGGACAAAATCTGATGTTGTTGTCATGGCTGGCCAGAAAAATATATAAACAAAAGGTTTGGATCGATCAAAATAGCTCTGATACCATGTTAGAGGTAAAAACCGAGACAAGGAAAAATCATACGAGCTATGAAGGAATTATTCTCTCTGTGTATTGATCTCAAAGAATGATACAAGTATATATACAATGATTTACCTCTACTCCAAGCTAATTAGAACTCTTTCCTAATCTATTTATGGTAAATAGAAGTCCTTATGTAACAATACAATAATCATCTATTATTATTGAGAGATCTCCTAAATCTCGGCTTATAAAAGGAAGCCTCGTCATAAACTTCTTTAATTTAGTTGTGTTAAGTAAGCCACCTCCCTCCTCCTATATATACAAACTGTTAGAGATATATTATTCCACATCAGGAATTGACAAACCTAGCATATAATATATAAAGATCATGAGCAACTCCCATTATCACCAATTGGTTTTAAGGTAAAACCTCAGACTTTAATACAAACTATAATCGTTCTTCAATATGGAGCAGAGCAAATAACAACAAGAGAAACACATAATGTGGAAAAGATAGGAAAATATTCTTATCTTCATCGTTGCATTAGGCATATTGATTTAAAAATCAATTATTAAACAAATATGAAGAAGAAGTAAAAGCATGTCTGCTACAGAAATTGTTAACCTGAATATTTTCTGCATAAATTCCTTTTCAGAATGTTTGCATGCTGCCCATCTTTCCTTCCAAGTTTGTAGAGTCCTAATCATACGTACTAACACAAATAGAAGAAAAAAAGAACATATTATTGTAGGTACACAAAAGCACAAAATTGTAGCAAATGAACACAAAACAGCTAAAAGAGGCAGCAACTGTGATATGTTTGTAACTCCAAATAGTGTGCAATCTTATTAGCCTTAGAACAATGTTCTTGGCAAAGAACAACATAATGATGACAATTACGGGAGCACAGTGAGGCACCCCTGCATTGCAGATTAAATGGCCAGCTGAAACTTCTGAGAGTCACAAATGCATTAACATCATCTTGAAACATAATGCATCATAATGCCCCATTAAGCATACAAGACAACTGAATCACTAATGTCCAACTAATATATGAAGAAACATTTACCATTTCCAAAAAGGATTTCCAAAGTGAAAGTTATCACCAGTGGACAGCTCCTTTTTGTAGAAACTGACTCAAAGATTTCCTTTCTTAATCTATAATATGTTCCACAGGAAAATACATAAACCACTCTCAGTGTATTTCTCTCATGAAGCTATAAATTGAATCTTTTCAAATCTAAAGATGATTTTTGGATGGGAAGCATAAATGGTTAAGAGATCCACTATTACAAACACGACCAAGACAAATCCATCAAATATTAACAAGACAAGGGAATTCACCATTACATACAGACCAAGTCGTAGACACTGAAGACCACAAAAACCACCACCTTCAAGTTAATCTCACCTCGTATCAGAGCACCTCTGTCAAATCTTCCAATTTAAATATTTCACAAGGAGCATCAAAGACATCCGCCAATATATCTTGGAGATGTGAAACAATGTCAAGAAATGGAATCAACTCTCTGGAAGCAATGCCAATGTGCTCCCTCTTGGCTACAATACTCTTCTTCTTTTCATTTCATTCGAGGGAAATATTAGATGTCTTGTTTAGATCATTTTCATATACATCTACCTTCTTCTTTTTCACTTTTTTAATGCTCCCGAAAATAACCATCAAAACTGGTAGCATTCAATCTGAAGGACTAATTACAATAGTGTGTATATCGAAATACCTAATTAGGAATTAGTCTAAAATATTCTTAGCGGAAGACTTTCTACTTGTGCTACGAACCCATGAACTTGTGACTGCAATCACCACACTTCTATCATCGAGCCGATACCACAAAGTCAGGCATCTAGCTATGATTTCACTCTCATCTTCCAAGGCTCTCGATGGTAGCCTAGAGATAGTGATTTGGCTGAGATCTATATGATACGTTACTGTCTATATTTTAGTCTACAAAATAGAAATTTATGTAAAACAAATAATTAATATGGACTATTTATAATGCACGCGTGAAGAGCAGGGCAACTGAGTATGCGGGTCATTCGCAAATCCAACAACTCATGTTTAAATTTAATGATCATGGTTATCACTTTGAATATCGGCAATGCGAGCATACAAATGTCATTAAGGAGATATTCTTTGATCATCCGAAAAGCATTGAATTGCTGAAAGCGTTTCCATACACCTTATTCATGGATTGCACTTACAAGACAAATAGATACAACTTACCTTTGCTTGAGATTGTGGGTGTGGCATCAACAAAGTTGACCTTCTTAATTGTTGTTGTATACTTAGAGGCTGAGAAAGAAGCAAACTACACGTGGGCATGCGAAGTATTGAAATCTCTGATAGATGAATCATGTCTTCCTAATGTTATCATGACCAATAGGGATTGCTTTGATTAATGCAATTCGTCAGACGTTCCCAACAACAACTCATTTGCTCTATCGATGGCATATCAACAAAATTATTCTAGCAAAATGCAAGAAAATGTTTGATACGCAAGAAATTAGGGAGGCGTTTATTCTTCATTGGAACGTAATAGTTAAAGCTGATATAAAGACATCGTTTAATGACTTTTTATGGCGATGATCAGAAGATTTCAGTTGTTATCTCGATGCGCTTAGTTATGTTATGAATCAATGGATTGTGTCATACAAAAAAATTGTCTCATGTTGGACAAATAAAGTTATGCAATTTGACAACTTGAATACAAACAAGTATATCAATAGAACGTTATTTTTGACGTTTCATATGTTTTGTTAATTATATGCTAATAAAATACGTAACATATGTTAGGGTGGAGAGTTAACATGCCTTGTTGAAGAAACAACTTGCATCGAGCCAGGGAGCATTTGAGATAAGTTGGAAACAAATTCATAAACTCGTTGAATGTTCTCATATTGCAATTATCGCCTCATTCGAGAAAACCAGGACTGTGGTACAACATAAATTCAAGTCATCGCTATGGAGTGAGGTTAGAAGAATGGTGTCTATAAATACATTGAATATGATTTTCAACTCATTGGATTCTCTATATGATGGTAGTCAAGACCCATTGTTGTGTGGGTGTGCTGTGAGATCGGCATGTGAACTCTCTTGTCCTTGAGCTTGCATAGTTTTATGCAATTCAACTCACCCATCCCACTTTATAAAGTTCATGCATTTTGGCGTAAGCTAGATACCCTACCGATAGTAAGTTATGATGATGATATTGAATAAGAGATTTGTAATCGATACAAAGAGTGTTGTAATACTCATGATTTAATATTAAAGGCAGCACCAAGAATTTGATGTTCGTAGATTAACTGAGATTTGTCATCCTAAAACAACAATTGCCAATGAACCTGAAGTAAAAACAAATAATAAGGGTCGTCCTAAAGCGACGAATGCTAAGTACTACAAATCTATGAAGCTTGATTCTAGCGCATTTGAGTACGTGGAGGCCATACCTGACCAAGTTTTATTCGACCCCAATGCAAATCAATGTTCTCCGATGTTATCTGCAAAAGCCAAGTTACATGTAACCTCAAAGCTATTTATACTATTCAGTTAAATGTCATAATATGGAATTATAGTCATTTAAACTTATTTTACCTTTCTTGAATTTATCTTATAGCCTGTGCGTCAAAAAAGTATACATGCGAACCCATATCTTGATCAAATACAGGTTTACATGCATGGTTATATTGAGAAAACAATTGATGTGCGGGGTGATGGGAATTGTGGTTTCCATTGTATCGCATGGTTACCTGGATGTTGCTTAGATGATTGGCGGTGGGTTCGGGTAACGTTATATCAAGAGATTTATGGAAATCAAGAATTATATACTCAGTTATTCATGGTCGGGGATAGGGTGGAGAAATTCCTATTCAGTATCAACTGGTATGATGGTCCATGTGGAGAAGCACATTGGTTTAACGCTGCAGAAATGGGTTATGCTGTTGCAAATGAATTCAACGTTGCTTTAGTGACTTTGAGTAACACATTGTCTTTAACATTTCTCCCTTTATAAAAATCAATGCCATACAAACCAAAACTGTTTTGTATTGCATATTTCAATGGTAATCATTACATTCAGGCGAGGTTAAAAGATGGATATCCATTACCACCACTTCCGTACAAATGGTATGAAAAACGTCATGAACGTGCAACCGGATGGCTAGCTTATTATCATAAACGATTGGTATAAGTACATGATACATCAACACATGTAACTGATATTAAATGATGTAATTCATGATAAATGTTATAATTTGTTTTGTTACATTTCTTTAGGTAATTTTCATTTAGGGGTAACTTTCATTTAAAATAATATAATAAATTTCATAAATTAACTTTAAATTTATAAAATTTTACCAACTTTAAATTAACTTTCAAATTACGGGGAACACATTATTACGTCCCAACTTAAAAAATGGAAAAAAAAAGAAGAAAAAAACTATATTTATTAGCTGTGTCGGCAGATAATGGCCGAACAGCCTCAAGGAAATCGGCAGGTACTGGTCGAATTTTGGAAAAGGTTTGGCAAGTAACGGCCGATTTTTTGTTATTTAGGTAAAAAAAATGGCCTAACATCTAGGTACGTAACATTGTTTAATCAGAGTTTTACAAAAAAAAAATCAAAACATTTCCTTATTAGGGGTTTCGACAGGTAAGGTATTCGGCAGGTACTGGCCGAATTTTAGGATTGATTCGGCAAGTACCGGCCTAACTTCTGTTATTTAGGTAAAAAAACAAAAAAAATTGGCCTAACATTTAGGTAATTAACATTGTTTTAATCATAGTTTTACAAAAAAAAAAATCAGAACATTTCCTTATTAGGGGTTTTGGCAAGTAGTGACCGAACAGATTCAAGGTAGGTACTGCCGAATTTTGGGATTGGTTTTGCAAGTACCGGATGAACTTTTGTTATTTATTATTTAGGTACTTAACATTTTTTTGACCTGAGATAATTTTTCAAATATAATACACATAATCACAATAATACAAACATAATCGGATGAGAATAATTGTGAAAAACATAATACACACATAATAGAATGAGAATAGTTGTTCAAACATAATCACAAAGATCAAATACATAACTAAAAATAATTTTTCAAACATCACAATACCAACATAATACAATCATAACAAATTTAATCTCGTCTTCTAGTACCATGAGAAGTTGATGTCGTTGATGGATTTGTGTTGCTGTGAGTGCTCTAAAGATGAATTCCATAGCATCATGTGCACTGATTGAGTGATCTCAATCTGTCCATCTTTCAGCAATAGGTAACATAACATCCCGGACATTCATTATCATATCCCATGAATTTGGGGCACCAACTTTAGTTGTACTCTTGACAGCGTGAGCTCTTTTAGCTATGGGGTGAATAATCGAGATAAGTACCTATTTCGTCCCCAACATATATTCACTTTTTCATTTTCGTCCTGAATGTATTTTTTTCTTTTTCCCCCTCTACCTCATTTTTTGTTGTTGTGTCGTCCTTCCGTCGGTTGACCCTCCATTTGACCGTTAAAAATTATCATGTGGCATGCCAAGTCATTAAAATGCTGAGTTGGCCTTAAAATTTTATAAAATAGGCTGAGGTAGAAGTATTAAGGGGTTAAAGTGAATAAGATTAAATTATTGACCTTTATTTTTTATTTTCTAAATAGGAAGGGTTAAATTGAAATTTTTAACTTTTTATAAAAATCATAAGCCCTAGATCTGAAATAAAATTCCCTTCCCTTCCCCATTTCATTGTCTCCACCATCAAAATCTCCCATCTATGGCAACTACCCCCACCTCTACCCGCAAAGCCATGATCGGCCAATGACTGTCGCCCCCACTGCTCCTTCACATTCCGGCCCTTCCCCTCACCCTCACCTCGTCGATTTCCCAACCAAAGGCGTCCAACATTACCACCCCTACCCCTTCTACTTTCACCTTCATTCTTCCAAATCCATCTCCACTAGCAACCCACTTTTTTACCTCCAACCCGACGACTGCAATCAACGCCGACATCCCCTCCCCAAGGCCATGGTCGACGTCGCCCAAAACACTCATCTGGTAAGTTTACACTCCATCCAACCGTATCTCCCCCATTCTGCTTCTTCTCCGGTCGACCTTTCTAGAAAGCCAGAGATAGTTACTCAGCCTCTCTCTTCCTTCCATTTCTGGATTTTTAGATCGGGGTTTTCAAAGAGATTACGATTTTAATTGTCTGCGTGTGTTATTTCAATTTGATTTTAAACTTAGATCTGTATTTTCAAAGAGTTTGTGATTTTTTTAGTTGGAGGATTGATTTTGAATTTGATTTTGATTTTGTGTGAGTGATGGAGGTGGCAATGAAGTGTTTGTTGATTTCTTTGTAGATCTGTTGAAAAATTAGAGATTGGTGTTGGTGTTTTGTTATGATTATGATGATGGTGGTGATGGAGGTGGTAGAGAGGTGATGGTGGCGATGGCGGTGGAGGTGGTTGTGAGCCGATGGTTGCAAAGATGGAGTTTCCTGAATAATTAGTCTGATGATAATGAATGATTTCAAATAATTTATTGCAATAATTTTAAATTCTAATTAAAAGGGATAGATAAAATATATGGATTTGAAAAAAAAAACTATAGAGAAATTTTTAATAGTGTAAATTTAATGAAAGCAAATTATATAATTATAGCATAATGAATAACTAATAAAAATTATATTTTTTAAGCAATAATAAGATTTTTAAAATGAAAATAGTATTTTTATTTTTTCCTTTCAGAAAAACAAAAGAACATTTTTATTCTCTAAAAGAAAAATTATTTTTAAAAAACATTAAAAAGTTATAGTAACGGTTTTATAATTTAAAACTATACAATTTCATCCCTTAATACTTTCACTTCAGCAAATTTAATAAATTTTAAATTCCAACTCAGCATATTAATGACTCATCATGCCATATGGCAATTTTTAACGGTCAAATGGATAGTTAACTGACGGAAGCATGACATCAACAATAAAAAATGAGGTAGATGGGGAAAACGAAAAAAAATACATTTAGGACGAAAACGAAAAAGTGACTATAGGTTGTGGACGAAATAGTTACTTATCTCGTGAATAATCAAATGAGAATAAAAAGAGTACCATTGTAGATAATATCGATAGTCTCTTGTGATACTCGACATTTTCGAAACGAGCGTCTATCAAGCAAATGTGATCTCCAAAATGAGAATGATTAGGCAAACATGATCCACCCTACCAAAGACTTCTTATCTCCTCTCGACATCCCTAGTCCAAGTGGACTGCTTGGTATTTTTTGCACAAAGTCAAACTGTCTCAAGACCCGATCAGGAAGATGTGACTCCACGACATTTTCGGCAACTGTAGACACCCCATTCTGAACCCATCGGATCAAGTTTATACCACTCTAAGTCTCGCTTTGAGTCAAGAAGTAGAAATCCACCATTTCGTCATGTTTCGTTAAGTTTTGACTAACCACCGTTAGTTTGGGACTAAACTGCATACGAGATAACGGGAAAGGACGAAGCTGTCCACGAGAACAACGATATCTCGCACGGAATGGCGTGTCTCGCGCGAGATATTGTCCTCTGCAGCATGCAGATGACAGTTTCCTCGTCAATTTCAACCTCTTTTCGGGATAAAAATTCATCCATCCGGCCAACCAATAGAGTTTGGAGTCTGGAACCTTCTTGAAGTGTTTGATCTTATCTTCAACACCTCTCCAACACCTATAAATACTTGGTGACTTCCAAGGTTCAAGAGGTCCAACAATTCCACAATTCACACACATTTTACTGGTTTCTTTCCCTGAAAGATTCCTGTAAAATCACCCTATAATCACCTCAAAGTTTGTTTGTCAACCTTGTTGATAAACAAACATCAAGATCCAAGTCAAGGACTGAGGCGAAGCTCTGTCCACATCATTATTCGATTCTAAACTTGAGTCGAAACTCTGCCCAAATCACCTCACGCAAGGTATCCCCTAAATCCCTTTCTAATTGATTGTTAGAGTGGTATAAATCCATATAATCTAGGGTCGGCCTAGAGCCTCCCCAAATCATGGGGACGGTCTCGAAGCAATCGATCCTACATTCCGTTTAACCCCGTTAAATGGATCTTTATTTGTTTTATTTGAAATCTTCTTCCCTTTTTTGAAAACTTCTCTTTTCTTTAGCAAGACCGATATCCGGATTGGGTGGAATGGGTGCTCCTTAACCTTCCCATTCCATAACCTAAGCCCCGAACCCAAATCTCTTTCAAAAAATGGTGTTTCTATGTTTTCCAAACAATAATATAGGTGGCGACTCAAAAATCCCTCACAACGCTCACAGTGGCGACTCCGCTGGGGACTTAAAATTAAGAGGCTTAAACTTGCGTCAAAATTAAAAGAGAGGTTTTCAAAAAAAAAATCGTTTTTTCTGTTCCCAGATCAGGCATATCTCGCACGAGATATCCTATCTCGCGCGAGATATCGCCTCGGCAATCTGGTTGTTTTCTGGTTTCTCCTGTTCATCTCGTAGTCCAAGACGAGAGTCGAACACGCAAGGGGGATCCCAGAATCCATTATCTGCAGAGTTCCCTCATCTTAAGGCCTCCCTTAAGATGTCGAACTCGAAATCGTATTTTGATTAAATAATTGATTATTATTTATAAACTGCGTGTGATTGGGTTTTATTTAATTAAAGTCCGGTCCATTGGGGATTCGGGAGTTGTAACTTAATTTATTCATCTCTCTCTCTCTCTCATTATGTGAAACTACGACGGCCTGAGTCTTCCTAATTCGGAAGAAACGTAGGCAACCACTTGGTGCGGCCACTATCTGTTTTCCTTTTGTTTTCAAAAAAAAATCTCTTCTTTATCTATCACCTAGATTGACTATCACACACGCACACTCATGATATATCTGTCATTGCACTGCATACCCTCAATAAACCCGGGACCCACACTAAGGACGGATGACGGTAACCACCTAGTCGCCGGTCTCTCCAAAGTTGGATCATCCCACTCCGCGTATTCAATCCACCTAGATTGTCATATCGCGGGGAGCCTAGCCTTCCAGCCCTGCATCGCCACATTTTCATGTAGATTGTCTTTCTAGGATCACTCCGTGACCGGTCGGTTTTGACTCGGTGATCTTTTTTTGTTTTTGACCAAAATAAAGCCATGTAAAATTGACAATAAAGAAGGACTCGGAAAAGTCCCCTCGGAAAAAGTCCCTTCGGAAAAAGTCCCTTCGGAATGACCCTTTCGGATGTCCCATTGAAAAAATAATAATCCTTAAAAAAATGATCTTACATGGCTTTGTTTTTCAAAAATCAGATTGATTGCTTAGTCGTTAGGTTCTGATAAAGGCCTTAGAAACCCCTCAAAATGGATTTTCCGTTCCGACCAAAAATTAGGATTAATAAATATCGACTTTCCGTGTGATTGTCTCGCGTGTGATTACATATCTCGCGCGGGATAATGTCTCTATTTGCTGAAACTGAGCCTGAGCCATTTAAGCCTGCTTCCGACTTGTTGGGGGTAGATTTGATCCTAATATCGTCTCTGCATCTCTTCTGTCAGTTTTCCGAAGCTACTCAACTTCAAGACTCCCAACACAATGTCCGACATCGACAACATTCCGGGTAATGAAACTTTGTCCGAAAACAACCACAAACTTCTGGAAGAAGCCAACGATCGCCTAGAAGTGCAAGCTTCCCAAATCCACACTCTCGTGGAGGAAATCCAAGAACTTAGGGCAGCACTAGCCAACAAAGAAAAGAAAAAGAAAAATGATTCTTCCTCCGGAAAAGAGGAGTCATACACCAAAAAGGCCAAGGGTCGCCACCAAAGCAAAAGCAATAAAAAGAAGTACGAGTCTAGCTCGTCATCTTCCTCATTTGACAACGAAAGCTACACATCCAAGAAGGAAAGCAAAGGGGAAAGCAAGAACGAACCCCTTACTATGGCCATGTTAGAAAAGAAACTTGCATCCATCGATGTGAGTAAGGGAGCCTCGCTCTCTATTGATCATGACACCCTTCGTCAATCCATGTCCAAGCTTCCTAGAAAGTAAAAAACACCCGACATTGCAAAATTCAATGGTACCACCTGTCCCAAATCACATTTGGAGACTTACTCTTGGGCCATGCTACCTATGGGTGTTGATGACAACCTGTTAGCCCAATGCTTCCCACAAACTCTTGATGGTGCCGCTAGGGATTGGTACATGACCCTCCCACTCTCTACAAGACTTGACTGGCCACTCGCTAGTTGTACTTTCCAAAAGCAATATGAGGATAACTCCACTTACGCACCACTAGAAGGGATCTTGAACAAACCAAGCAGCTTCCGAATGAATCCTTCACAGATTTTGTCAAAAGGTGGAGGACCAAACTGACTGAAATCGTCGATAGGCCCAGCTTAGACGAACAAATCCACATCCTCATACAATGTCTTAGGGAGGAGTATCAAGACAAGCTAGCCGGCAACTATTTTCCTAGCTTCGCCGAACTTCACAAGTCGGGCATACGATTAGATGACCTCCTCAAACAGAAAAGGGAAGCCAAGAAAGAAAGTGGATTCCGTTACAACAAGAGCTTATCTTCCTCTTCCAACTCCAAAGACACCTCTGTCAATGCTATTGTCTTCAATCATCCCGTAAATGGTAAGTACTCTGCGGTACCTCCACCACAAAAGAAGAAGAAGGATAGACATTATGACAAGCTTGAAGGAATCACTCAAGAAGAGCTCTTCGAGGTGCTTGTCAAGAACGGGAAAATCAAACCAAGAGAAGGTGGACCTTCAAAGAAAGATCTTCCTGCCAACCATGCTCATCATCTCTTCTGCAAGTATCACAACTTCACCGGCCACGACACCAACTCCTGCTTCCACTTGAAAGACGTCATCCAAGATTTGTTTGATGATAAAGAGATAGGGCTACCTAATGTTGTTACTAATCCTTTGCCAAACAATGAGGTCAATTTGATAGAGATAGGAAGTAGCTTTGAGGATCCTACTCGTCTAGCCACAACTGTGGACGAGAGCCTTCTTGAGTTTAATAAATCTTCTTTCTGTTATATGATGTCTTGGGAAGAAATCTTAGAACAAAAGGAAAAAGGGTCTAAAACATTTAATCTCCTCACACGATCCGGTTGTGTAATCATCAACAAAGATCCAAGGGATGAAAATCCTCCTAAACAAGCAAAGGCCTCATCATCAAGCGAACCAGAAGACCCTCTCTTAACTCAGTTAAAGAAGACACAAGCAAACATCTCAGTTTGGGACCTCATAGGAGCATCTCACAAGCACCGTGAAATGTTGAAAAAGGCATTGGCTCAAATGACCATTTCCTCGGAAGCAACACCCGAAGAGCTTACTCAAATGATTGGCCAAGTACAATTTGGCAACATCATCACTTTCTCTGACTTGGACCTCCCATCCTATGGGAACAATCATCATGAGGCCCTCTACATAACTCCTAAGGTGAATGGGTACCGTATGCCACGCATTTTGGTCGACAATGGTTCTGCAATCAATGTCCTCCCAAAGAAAGCCTTATCATCATTAGGCCTCACCCACAAAGACCTTAAGCCATCCGGGCATACTGTGACGGGGTACGATTGTACCGCTAGAACCGCTTTGGGGTCAGTTGTGATGCCTGTAGAAATGGGGCAAGTCACAATGAGCATCGAATTTCAAGTCATCGACATCCCGGCATCCTTCAACTTGCTGCTCGACCGCCCTTGGCTACACGACATAGGGGGTGTGCCCTCCTCCCTACACCAATATATCAAGTTCAGACACAACAATACGATAGTCACCATACATGGAGAAATGGTTACTGCTAGCTCTATCCTCGAGGTGCAACATAGCACTTCCGATTTCTTATTCAGTGGCTTTGAGATCGAGAAAGAAAGCACCGTGAATGTCATAGAAACTTGCAACGAAAATGATTACTCCAAGGCACTTCAGTTTTCTGGAAACCTTCCTGCTTGGATAATGATGCAAGCAAAAGGATACTTCCCTGGCTTGGGGCTTGGAAAACACTTACAAGGGATAACGGAACCACCACCGGTTCCCTCACCGCACACAAAGCATGGCCTAGGATACATCATCTCCAACCACGATGGGGATGACGAAGAAGAGTGGAACTTCACTCAAATCAAGTGGGAAGGAACCGCATACAAAGGCTACAATAACCCAAAGGTTAAGAATTACAACCTCGAGCCATATCGAAAGACACTCAATGGCTACTTCGTTTGGGAAGGGGAAAGCATTCCCTACTTTATCTTTTCAGAACCATGGACTGATGATAAAGGAAAGCGTCAACCGGGCTTTGAAATCTTCGGATCGCAATGCTTCACGGATGAAATGTAACCCGTCTCACTAATCCCTAATGATTTGTGGGGTACGAAGGCGTAAATGACAAGCGAATGGGACTTTGTGTTGGGAGAAGACTTGCGGCAGTTTGAAGACTGTGCCGGTTTAGAAGACGCAGATCCATGCAATCTCCAAGGGGGATGCTCCAACCATTGATTACACAAAGCTAATACAGAAATGTGATGAGCCAATTCTAAACTGGCACGTCACCGGAGGACCAGTTGTTGATGAAGACTTCATGATCAAAGAGCTTGGTTGCACTCCCCATCCCCGTAGGAAGATAGGCCTGTAACTTTCACTTTGGAAGCAGGCTCCACCTCTGATGAACTCACTCAAGAGGAAATCAAGGCGGTGGCCGAACATGTATTCCCTTACTTCCTTAATGAAAACTTTGATCTTTCCGAGTACCCTGAGATTGCTAACATCGTGAATGATGAATTAACTAATAATAATCAATATAACGAACACGTTAATAATGAAGCATACGATGAGATAGATCAAGAAAATGAACAAATCTTAAAAGAATTAGCTAAGCAAGTACGTCGTTATGGAAAGAATGGCCCTGTTGACAATGAGGAAATGCAAACGGTTAATCTTGGGACGACAGAAGACCCCAGAGAAACAAAGATTGCCAGCTTCTTCAAGGGGGAAGACAGAGAGACCTTGACGCAGTTCCTCAGAGAATATGTCAACGTCTTCGCTTGGTCCTACAAAGATATGCCTGGGTTGAATCAGTCAATTGTAGAGCATAAGATACCGCTGCTACCCAACGCCAAGCCAGTCAAACAGAAACTACGCAGAATCAAGCCGGAATGGTCAATGCAAGTAAAAGAGGAAATCATGAAACTCCTGAACGTAGGGTTTATCAAAGTGATCGAATATCCGGAAAGGGTGGCAAACACGGTGCAAGTAGCCAAGTCAAATGGGAAGATACGAGTTTGTGTCGATTTCAGAGACTTGAACAAGGCATCCCCTAAAGATGACTTCCCGCTACCAAACATAGATATGTTGGTCGAAGCCACAGCCGCATACGAAGTTGGCTCATTCGTCGATGGCTTCGCAGGGTATAACCAAATCCTCATGGCAGAGGAGGATCAGCACAAAACAGCATTAACCACACCTTGGGGGACATTCTGTTACACGGTCATGCCATTTGGCCTCAAGTACGCTGGGGCTACTTATTAAAGGGCAGTCACGATCCTATTCCATGACATGATCCACAAAGAAATAGAGGTATACGTGGATGACATGATTGTCCACTCAAAGGGGAAAGATGGCCAGCACTTCAGAGATCTCAGAAAATTCTTCGATCGACTGAGACAGCACAAGATGAGACTCAACCCCGCCAAGTGCTCATTCGGAGTGGTCAAAGGGAAAGTCTTAGGGTACATGGTCACTGAGCGCGGTATATAAGCAGACCCCTCCAAGATAAAAGCCATCACAGACATGCCTCCACCCAGAACACAGAAAGAAGTAAAAGGATTCATGGGCAGACTCCAATACATCAGTCGATTCATCAATCAACTGACTACAATGTGCGATCCTATCTTCAAGCTACTTAAAAAAAATGCACCTCAAGAGTGGACCGAAGAATGTCAAGAAGCATTCGAGGAAATTAAGCATTACTTAACTTCCCCACCCATCCTGGTTCCACCACACAAGGAGAAGCCCTTGAAGCTGTACCTCAAGCATCGACAATGCGCTAGGGGCTATGCTCGCTCAAGAACAGCCTGCCTCACACACAGAGAGTGCCATCTACTTTGTCAGCCGCAGATTCCAAGGTAGCGAAATCAACTACTCTCCACTCGACAAGTCCTGCGCTACTCTGGTTTGGGTTTCACAAAGGCTAAAGCACTATATGGAAGCTTTCTCGATTCGTCTCATTGCAAGAATGGATCCGTTGAAATACATCCTAGACAAATAATATTTGTCTTCAAGATTGGCCAAATGGTACTTCATGCTCTCGGGATATGATATCACTTACGTCACTCAGAAATCCGTCAGGGGGAGTGTCTTCGCCCAGATCAATTGGCCGAATTTCCTTGTGACGAAGTGAAGGGGGAAGACCCGCGATTCCCTGACGAGGACATCATGAGTATAGAAGAAGAAAATAAGTGGCAATTATTTTTCGATGGCGCGGCCAACAAGAGAGGGATCAACATCGGAATGTTGTTAGTAGACCCTGACGACATCTATACTCCACAGGCAATACGTCTTGATTTTGACGCCACCAACAACTCCATAGAATATGAGGCTTGCATAGCAGGGCTCGAGGCAGCCCTAGAACGCAATGTAACTGAACTCGAGGTATTCGGGGACTCCCAGTTAATCATCAATCAGTCACTGAAGAAGTGGAGGATCCAAGATCCAACCCTTCAAAGATACAGTGCCTACCTCCAAGAGTTGGCACAACAATTCCAGGATGTCTCGTTCCACTATCTTCCTAGAGACAAAAATCGTTCGCAAATGCCTTAGCTAAGCTCGCCTCCTTGGTTGAAATTCCTAAAGGAAAGGCAGTCAAACCCTTCAAAATAACACGGCGTTCAACTCCTGCCTACTGCGCCGTTATAGATCTCCATGACTGCAAAGACAAATGGTTATCCGAATGTGCCATTGTTGAGAACTCCGAAGAAAAACCATGGTACCATGATATTTGGCATTTCATCCTAGATGGAACCATCCCACCTGAGATAGACCAGAAGACTCAGATCGCCCTTAAGAGGTTGGCGGCTAATTACGTCATCATTGTTGGCCGTCTATTCAAGAAGCATTCCCAAGGAAACCTCCTTTGTGCCACCGAGGAAGAGGCCCGAGAAATAATGGACCATGTTCATCAAGGCATATGTGGAACACAGATGAGCGGAAACATGCTCGCTAAAAAGATCATCGGACAAGGGTACTTTTGGCTAACCATGGAAGCCGATTGTACCAAAATGGTCAAGAAATGCCATAAGTGTCAGATACACGCCAACCTTCAGCACGCACCGCCTTCCCTGCTGTACCCTATGACTTCTCCTTTGCCATTCTCGACATGGGGGATAGACGTGATTGGAAAGGTCACACCCATAGGAGCCAATGGACACTGTTTTTTTCTAGTAGCCATCGACTATTTCACTAAATGGGTCGAGGCCGCCTCCTACAAGGTTTTGAATGGCAGAAAGGTTGCAGAATTCATCAAATGCAACATCATATGCCGATATGGGGTCCTGCAAGAGATGATATCCGACAATGGGTCTCACTTCGAGAAGGAAACCGATCGCCTCCTAATCGAGTACAAAATCACAAGGCACAAGTCGTCTCCTTACAGGCCTCAAACGAATGGAGCAGTTGAAGCCGCAAACAAGACAATCAAAACCATCATCATAAAAATGGCAGTCACTGGGAAAGACTGGCCCGACAAGTTACCTTTCGCACTGTGGGGATACCGAACTTCAGTCCGAACAGCTACAGGAGAGACTCCCTACGCCCTTACATTCGGAATGGAGGCTGTCTTGCCAATAGAATTGGAAATACCATCACTTAGGGTTCTCCTAGAAAACCAAGTGAACAAGGTCGACTGGTTAGAAAGCAGATACGAAGAGTTGGCCCTGCTAGACGAAAGGAGGCTGAAAGCAGCCGAGCACACCCAAGCTTACCAAAGAAGAATGGCGAGGGCTTTCAACAAAAAGGTCAAGACAAGGAACATCAGAGTAGGCGACCTGGTCCTCCGTGAGCATCGTCCTGGACCTTTCAACCCGCTAGGCAAATGGGGACCAAGATGGATAGGACCCTACATCGTAAAGAAGATATTCTCTGGGGGAGCCCTTCACCTGGTGGACTTAGATGGAGATCAACTACCGAAGCCGGTCAACATGGACAAGCTCAAGAAATACTTCGCGTGACTTGGCCTCCTAAAAAAAAAAAAAACTGCTCGCTAGGTTGAAAATCCCGAAGGGGACGGCTTAGGCAAAAATTAGAGCTTGCACAAGAAAAGAAGCCCGCTAGATTGAAAATCCAAAATGGCAGTCTAGGCAAAAGAAAGGGTGTGCATAAAAAAAAAAGGGGGGGGGGTCTTGTCTCGCGCGAGATTACCCCTCGGCCTGAAGCCGTATTTTGTCCTTTTTTCTCTAAAAAATGAACTACGTTAGACATGAGCCTCTTATTTAATTGCTGTAAAAGAGGAACGTAGGCAGCCTCCGGGTTCGGTCTAATCAAATAAATAAATCTACTTTTGTCCTTTCATTAATCAAATGCATTTTATTAATAACAAAAGGGAAATCCTAACCACAACGACTAATTTGCTAAGCTAACAACCTTGAAAAAAAAATATACTAATAAAATAAAACTATTGATCTATCAAAGCAATCTCTTGGTACTCCTTAAGATCTAGCCTTTCATTGACTTGGTAGGCCGGCGGACATGATCACCACCGTCTTCGCGATCTTTCTTGCGCTTTGGACCCTTCAAAGCAGAGCATACCTCGAGACAATCAAAAATAGACTCCGAAAGCCTCTTGAAGACATTGGGCCTATCCAAAGCTTGCGTCTTTCCAGGCATCCCTTTGCCTCGCCTCTCATACCAATCCCCGTCAAGAAAATCCTGGGTTGGATCGGTTCGTACATTAGCAGGATCAGACTGAGCCTCGCTCCTTCGCAAAATACTGCTAGCTACAAAAGAATCCCCTAACAGTGGAAGCCGCAGATCATCAATCTTCTCCACACTAGGGTGGCCAGTATGAAGAAACTGATCCAAATACTTGTCGGATAAGAAGATGCTTGCATTAAAAGTCCGAAGGTTCGACCAGCGATCCCGACTAATTCCTTCACCCCATGCTTGAGCTAGCACCTGCGCAAACTCTACACCAATATAAGACACATCACGAGAGGCCCCTTCGAAAAGATAAGTGTCCTGCTGCTGACCAAACTGACGGAGCACCCATTTGGGAAAATAAAAGGAGGAATCTCGCAAACCCGGAAGAACAACCCTGTCAAAACCCTTGGTATTGGCAACGTACTTGTTCAATCTCCAATAAGGTGGACACCAAAGGATATTAACAGTTACCGTCTTCGCAATCAACTCAGCCCACTCATCCGTCGAGAGATCCTTGATCAACAACTTTCGCGTATGATAGGTGAAAGGGGAATATTCCAACGGGGGACCTACCAACTTGAGATGCTCCCTAAGCCAAATAGTCAACAAAAGAGGACTCCCTTGAGTCATGGCACCGGTCTTATGCAGCTCATCAAGACCATGCAGGGTTTCACCCAAAATAAGCGGGATAATGTTCCTAGAACGTTTTCTAGCTTGTAGAACAATTTCCACCAATTGGGATTCAACCAAGCCATCCCTGCATGTGAACAAAACATCTCCGAAAAGAGAAAGGGCCAGAAAGTTCCGTTTGTAGACATGAAAGGCATCATCATCCGAATCTCCGCTGAATCACCCAGGAAAAGAAGAACAATCTACCCACCTGCGGTGAACCAACTCATAGCAAGTATCAAGGGGGATCCCTAGCAATTCGTTTAAGGCCTCTGAATGATTCCTATTATATTTAGGAACAGCAATCTCACCAGTCAAAGGCATATCCAAGATAATGGCAAATTCCTCCACAGTAGGCACCATCTCATTCAAAGAAAAATTGAAAAGATGGACAGAGGGATCCCAAAATCTAGCAAAGACTACCGCAAATGTATTCCAATCCGGTTGGAGGTTCTTCAAAGTAAAAAGGATTCTGAATCCGAATTCTGCTATGAACCTATTGGGAGATCGGTTGCGAAACGACCTCAAAAAATCTCTTGATGCTTGCTTGAAGGCTTCAATCACATCAGACGACAAAGAAAAATCATCGACAATCATGGACGTTGGGGCAATATCCTTGGAAGCCATGGATCACAGGGTTGGAAAAGAAGACAAGAACTTTAACCTAACAGAATATCTCTAGAGTTTGAAAGGCTAGGATGTGTTATCTGGCCGGACTACAGGGCGTTTATATAGGGAAAACTAACAAAATCCCGTTCGAAGAAGGAAAAGGATTCTGCCTGGGTAGCGTGTCTCGTGCGAGACACCTTGTCCCGCGCAAGATATCGCCTCGACAAAACAGCAACAGCTCTGCACAAACAGCAATCTAGCCCCGACTTGACGAAGCAAGTCTCGAAAAACCTGCATATACAGTTCCCAACACGCAGTGCAGCACCAAAATTAAGCTCAAAATTGTGGCCTAGATGGCCATTCCATTTCCAAATCACGAAAAGTCGAGAAAGTTAAAAAACTAACTAATTAGACCTAGGATTAGAAATTAAGAAAACCATATTTTTGTGCTACCTACTTGCTAACAAGTACCAAAGGAAAAGAAAAATTGTCTGGGCCCACACGGCCAATATTTACAAGTCATCAGAAATCAAACAAGGAGAAAAGGAGGGGATCACGCCATCAAGTCGCTCGAGCCGCCGACACCTCCGCCATCACCACCACGGGGGCTACCATCCCTCCTCGACCTCTTAGCTCCACAAGTAGGGGTCACCGCAGAGGCCACCATCGAAGCCGCCAAAGAAGCCTTCTGGGAATGGCCTCTCGCATGTGTCCGACACCAGGGCCATCAGTCCCGCCATCTTGGTTGCCCCACGGTTGTAATCGGCCGCGGACATAGTGACCTGACAGCAAAGGAAAAGAAATGCTCAGATGATGTCGGACATATACACTTATATGGACGAATACGTGAAACATAAACAGAAACATACCGAGGAGACATCTGGCGGGAGGCGGTAACCCTCAGGAATATGGTCCAGAGTCGGGATATGGCCCATCATCGGCATATTCCCCATCATGTACGTATAGCTCAGAGGACCAAAATCCGACACAAAGGGCAGAGAACCAGTAGACTGAGAAGAAGTACTAGGGGTTGATGAACCTGAGGCAGAGGCAGAGGCGGAGCCACGAGCGTGCGATCGCCTAGCGCCCACCAGGAGGGGACCCATCAGTCGAGGCAAGAACTCCTCATAGGAGGCCCCGTGGACAACAGAAGCAGTCGCCGCACTACCCACCATGAGACCAGCATAATCATCATCTGGAATAGAGTAGGTGGGGTACATTGCCCTAGGCGGATACGTTGGCACCACATATGATAGTCTACCCCGGCCATGCTGTGGGAAGACCCGCTCACCAAGATACATAGTATCCCCCTCTAGAGATGCCAACATCCTCTGCATCCCAGTGGCATCCCAAGCACGGTGCACCTCCCGCTCCAACAGGGTCCATGGATAAAGGCCTAGCCGCTCATACTCGAAAGCATCCAGCAGGGCCCGCGCCTCTGAGACCGTCAGGGTCCACTCCTGATCCTCTTCCTCATCAACGCTCTGATTGGGGTGGCTCCACCTCCTGATATCCGGGAACAAAGGGGTCTGGCTCTCCAGCTCAAACTTGTACAGCCCAAGGACAGTATAGCCCCATATCTGCACAAGAAAACAGAACGGATTCAGTACGAAATATAAACAAAGTATACAGATAAAGGACAGAAACAGAATCAAGAGCATACCTCCCAAGCATAAGAATACCCTGACAGGGTATCCTTGGTGTGCCTACACGCCTCGTCCATGGCTTGATAGCAGAAGGCCAGCCCCGCTGAGCCCCAATCATATGTACTCACCTCATCCAAATTCACCAACAAGCCCAAAAGAGAAAGACGAGCCGTAGAAGAGTGGTTCACAAAAATGGTCTAGGAAAGAATGTACCAAAGGGCACCCCACACCAATCGATCAGTATCTGCATTCGGCTTCTCAGCATAATCCTCAATCTGACGCCGGAGGGGTGTTAGCTCAGCAGCAAATCCCTTAACCTTGTTAGGGACGAAACCGATCAACTGCCTCCATACGGCAGGGCTCGCAGGCTTATAACCCACAGTCTTCGAAAGGGGCTCGCCGGTGAACTCTAGCCCCGTGATAGCAAGGAAGTCCGTCGGGGTCATGGTTGCTTCCCCGAAGCGTAAATGAACGGTGTGGGTAGTATCCCACCACCTCTCCCTGATCGCCTGAAGAACTTGGGGAGTTCGTCTCATCCCCTTAAGGTTATCAACAAAAGTTAGAAGCCCCGTTTGGGCCACCCTATCTCGAACACCATCAAGATCCTTGATCTTGTCCCACACAGCTCTAGCCAGTTTTGGGCTCCCACGGCAATTCTTCGTTGGCCTATACGACTGCAAAACAGAGGAAAAGCAAAAAGGGCAATATTAGAAATCATTCCATGGCAAGAATTCAATGAAATAGAAGAAAATTTTCATTGAGACATTTCATCGAACACTTGGCGTGCGTACAAGAAAAGCTTGCCCAAGGATGCCATTGATGACCCGAATCAACCCCTCCTACCATCCATGATATGTAGGAGACTCATACGCACTCAACGCAACAACACTCATTCAACAAATCCAATGAAAAACAAAGCATGCAAGAAGGAACCTAGTTCTAGACAAAAACAAGAAGAAAAATGGCCATTGATGAAATTGGGATTCAAGAAACATGGGTTCCAATGCAATGCAATATAAGAGACAAGAATTGTGAGGACCCCGACCCGGAACCTACACGTGTCCCAAGCTGGAGCATCCTCAAACTAACCCAATTTTTCCTAATCTTTTAAAACTTTTATTTAACTTTCAAAATTTAATACAATTATTATAACCATTTAAAAATAAATCTACACCTTTTCACAACGGAGAAATAATTGACTAACTTAGAAAGTAAGAAACGGTTTTAATTACAAAAGGGCCTCGGTTATAACATAAAGTAAAGATTTATAAATACAATTCCACAAATGAATTATACCAACGTACTCTTTCTATACCAACCTAATCATACCCCGACAATTCCCACAATATAACTTCCAAACTCCTCACCGCCCTTACTTGGCTGGCCCACCTGTCTCGGAATCTACAACAGCAAAGGGAGAGGGGTGAGAATAAATCTCAATGAGCTATTATGAATGCAGCAAGATGCCAAACAAAGTGCAACACATAGCATGGTAGCACATAACACATTATGAAAGCGGTAAACACATTACGTTACCTCATTTTACCTTTTCCCGTCTGAACAATAAGTCGTACAACGTGGGAGTAAAACTCCACTCTTTGGTGAATTGCCTCCAGCACATTCACCTCTTATAGGACTCATACCCCTGAGATCCATATAAGAAAAGATACCTATAATAGAGTATCCAAAAATAATATATTTCCCCGTACACCAATCGCAACAGTCCGTAAAGGCTTCTTCATGCTCAATACAGCCAAGTAGCAGCCTTCCCACTCGTGGCCACTGCAGGGGAGGGTCACCGTATGATGAACCTTCAATCACTTATAGAACAAATCAATAATTGATTGACTTCCATCATACCCACCCGAACATAAACACATTCAAGCACATAATAGATACTTGAATTATAATCCACAAAAAGGGATAATCATATAACAACATGGTAATGTATACTCATGCAAATCAATACCATAGTGCAACAACCATTTAATACACTATGCATAGTATCATCAATAAATATGAATGATAACAAATAAATCCACAATTGGGATAACCATACAACCACATAGTAAACATATCCATACTTGGAATAACAATGCAATAACTTGCCAAATAATCCACACCTAATACCATAAAATCAACATGCCATATAATCCACCATTGGGATATAACACCACTATATAACACATAATCCACACTTTGGAATGCCACATAACACTTGCCAATTAGTCCATACTTGGGATATTAAGGTAACCATATAATCAATAATTCCACAACTTGGAATAACCATGCCACAAAGTGATACATACCCATTACCAATTAGTTCAATAGTGAAACCTATGGCTTCTACACCATTGAAACTATTCACCGTAGATAAGGAGTAAGTGAGGCTACTATATATCATAAACCATTCTTACATAGTTATTATACCACCTCGAACAACCTTAATAAAAGTTCGAGATCTATTTCCCAAGTTGGAACTATTCTCTCGAACCATCATTTAACTACTTCCACAATCCCACTTTGACCAATAAAGACGTCATGGCCTAGCCAAGGTATTCCATTTTAACTTAGGTTAAGAAGGATTGATTTGTATCCGGGTTGGGTTAGGTTCTATTAATTTATAATGGTTAGGGATCATCCCACGAGGAAATTAGCAAAATTCAAGAAAAAGGGAAAACGGGAGAATGCGGTGACATGGGCGACCGCCCATGTCACTGGGTGACCGCCCAAGGAAGTTTCAAAAGGAAGCCAACAAACCGCCTTCATGGGCGGCCGTCGGCCCTACGGGCGACCGCCCAAAGCCACCTTCAAAGACATACGAAATTCCAACTTAATTTACATAGTTTGTTTCCCTTTAAATCTTTCTTAATCTCATTTAACACTAAAGGGATTTTCTAACCTTACTTACTTCAACTTAAATTATCTAAACCCAAGATCATGTAGATCTAGATTATTTATCACCAAGTCTTCCACCCATTTCACTACTTCATTCAAGTTTATCCCATTAATCTATCTCCATCCATTTCTTACATCCTAGATCATCTTCCAAGCACATTAACCTCTTTCCATTTCATTAACCAAGCACTTAATTCTTATAAAGTTCCCAACCATTTCATTATTTCATTTCAAGCTAAATCTCCTAATTTAACTCCACCCATTTCATAATTCAATTCTTCCACTTTCAAGAAGGTTTCTAAAGCATTAACAATCATCATAATAACAATAACAACATCCATAGATCATGAACATTCAAAGAAAGGAAGGGTCATAATAACTCACCTTAAAATGGGAGATGGATCATGGATTTCTCTAGCTTGATGAACTCCCCTTGGTCTCCCGATTCCAAAAGTGCTCTCGGATCTAAAAATGGTGAAGGATTGATCTTGGTAGGAGCCTTGAAAGATGAAGCTTCAACAATGGCTTCCATGGAAAGTTGAGAGAGAGAAAGGGAAGAAGTAGAAGATGAAGAAGGAGGAGAGGTGGAGTGTATAGATGGTAAAAAGGGGAAGGGGGCCGGATGTTAGGGGATTTGGGGGAGGGTTTTAGGGGAATTGTCCCCCACTCCACACATTTCCTACCAAAACTCTTTCATCAATTTAAATTAATTCTCTCAACCCAAAACATTTTATTTGTCCATTTTATTACCACTCTATTCTATTACTTTATTTATTTATAATTATTATTTTTCCTTTAGAACACTATTTATTTCCTTATCATTTTATCCTAATATAAGAAATTTAAAGATATAAAATAAACACATAAGGTTGATATTAATATTAAAGTATATAATGTTATACTAAAATTGTGTCTAGGGTTAGGGTCGTTACACTCACTCCCCCTTAAAGAAAATTCGTCCCGAATTTTAAAAAGACTTACCTAAAAGTTCAATCCGCCTCGGTTACTTATGCATACCTCAGACTCCAATTCCCATATGGTTTCTTCAATGCTGTGATTCTTCCCCCAAATTTCTAATTCCATTAATAATATGATGTTACCACTTAATGATCCAAGCATACTATACAAATATCGATAAGTCAGTCTATAAGTCAAATCACCAACCTTTTCTAAAGCTTCAAATGGATTAACGAATCTGGGCGCCTATTTACCTTAGGCCTTGCTTCTCCAACTCACCCCAACAATTTAGAGATCGATGTTTCCTTCCCAAACTATGCCTCATACGGTTTTATCTCAATGCTAGAATGATAACTTCTATTATACGTATCCAATCACTGGTAACCATACGTACTATTGACTACTAACATCCATTGTACATGCCCGTAGCATATTTTCAACAATAAGTAATGATTCCTCAATTTTTTCACGAAGTTAAACTTAATAGTATTCCTACCTTCCAAAAGGATCTTTCAAATGATGTCTATCCAATCCCTCTAATACTATGGGGTTTATACAACCAAACTATCTCCTAACATATATGAGGACTTTATCAATAAATATCTCATGATATAAACATCAAATAACTGCCCATGAAATAATAAATATGAACATGCTAATAAGATCATGATTTCTATAAACGGAACACTGGTCGACTATATAACACAATTCAATGTTCCACTTATTTTCAGGTCCAGAGACAGATCAATATTCAAATCAAATGGTTGGCCGCCCACAACGGAGCCGTTCCAACTCCAAAACAAAAACCGAGTCTATTGCGACCGACACAATAACAACCCCACAATTTATCAAATCATTTCTCGGATCAAAACTTTAATGTAATCAATCACTATAGGGGGACTAGGTTGCCTTCTTACTTGCTTCTGCACGAACTATATCTTTAAAATAACCAATCTTTCGAAAATTTACAACATCTTTCAAAATTCCAAGGATAGATAAAATGAGATCAAATGAGACTCGAATGGTTTATTTATTTAAAACCTGTCCCATACCGCTTTAATTAACTAAACCACTCACACTTTTAAGAAATTTTTAAAAGATTAATATGCTACCAAAAATAACTCGAGTGATTTAATTATCTACAACCGTCCCATACTAGTTGTAGATAGTTAAATTACTCACAGATTTTAATGTACACAAAAACGGTTCACCGACCTTATTAAATCAATTATCCCCGAAGGGTACAAATGCTCACACCGAAGTTCAACACACACTTTCAATTGTTAAAACACAATTAAACAATACCAACATAATATTCTTGTTTGACCTCTATTTATAGTATAGCCACCACTTATAATATTTATACTTAGTTAATTTCTCTATAAGAAAACACAATCTTGCCATACTATTACTATTTCCGATAAATAACACTAAACAATCATTAAGCTTATAAACTAGGTAAATCATCCTCAATTCAATAATTCCTCAAGTTGTATATTCAACACTTTTACTTAATTTGAGTCATCTATTCCCTACCTTTAATATTGGTATTGTACTTAGTAACAACGTATTGCAACATCTAGTTCCCAATTAAATACCATAATTTTCTAAATAAGAAAATATAATTAGAACTCACATAGATCAATCATTCCCAAATTTCGATTAAACATTACGGTATAATCTAACTTACCTCCCTATAACCCTCAACAACTCAAAATCCGTATAGCGTCAATATCTTCCGAGCATCACACAAATCCCTTATATGAGTTGCGCAACTAAATCAATCTATACGGTGTAATCATCCTAAAGTATCCTGTCTTCCAATAAGATTTATCCTCATTTTATTTCCTCAACTAATGATAATCATCTCTCAAAACAAACCATATGCATGTTTCACCAATTCCTGAAGTTGATCCTTTAAGTCACCAATAACTGTATCTATCATACTTCTTTGCATTTTCCCTATTTACCTCTCCATCACTAATACACAATCCACAAATCAAAACGGTCATACTATATATATAAATGTTATCTTAAGTATATCCTTTAAGCAAATTTTCACCGTAATTGTAACACTCAGAAAAATTTAACTAATAACCATTGAGTATCCTACTAGTTTCTAAAATCACCATACAAATCGTCAACAAGTGCTAACGAATACTTATTCTTCACAGCTACCTATTTAAGATCTCTATAACCTTATAAATAACCACCAAGTATCATCTTTTCTAATTATAGTAACAATTTACCCTTATGGAGATTCACTAAGCTCATTATTTTCTTTATCAAATACTTTCCCAAGATGAATCATCAAGTCCATCATCCCAATTAGTGTCCTCTATCTAGAAATCCGAATGCCAAAATAATACCTTATAGCAATTCAAAATCTCAATATCCTGGTATGATACCTGATGAAAACCCATTTTGAAACTCACCTAGAAAACACCACTTAATCAACTAATAGCACATAAGGCAAAGATATATTGGTTCTATAAGATCTCGTACTCGCGATATTTTATAACCCATATAATCCCACTTAGACTATCACTTTCCAATACTAGTCCCATATTTCTCGTCTCCCCACGAGACACCAATGTATAATTACTCACGCAAGTACACAACCATAAATCACTCTTAATTAGGCCATACTTTCGACAATTACGCGTATGTGACATAATATCAATTAATAATTTACCCGACTCAATTACACACGGAGGTAAATCAAACGTAGATAAGGAGACTCGCTTCTTGCGACAGTCCTCCTCAAACACAACAACTACTCAAATAATTCAGGTTAACATAACGATGATTCACGGATAGGTAACTCGACCAAATCCACCGGCAATACATGCCCACTTAACCACAATTACCAAGATAATTAAGGATGATTCGAGGTACGACCCCATCGGAGTAGAACCTCCAACACCTAAGGCAACTCTTAGGCCAATTATGCAAATAAAAGATGAAATGTAATGCCACGTGAGAACGAATGAACAGGGATTTATAAAAGTATGAACCCTAACTCCTGAGACAGGTAAAATACCTCAAATGATGGTGGAGGAATCTATCTTTCCTTAACTCACCTTTCCTTGATTCCTTGGATGGTCAATATCATTTCCTGTCTTTGATCAAATTCCTGCGTTAAACTCTCGACGTAAGTTATCGCACACTCTCACTCAGCTAGACTCTACCCGAGAACTCTAACCGAGCTCGATACCAACCGTGAGGACCCCGACCCGGAACCTACACGTGTCCCAAGCTGGAGCATCCTCAAACTAACCCAATTTTTCCTAATCTTTTAAAACTTTTATTTAACTTTCAAAATTTAATACAATTATTATAACCATTTAAAAATAAATCTACACCTTTTCACAACGGAGAAATAATTGACTAACTTAGAAAGTAAGAAATGGTTTTAATTACAAAAGGGCCTCGGTTATAACATAAAGTAAAGATTTATAAATACAATTCCACAAATGAATTATACCAACGTACTCTTTCTATACCAACCTAATCATACCCCGACAATTCCCATAATATAACTTCCAAACTCCTCACCGCCCTTACTTGGCTGGTCCACCTGTCTCGGAATCTAAAACAAGAAGGGAGAGGGGTGAGAATAAATCTCAATGAGCTATTATGAATGCAAAGAAGATGCCAAACAAAGTGCAACACATAGCATGGTAGCACATAACACATTATGAAAGCGGTAAACACATTACGTTACCTCATTTTACCTTTTCCCGTCTCGAACAATAAGTCGTACAACGTGGGAGTAAAACTCCACTCTTTGGTGAATTGCCTCCAAGACATTCACCTCTTATAGGACTCATACCCCAGAGATCCATATAAGAAAAGATACCTATAATAGAGTATCCAAAAATAATATATTTCCGGTACACCAATCGCAAAGCAGTGCGTAAAGGCTTCTTCATGCTCAATACATCAAGATGTGCACAGCCCCACTCTGCGGCCACGCAGAGGGAGGGTCACCGGTATGATGAACCTTCAATCACTTATAGAACAAATCAATAATTGATTGACTTCCATCATACCCACCCGAACATAAACACATTCGAAGCACATAATAGATACTTGAATTATAATCCACAAAAAGGGATAATCATATAACAACATGGTAATGTATACTCATGCAAATCAATACCATAGTGCAACAACCATTTAATACACTATGCATAGTATCATCAATAAATATGAATGATAACAAATAAATCCACAATTGGGATAACCATACAACCACATAGTAAACATATCCATACTTGGAATAACAATGCAATAACTTGCCAAATAATCCACACCGGAATACCATAAAATCAACATGCCATATAATCCACCATTGGGATATAACACCACTATATAACACATAATCCACACTTTGGAATGCCACATAACACTTGCCAATTAGTCCATACTTGGGATATTAAGGTAACCATATAATCAATAATTCCACAACTTGGAATAACCATGCCACAAAGTGATACATACCCATTACCAATTAGTTCAATAGTGAAACCTATGGCTTCTACACCATTGAAACTATTCACCGTAGATAAGGAGTAAGTGAGGCTACTATATATCATAAACCATTCTTACATAGTTATTATACCACCTCGAACAACCTTAATAAAAGTTCGAGATCTATTTCCCAAGTTGGAACTATTCTCCGAACCATCATTTAACTACTTCCACAATCCCACTTTGACCAATAAAGACGTCATGGCCTAGCCAAGGTATTCCATTTTAACTTAGGTTAAGAAGGATTGATTTGTATCCGGGTTGGGTTAGGTTCTATTAATTTATAATGGTTAGGGATCATCCAACGAGGAAATTAGCAAAATTCAGCAAAAGGAAAAACGGGGGAGAATCTGGTGACATGGGCGACCGCCCATGTCACTTGGGTGACCGCCCAAGGAAGTTTCAAAAGGAAGCCAACAAACTGCCTTCATGGGCGGCCGCTCAGCCCCCATGGGCGACCGCCCAAAGCCACCTTCAGCACATACGAAATTCCAACTTAATTTACATAGTTTGTTTCCCTTTAAATCTTTCTTAATCTCATGAACACTAAAGGGATTTTCTAACCTTACTTACTTCAACTTAAATTATCTAAACCCAAGATCATGTAGATCTAGATTATTTATCACCAAGTCTTCCACCCATTTCACTACTTCATTCAAGTTTATCCCATTAATCTATCTCCATCCATTTCTTACATCCTATATCATCTTCCAAGCACATTAACCTCTTTCCATTTCATTAACCAAGCACTTAATTCTTATAAAGTTCCCAACCATTTCATTATTTCATTTCAAGCTAAATCTCCTAATTTAACTCCACCCATTTCATAATTCAATTCTTCCACTTTCAAGAAGGTTTCTAAAGCATTAACAATCATCATAATAACAATAACAACATCCATAGATCATGAACATTCAAAGAAAGGAAGGGTCATAATAACTCACCTTAAAATGGGAGATGGATCATGGATTTCTCTAGCTTGATGAACTCCCCTTGGTCTCCCGATTCCAAAAGTGCTCTCGGATCTAAAAATGGTGAAGGATTGATCTTGGTAGGAGCCTTGAAAGATGAAGCTTCAACAATGGCTTCCATGGAAAGTTGAGAGAGAGAAAGGGAAGAAGTAGAAGATGAAGAAGGAGGAGAGGTGGAGTGTATAGATGGTAAAAAGGGGAAGGGGGCCGGATGTTAGGGGATTTGGGGGAGGGTTTTAGGGGAATTGTCCCCCACTCCACACATTCCCTACCAAAACTCTTTCATCGATTTAAATTAATTCTCTCAACCCAAAACATTTTATTTGTCCATTTTATTACCACTCTATTCTATTACTTTATTTATTTATAATTATTATTTTTCCTTTAGAACACTATTTATTTCCTTATCATTTTATCCTAATATAAGAAATTTAAAGATATAAAATAAACACATAAGGTTGATATTAATATTAAAGTATATAATGTTATACTAAAATTGTGTCTAGGGTTAGGGTCGTTACAAGAATTGAGAGAGAAGATCTTACCAAACCCTCTCGAATAGCGGTGGAGATATGCACGTGCCTATCGAATGTAAGGTCATCGCGGGGATAATCCTTCCCGAGCAAATAACTTCCCAAAATCGGATTCTTTTGCTCTTGAGCCATTGATTGTGGAGAGAGGAAGGATTGAGAGATGTTTGGAGGGAGGAATCACCAAGCAATCCATGAAAATTTGCAGAGAAAATGACCTTGGCTCGAGCTAGGGAGGGAATTTGAAAAGGATGTTTTCAAATTAAAAGAGGAGCTGCTGTTTTATATTGTCTCGACAGTACAAGTCTCGCACGGTATACCTTATCTCGCGCGAGATATACCTTCGGGAAATTGACAAAATTGTCCTCGACAATAAGCGTCTACGCAACGTCAAAATTCAAAATTTTGACACATTTACCCTTGAAATGATACACTAGCAAGGAAACGTGGAAAAATCGGCACCGCAAGTCACGGAACGAGCCGAACGTGACACCCGCACGATCGCCCGGCACGTCACCAGTCGCTCGAAAAATGATTGATCCAGAGATCAACTCATTTCGTATGATTCAACGCCCAGACAGGTGGATCATCAAAAGAAAAGCCCGATCCAACGCCCAGACAGGTGGATCGTCAACATAAAAGCTCGGTCCAACGCCCAGACAGGTGGATCGTTAACAGAAAAGCCCGGTCCAACACCCAGACAGGTGGATCGTCAACATAAAAGCCCGGTCCAACGCCCAGACAGGTGGATCGTCAAAATAAAAGCCCGATCCAATGCCCAAACAGGTGGATCGTCATCACAAAAGCCCGATTCAACGCCCAAACAGGTGAATCGTCATCCTCAACGACAAAAAGCCCGATTCGGAGCCCAGAAAGGCGAATCGTCACAAAACCGACAGGACTCAAAGGACCGGACTGGTAAGCCTTTGTTTTCTAACGCATTTCCCGCAAGTTCGGAGCCCAGACAGGCGAATCTTCAGAAAGACAGGTATATTCAGAATTGGGTCTTGATTTGATTCCTCAGTATGAATTTACCTTTTCAAAAAAAAAATATCCTCGATTTTCAAAATGATTTTCAAAATACCTAAAGCAGCCTTTTCGTGTTTTGGAGTCAAACTACGTTATGGTCTGATTCTCCGATAGAGATACGTAGGAAGCCGTGGGGCCCGACCATCCCGATGTTCAGAATGATGTCTTTTCTATTGTCGACATGACTTCTTTCATAAGACTTATCGACGAGGGGCTCTGTAGACACCCCATTCTGAACCCATCAGATCAAGTTTATACCACTCTAAGTCTCGCTTTGAGTCAAGAAGTAGAAATCCACCATTTCGTCATGTTTCGTTAAGTTTTGACTAACCACCGTCTGTCCACAGACAATGATATCTCGTGCGGAATGGCGTGCCTCGCGCGAGATATTGTCCCTCTGCAGCATGCAGATGACAGTTTCCTTGTCGATTTCAACCTCTTTTCGGGATAAAACTTCATCCGTCCGGCCAACCAATAGAGTTTGGAGTCTGGAACCTTCTTGAAGTGTTTGATCTCATCTTCAACACCTCTCCAACACCTATAAATACTTGGTGACTTCCAAGGTTTAAGAGGTCCAACAATTCCACAATTCACACACATTTTACTGGTTTCTTTCCCTGAAAGATTCCTGTAAAATCACCCTATAATCACCTCAAAGTTTGTTTGTCAACCTTGTTGATAAACAAACATCAAGATCCAAGTCAAGGACTGAGGCGAAGCTCTGTCCACATCATGATTCGATTCTAAACTTGAGTCGAAACTCTGCCCAAATCACCTCACGCAAGGTATCCCCTAAATCCCTTTCTAATTGATTGTTAGAGTGGTATAAATCCATAGAATCTAGGGTCGGCCTAGAGCCTCCCCAAATCATGGGGACGGTCTCGAAGCAATCAATCCTACATTCCGTTTAACCCCGTTAAATGGATCTTTATTTGTTTTATTTGAAATCTTCTTCCCTTTTTTGAAAACCTCTCTTTTCTTTAGCAAGACCGATCTCCGGATTGGGTGGAATGGGTGCTCCTTGACCTTCCCATTCCATAACCTAAGCCCCGAACCCAAATCTCTTACAAAAAATAGTTTTTCTATGTTTTCCAAACAATAATATAGGTGGCGACTCAAAAATCCCTCACAACGTTCACAGTAACTATAACTCCTTTATATAGAACGACTATGGGAAAAGGATATTGATTTCGGATACCTTCATACGGCATCCAAGTCACCTACAGATAAAAACATAAAAAGATTAATATATTTTCATTCAAGAAAACAAAAATACATGATAAAAATGCTATATAAATATACTTATATCCGTATCCTTTATTATGTCAATATTTTGTCTCTTAAATTGCACAGAGACAACTGTTGCTAGTTGAGCCCTCAGTCGTAGCCACTTCAATGTAAGCGGAAAATTGGGTAGATAAAAGCTGTTAAAACCGTTCCTAAACGCAGGAAACCTCTCATAAACTCATGACTGCATTAAAGTTAAGTAGTTGAAAATCTGATGACAATTCCACCTTTATCATTTTCCTAGTTGCAGGTATAGATAAACTAATGCTCCAGCTCCCCAATCATATTCTCCAATTTCCCCCTTGTCTCTAAATAAATCTAAGTAGCTCGCACTAACACACGTCCCGGTCTTATCCGCAAAAATTGTGCACCCCAATAAGTATATGAGATATGCCTTCGCAACACATGCAACTTTTTGGGGGTCTAAGAGTACACATTAGGTGAGAACTTTGTTCTCAGCCATTCAAGATTCACCAGTGCTCCTTTGGGAGGTATTTCATCTTTAGCCACTTTTTTGTCACTCTCAAAACCTCAACAACTTTATCAATTGGTGACTGGATAGAATAAGCGGGACTCTCAAACAAAGGTTGACCTGTAACCGGAAGCCTCGTAAAAGAAGACACATCATCTAGAGTGATGGTCATCTTCCCAAATGGCATTTGGAAACTATTAGTTTTCGGGTGCCATCGCTCCACAAAAGCATTAATCAACGTCTTATCCACATTGTCATAAGCTCCACTCAGTAAACACATAAAATCGGAATTACCAACAATATTTTGAAACGGCCCAGACAATTTATCAAAATCCAACTTCCACTACTTCAACTTCCCGATATGGTTAATACATTTCAAAGTACGATCATCTTTACCTTCCCATATGTATTTCGCCACATGTGTTTCATATGACATGAGTTATGTTTTGTATCTCGAACCATCGAAAAATGAGATATCACCCGCACCCCCTCGATGTCATCCTCATTTTCATCTTTCGATTCATCTTACAGGTCAATGTCAGTTTGAGGTTCAGAAACATTTATCTAAGGTGAAGTTTTCATATTATCCTCATCTTCATTATACAGTGAATGTTTGTCTTCATACTGATACCCTTCTTCATGGTACACTGAATGTCTGCGCTCATACTGTTACCCTTCTTCATTATAGATCGAATGCCTATGATCAATATATGAATCCCCAACTCGCTCAGCATCAATGTTTTTTGATAATGCTTGCCCTTGATTACGTGATACTTTGTGTTCCTTCCTATCGAAAGCAGTTGGATATCTTCTTATAAAGATCTGTTTAACTGCAAATAAAACATCAAAAATCAATAATAAGTGTCTAACATGTTTCATTGTTTGTGAAATAACCTATAAGCAATCTGAAATATTATTTGCCATGTCATTAAAGTAATAATATGAAATTGTATTGAGTGTTAACGTGTTAGTCGAAAGCATAGTAAGGTTATAAATCCTATTCTTGGCATAATTATATGAGATGAATGCATTACTTATTTTCTCTGTCAAAAATCCCAAAAATCTGATCTCTCTCTCTCTCTCTCTCTCTCTCTCTCTCTCTCTCTCTCTCTCTCTCTCTCTCTCTCTCTCTCTCGTCGATCAAAGAGTGTTGGGGTGAGAGTTAATGTTTAATGGGGGTGGGGGGGGGGTGGGTGAGAGTTAATGGGTAGATGGATTAAGGGGTATAAAGGAAAAGGGAGGTGTTTGTTTTAATTTTTTGGGGATGGACTTAATGATACGGATTTACTCAACAATTTTACGAGCCTATATAACAATTCTCAATATTTAATGGAATAGTTTTTCAAAAACTCATGTGGGACGGGGGGGGGGGGGGTAATACTAATGAAAAAAAAAAACAATGAAACAAAATGTTTGTCAAAAAATAATGGGATAGCAAATAATTTATTGTAAGTTGTTGTGTTTGTAAATCTAACTAATCTTAATAGAATGACAATCATGTTTATGAGTAAAATTTATAAAAAAAAAAATGTGCTTCTAATATCACTCATTTTACAACATGAAATTTATAAGAAGATAGTTTTTCCAAAATAATGAAAAAATAATTTTACAATTTTAAATTGTAAATTGTAAATTTTCATATAAACTATAAATTTTAAAATTGAATTATATTAACTGTTTAAGATATTTATACCTGATTAGTTGGACATGTGTTAGAAAAATCTATAAATTTGACGAAAATATAGGAATTAACCGCATTCGAGAATATAGAAATTTGTTATCAGTAATGTGTACAAAGTTGGTAGGTTTGGTCGAGTTCGCTTATGTGCATAAGATCGACTTGAGCTCGTGCATTAGAAAAGCAGAGATGCACAAAGGGGTGCTCGGTGCTCGAATAGTATTGAAAAAGTTGTACGTAGTTCTTTGAGTGAGATGTGGACAGGGTCTGATGAGCATGTTGGGTTTTCATATTAGCATGGACATTGGACTAAATTTATTCGACCTATTCTATCACTTTTATTCCCAAAACTTTAGTACTTATTCCATCTTAAAAAATATTTGTCCCATTTAATTTTTTTGTTGAACTTTGATCACAAATTTATGAGAGATTAATCATGTTCATGAAATTCTAAAAATTGTTGTTGATAATATTATTAATGGTGAATCAATAGAAATTTTTAGAATTTCATGAACAAAATTAAATTGTCATATATTTGTGGTCAAAGTTTAACAAAAAAATCAAATGGGACAAACATTTTGGGAAGGAGGGAATATTGTTTTTTATTTTATTTTTTTGAGAGAGAAAAAAAATGGCTAGGCCAGGGAATTAAATCTTTAAATTTCAAAAAACATTAATCTTATCAAATTTGGCAAATCACTTTTTTTAGCATTAAAAAGGATAATTTTATGAAACTCACTTATTTAAAACTAGGAAGAAGATTAAAAAAAAAAAAAATATGGGAAATAAGAATGGAAACTATCCATCCCTATTGGAGTAAAGGCTTCAGTCCATCACTCAGTTAATTTCATGGCAGGAAAGCTACAACCACATCTTCTTTCATCTCCTTCTATCTCCCGTTATCCATCTCCCAAATTCAATACATGGAGGCTGCCATATCCACCGGCAAGACCATCGAAGAGGTCGCTGGCGGTCACCGCCTCCCTCCCTGAGTTGATAACAGTTTCTTCAGCAATCCAAATTAACGAATTGGGCGACGCCGGTACTGCAGCAGTTGGAGTGGGATATTCAACGGCCAGCTACTACACTTCTTTGGGTTTGTTTGTCATATCAGTGCCTGGTGTTTGGTCACTCATCAAGCGCTCTGTCAAGTCCAAGGTAGTTAAGAAAACATTCATTGGTGAAGGGGATTTCGGTAACAAGCCCCCAAACCAGGTCGCCGGAGAAATCCTCTCCTTCTTCACTCGCAACAACTTTTCCGTTGTTGATAAAGGCGACACCATAACGTAAGTAAATCCCACCTAATCTTTACTATTTGTTTATTAATTTCTGGGTTGCTATCATTGATTCTATACACTACACAGATTAGAGATCCAAAAAATATTATGATTGTTCTGTGCTCAGTGCTCCCATTATTCTTCTTTCTTTGTTGTAGTTATTGCCAAACCAAAATGAATGTCGAAATTTGCTCTTTTGATCAACATCAAGAGTAAAGTAAATTGGGATATTTATTTTGGGACGGATGGAGTATTATTTAGTTGCCAACGGTTTGATAATGCAAAGATGAAACTATAGGTTTGAAGGTGTGATGGTACCAAGTAGAGGGCAAGCAGCCCTTCTGACATTCTGTACCTGCATAAGCCTAGCAAGTGTTGCTCTTGTTCTTACCATAACCGTTCCAGACGTGGGAAACAATTGGTTTGCCCTCACTATCCTTAGTCCATTGGCGTAAGTCATTTCTCCTTCTTCTTCCTTAAACTTTTTCTGCACAAATGCCCAATTCAAGGTGATATTTCTATTCTTATCTGCGCATAAATAAATGTATTTACAGAGGAGCCTATTACTGGAAACGGGCATCAAGAAAAGAGCAGATCAAGGTAAAGATGACGGTGGCAGAAGATGGAAAGTTGTCAGAGATCATTGTTCAAGGTGATGACCAGCAAGTTGACCAAATGAGAAAGGAGCTTCAGTTGAGCGAGAAAGGCATGGTTTACGTTAAAGGCATCTTTGAGCGATGATTCTCGGAAGAGCCAAAGAGGAACAGAAAAGAAAAGGAAAGCCATGTCTGTATACTTGTAAGTTCATAGAGGCATGTTTTATCCACATACTACTTCTATATGTTTACAATTAGAGATTCACAAATTTTTCATGGATGTGAAAATTGAAACATTGAGCCTGAAATGAATGCAATTTCACAGTTTCTCCATTATATTTGCAGTAAGTTACGAAAAATAAGATTAAGTGTATGCGTAAAACCAAGACCCAGAATATGCATGCCTAATATAGTACTGAAGTAAGTAGCATTCTTGAGGCACCAGCACTAGCTAAGATCCCATGAGCTTAACATGGAACAAATTCTTGTTCAATAAGCATCAATCAACAAAACATATCCCCAGAATGAAATGAAATGCAATTCAAAAATCATTTCTGCAACAAGCATCAACATATGGAAGATCCTACATTTCACAAGCCAATTGAAATAAGAAATGGTTGTTATCTCATCCTATCAGTAACTTGTTGTCACCCAAGAAACTATAAGTTGGAACCTCCAGATTGTATGGTGCGGGACCCTTACGGATTCTGCCGGAGATGTCGTAATGAGAACCATGGCACGGGCAAAACCAGCCACCAAAATCACCAGCATTTGGTAAGGGGATACAACCAAGATGGGTGCAGACACCAATCACAACCAGCCACTCAGGATCCTTAACCCTGACAGCATCCTCCTGTGGGTCCCGGAGAGATGTCAGATCAACACTGTTTGCCAGCTTGATATCATCGTCAGTCCGGCGCCTGATGAAAACAGGCTTTCCACGCCACTTAACAGTTACGGTGGTACCAGGCTCAATGCTAGAGAGGTCAACTTCCAGGGATGCCAGGGCAAGAACGTCCTTACTTGCAGACATACTGAGAATAAATTTGAGGACGAGGAGTCGAACAAGGGAAGCATACACAAACCTGCCTCCGGTCAAAACAAGGTAGGCAAATGCACGTTTGCTGGGGTCACCTGGTGGGTACCGCTCGTGGTTGTGCTCGTCATATACTATCTTTGCAGTTGGGTTTTTGATAGCTGCTATTGTTGCTGGAATGTCCTGAACGACTCTATTCTCTTTCTTTGAGATGATTGAGTCAGAAGCAAACCCTGCAACAACAATCATAACCAGAAATCAATCTTCATCATGCCACCAAGAAAGATTGACAGAGACCTATACCAACACAAAGGACATGATGAAAGTGTGTTACTTTAGGTTTTGCTATCCTGCCACGGTTGACTTGAGGAATAATAAGCAATACTGAAAATAGAACTTAACATTAATGGGCCAATTCAAAGCAACCTAGTAGAGATCTACAAGAACTTTAACTACGAAGGCTCTCTCGAAAAGTAGTTAGCGCGCATTTCGGTCAACTTTCCATCAACTTTCTTTGGCTGAGTGGCATGTATTTCCACGGTGCTCCTTTTCTTGAATTATGAGGCATGGCTAAGCGATCCGACTCACATTGGGCCTAGTGCTCACGTGGTTTGGCCAATATGCAAGGTACTGATAAATCTTATTACTGTACTTATTACAGTACTTAAAAAATCTAACACGCGTTGGGCCTTCTTCTTCTTCATCTACTTCTTCTAAACTCCTTTGATCCATGAGAAGTCATTTTTAAGTAGACAGTAACTTATAATAGCCAGCAGAAATGTGCACACACACATGCACAAAAGAATTTAACCATAAAATGAGTGAATGACCAGTAGACCTCACCCAAAGTACTTAGAAAACATCAAAATAATACATTTTCAACTACTTCTTGAATATTATCTCCCCATCTTAAAATAAGAGTCTTTTATTATTTTTGGAGTGTCGTGGCAAATATTTCAATTTTAGGCAGCGGGGATTTACATTTTTCCCTTTGTTAAACACTTGTTCATAGTTGTCCCAACCTTTTAAAGCATAAAAAAATTACATTTTTACTCTTGATGAAAACTCATTTTTGTGAATCCAACCTTTTAATAATAAAGTCAAATGTTTAAATTGTGTGCAGGTCAATAGAGGACTCTTATTTTGGGACGGAGGGAGTACTAATTTCCTTCATGTCCTATTTGTTGGGACTCAATATCCAATGACGGTTCTTTAGGTATAGAAGATATGATTTACCAAGCAACATACAATGAGTCTGGTATGGTTCTAAATACTAAAGCTTATTTCCATAAAGCCAAAGTATTCAATCAACGTTTAGTTGTTGTAAAGAATCCATACTTCATCATCCCCTGACCTAGATCCCGTATGTGCAAGAGCACGAGTAACTTTACCCCTTGTAGAGTTCCTCGCTCAGTTTAAGGATTCCTTCAATAACAAAATAATTAAAGCAAGTGCTCTACACTTTGCAGTCTTGTGCAATGGAAGTGTTGAAAACAACGATTTATCTAGTTGATTTTGGGTTGTTACCATCCCCCATAGCTTCCATTAGAGAGCTTTAAAGCATAGTTTAGTGGGTGTTAGAAACAGTGATACCTATCTTGTTAGCTTAAGTTGATGTATTTCATAAGTTACATATGGTGCTTTAATATCAAGCAGCAACACAACTCCAAATTTATCACCAGTAGTATTTAAACCTCCAATCATCCCCACATTTGAACTCATCAGGTAATGTTAATGCTCCTCAACAACAAATGTTTTTGAATCCGAAGCCATCCTCAAACCACCATTGGTAATAATCAATTATTTATCTCTCACGCCCTTTTGATTGTGAAGTAAATAAAAAACTCACTGTCTGCATCCATAAATTCCCCCTATCCAAGATCTGCAGTCTATAGAGACAAAAATTGTTCCAAACGCAATGATGCAGTCTAATTAAACTATCTTGGGCAATAATTATTAAAATGCCACAAATATTTGCAAGAGAAAAGCAAAATTCATCTTGCATAACTATCAGTTGCAGCCTTAGTTGTCAAAAGTGTCGCCTGCCTCCTCGCTATTTTCGTTGTCTTTCGAGTTCATCGCTTCTTCCCCAACCAGGCAGGCGATGATCACTTTTTTAGGAAAAGCAACGCTTTTTTCAAAAAAACAAGAAGCAAAAAAGCGACACTTTTAAGGAAAAACGTGATAGTGGAAAACTTGTTGCTGCTCCATCGTTTTGTCATCAAACTACGTCGTTTTTTTATAGCAAACGGCTTATTGTTTGTAGCCCTAATTTCGCCTAATTTGACAGATCCATGACTTGGACGATGAGGAAGATGATGATAGTGCTTGATTATGTTAAAAGACTTCATGTTTATTTCACTCTCAAACTAGCAATCTAGTACTTATTTTGTTAATTTGAACATCGAACAGACAGTACTCATGCGCCTTGTCTTGGAATACATACTTTGGGGTTTTAATTATGTTGATGATACTATTAATGTAGATTTGTGATATTTATTTACTGTTTTATTCTAGTTAATAATATGGTTTAAGCTCTTTTTATGTGTTACATGTATATATGTACATATTCCTGATTTTAAATATATTTTTTCTATTTTTCAACACTGCTCGCTTTTTTGTCGCCCGCCTCTCGCCTCGCTCAGGTACCTTTCGCCCGCCTCTCGCTTCTCGCCTTTGACAACTATGGTTGCAGCGAAATCATCATAATTGCATCAAGTTAAATATTTTACAAACAAATATCAATGGGTGAAACACAGCAAATGTTGAATGGAAAATATTCCAATCCGTCCCAAATTTGTTTGTTTTCATTTTTTAAATGAAACTAAGCAAGATGATTTTCAGGCCCTCTTTCGTGCAATACATAAATACCCATAACGCATTATGTCTTTGCAATTGCAAAGTACAACTTGATAGCTTAATGTTGGATGAGCATGTCATGATAGAAACTAAAATATTCCTGCAAACCCTATTTTCACAGATTATAATTTCACATAAAAAATAACCAATTAGAAAAACTCAAAATGCAATTTAATTCCATAACTAGACATTTGAAGCTCAATGTTGGATGAGCATGTCATGATAGAAACTAAAATCTTAGTTAGATTGATAAACCCTATTAAAAGATCATAGAACGGTAAAAGAGAAATCGAAAGAAAATAAAACCTCGATGAAAGTGAGAGGTGAAGAAGAGAGCCGATCTAAGGTCATCGGCCGGTGAATCAACGACACCATTAATGGGAAATTGGGTGAAGAATGCGGACTGATTTTGGATTGGCCTCCATGACGACAAACAGGAGAGCCTCCTTCCCGCCACTCTCAACATCTTCTTCTTGAGCTTCTGTATCACCCAAAAAAAAAAAAAAATGGGTCTGGGAAATTTTGGTTGATCGTTCTTGAAATTGGCTCTCTTTCCCAGATCAGATAAAAGGGAAAGATCGTAACGACTCGAAGCTGGGTCTCCCCGAGTTGCGAAATACCTTGAGAAGCCGACCGGTTTAAATCAATACAAACATTTTATAATTTGGGCTTAGGCTGTTAAAAAAAAGGCATTTACCATATAATTTCTCAAACAAAGCAATACTACCTTTTAGGATAAGTTGTATTTTACTTAACTATATAATTTCTAGTTTAACAAGTACACCCTCTCATCATTTTACTAAGTTCATCCTTCTATCATTTTACTAAATCCACTCTTTTTTATCAATTTAATTTCTCTCCAACCACTATCACCTTAGGTCACCCCCTCCCCATCTTCTCCATTCAACACTTTCGACAACCATCAACTCCGGCGACCAACTCTGGCGACTTTTTTTTTACGCCGGCGATCTCTCCGGCGACCAAACAACTGAGAACTTAACTTATCAGTAAGTTCTCAGTTGTCAACTAAACTACTAAGAACACAATTAAATTCGGCGACTACCAACTCCGGCGACCTCTCCGGCCACCAAACAACTGAGAACTTAACTTATCAGTAAGTTCTCAGTTGTCAACTAAACTACTAAGAACACAATTAACTCCGGCGACTACCAACTCCGACGACCACCAACTCCGGCGACCTCTCCGGCGACCAAACAACTGAGAACTTAACTTATCAGTAAGTTCTTATCAGTAAGTTCTCAGTTGTCAACTAAACTTCTAAGAACACGATCAACTCCAACGATCACCAACTCCGGCGACCTCTCCGGCGACCAAATAACTGAGAACTTAACTTATCAGTAAGTTCTCAGTTGTCAACTAAACTACTAAGAACACAATTAACTCCGGCGACACCAACTCCGGCGACCTCTCCGGCGGCCAAACAACTGAGAACTTAACTTATCAGTAAGTTCTCAGTTGTCAACTAAACTACTAAGAACACTATCAACTCCGGCGGCCTCACCGACGACCACCAACTCCGGCAATTAAACAACTGAGAACTTAATTTATCAGTAAGTTCTCAGTTGTCTCCACTAAGAACACGATCAACTCCGGCGATCAACAGTTCCGGCGACCAAACAACTGTGAACTTATCGGTAAGTTCTCAGTTATCAACTAAACTACTAATAACACGATCAACTCCGGCGATCTCTCCGGCGACCAAACAACTGATAACTTAACTTAAAATTTTGCATTGAACACCCTTAACAAATTTTCAATTGTTATAATTCTGTTAATTATATTTACAAACATCTAAAAAGGTTAACTTTTTTTAAAGCGGTTTATTAATTAACATAATTTAAAATAAATGATTTTTTTAATCAAATGTGATATATATTTTCTTTATTATTTATAATTGTAATTATTATGAAAAATATGATAACTGCTACTTAAATGATTATTCATTTTTATCTATTCACAAATCATTTTTTCCTTTGAAAATCCTAGAATCATCATTCTTGTTTTATTCTCTAACACATTCTTATCCATATAGAGACAACCCAGAAAATAAAAAAATGGTGTCGGATCTGCTTTGGTCCGACAAAGAGGGGGTGGCCGGAGGTAGTGAGAAAAGTGGTGGCCGGGAAGTGAGAGAGATAGAGAAGGAACAGGAATGGAGATGGACGCCGACGGAGGGGGGGCAGTCGGACGGCCAGAGGTGGGGGGGAGGCGTTGCCGGAGGTGGGGGAGGGAATGGCTGACCGGAGGTGAGATGAAGAAAGTAGAAAGAGAAAGATGAGGAAAGAGAAGATCGTCGGTCGGAGGTGGGGATGAGGGAGGGATGCCGGAGAAATGATCTGCACAGAGGAGAGGGTTGGCCGAATTTGAGGAGGGAGACGGACGTCGGAGTTAGGGAGGAGAGAGGTCACCGTATTTGAGGAAGGAGACGGATGCCGGAGTTAGGGAGGAGAGAGGTCACCGAATTTGAGGAGGAGTGAGGTTGCCGGAGCTCGGGAGAAGAGAGGTCGCCGGAGTAATAGTTGATTGGAGGGTGGGTAGAGAGAGAAAGTAGAGAGAGAGGGGAAGTGTGTGTGACTGTGAGAGAGAGATCTGGGAGGGGATGTTTATTTTGGGGGTAGAGAGAGAAAGTGAAAGAGAGAGAATGATGTGTGTGTGTGTGTGTGAGAGAGAGAGAGAGAGAGAGAGAGAGAGAGAGAGAGAAAGATAGGGTTTTATTTGGGGTAGAGGGAAATGTGGGTGTAATTTGAGAGGGGTGGAATTTTTATTTTTTGTTAGAAGGATTATATGGTTAGTTATTTTATGGTGTAGGATTAAGAGGTAAATATAATAATTCTTTGTCTTAGGATGTAGATTAGGTTATATTGAGGGATTAAGACGTAATTTTCTCTTCAAAAAACTAGTGTGTCACTCGTGCAATGCACGGCAAGATATAAAATTTTCTATTTACAAAAAGTAAGAAATGATAATTAAGCACAAAAAGAACATTACAAATTAATATTCTTTATATACACCCGTAAACAAAATATATAAAATGTAATAATATTGATCTTCATGAAGACAACGCATACAACTACACATTCATAGTATATTTGTCGAATTAACTACCTTGTGCAGAATTGGATTTCCAAATGTGAAGAGCAACATGAAGGGTGCTTCTAGAGAAAGAAACATAAAGTTGATCACGACCGAAAACATGTTTTATTAAAAGAATTTCAATTGTATATAGAGATTGCCCATGATTTTTGATTGCAGACATGACATAAGAATCAATCAAAGAAAATTGACGATGTTCAAACTTATTCGAGGATTAAGTTCTTCCCACCAATAAATGAGCTCCAATAAATAAGCTTGAAAAAGATAGTCATTGACTCTTGTTAAGACATATTTATTATTGGGACATACTACCCCATCCCAATTGTTTTCTTCATTTATTACTATGTTCACTACTCTACATACTCCCCCATTATTATTAGGTTGCCATATTATTTTTAAATTTTCATGCCTTATGTAGAATAAATTATTTGTTTGTCTCATTTAAAACAATATTATTATTCAAAAATTGTCCCATTTAAAACTACACACTACTATTAGAATGACTTTCTAAACATTCATTTTCATTGAAGGTTAGCCTCCCCTTATTGTTAGTACCCGACCTGAAAATACCCCTGATAGGCATTAAGGAACCTCTGAGGACCTCTCAGTCATTTATGAGTTTCAATAGGCTCAAGTAATTTTTCCCCGAAAGCCCTTATTTGTAGTTTCCCGATAGACCAAATGTCAGCTAAAACCTCCGAATGCGCGTTGCATCGGGACGGGGTATTCACAGTGGCGACTCTGCTGGGGATTGTTTTGAAATCTTTTCAAACTAAGTGGGTCAGACTTTCGTTTTTTTAGTGGTGTTGTATTTTGCTCTCTTTTTACTTTATTTACTCTTAACTGTTGCATTGCATGCATGCATTTCATGTAAATAAAAAAAAATCTTTCTCTTTTTTCTCTAAAAAGAATTAGACTTTTTACCTCATACTACCACTAGAGTCCGTGTCACACTGCACAGCTACCCCTTAACCCTTCGGAGAGGCCAAAGTGCGGGAAGTGTGGTGATCATGTTGCCTCCCTTCCGAGTCTCACTTGGCCATCCACTCATCAGTGCGCTTCGGCTGCACGGTGGGAGCCTGAAATCTAAACCTTGTGTCACCCACTTTGCTAAGAATACACTCCTTGTGACCGGTTGGTTTGACTAGCTTTTTCATGTAGACAATTAATAAGGTCTTTATGTTGAGTCACTACGAATCAGTGATAAGTCAAGATCTATAGAGAGAAAAGAGCACAAAAAATTTTTTTTGATTTCCTTTTAAAGGATGTGCCATGTAAGATCGAGTGCTTGTTAAAAGATCTTGTCTTATCATAGGTCTGTAGTACTTCCCATAAATATCATCTTAAATGTCTATATGAAACGGTTAGTCGTTAGGATCCACCACTTTAGGACCTTTAGTTAGTTGCGAAAAAGGGGTATCCCTTCCAACCAAGAGTAGGTTCTATAAAATAGAGGGCTTTTTTGTAAATAAAATGCTTAACTCATTTCTAGGACCCTTCGAGGTCCGCTCTTCATTTCTAGGAACTTCTGAGGTCCACTCTTCATTTCTAGGACCTTCTGAGGTCCACTCTTCATTTCTAGGACCCTTCAAGGTCCACTCCTCATTTCTAGGACCCTCCGAGGTCCGCTCCTCATTTCTAGGACCCTTCGAGGTCCACTCCTCATTTCTAGGACCCTTCGAGGTCCACTCCTCATTTCTAGGACCCTTCAAGGTCCACTTTTCATTTCTAGGACCCTCCGAGGTCCGCTCTTCATTTCTAGGACCCTCCGAGGTCCGCTCCTCATTTCTAGGACCCTTCGAGGTCCGTTCCTCATTTCTAGGACCCTCCGAGGTCCGCTCCTCATTTCTAGGACCCTTCGAGGTCCGCTCCTCATTTCTAGGACCCTTCGAGGTCCGCTCTTCATTTCTAGGACCCTTCGAGGTCCACTTTTCATTTCTAGGACCCTCCGAGGTCCGCTCCTCATTTCTAGGACCCTCCGAGGTCCGCTCCTCATTTCTAGGACCCTTCGAGGTCCACTCCTCATTTCTAGGACCCTCCGAGGTCCGCTCCTCATTTCTAGGACCCTTCGAGGTCCGCTCTTCATTTCTAGGACCCTCCGAGGTCCGCTCCTCATTTCTAGGACCCTTCGAGGTCCGTTCCTCATTTCTAGGACCCTCCGAGGTCCGCTCCTCATTTCTGGGACCCTTCGAGGTCCGCTCCTCATTTCTAGGACCATCCGAGGTCCGCTCCTCATTTCTAGGATCCTCCGAGGTCCGCTCCTCATTTCTAGGACCCTTCGAGGTCCGCTCCTCATTTCTAGGATCCTTCGAGGTCCGCTCTCTCAATCTAGGACCCTTCGAGGTCCGCTCCTCATTTCTAGGACCCTTCGAGGTCCGCTCTTCATTTCTAGGACCTTCCGAGGTCCACTCTTCATTTCTAGGACCTTCCGAGGTCCACTCTTCATTTCTAGGACCCTCCGAGGTCCACTCTTCATTTCTAGGACCCTCCGAGGTCCACTCTTCATTTCTAGGACCTTCCGAGGTCCACTCTTCATTTCTAGGACCTTCCGAGGTCCACTCTTCATTTCTAGGACCCTCCGAGGTCCACTCTTCATTTCTAGGACCCTCCGAGGTCCACTCTTCATTTCTAGGACCTTCTGAGGTCCACTCTTCATTTCTAGGACCCTCCGAGGTTCCGAGGTCCGCTCCTCATTTCTAGGACCCTTCGAGGTCCGCTCTCTCAATCTAGGACCCTCCGAGGTCCGCTCCTCATTTCTAGGACCCTCCGAGGTCCACTCTTCATTTCTAGGACCCTCCGAGGTCCACTCTCCATTTCTAGGACCCTCCGAGGTCCACTCTTCATTTCTAGAACCCTCCGAGGTCCACTCTCCATTTCTAGGACCCTCCGAGGTCCACTCTCCATTTCTAGGACCCTCCGAGGTCCGCTCCTCATTTCTAGGACCTTCCGAGGTCCACTCCTCATTTCTAGGACCCTTCGAGGTCCACTCCTCATTTCTAGGACCCTTCGAGGTCCGCTCCTCATTTCTGGGACCCTCCGAGGTCCACTCTTCATTTCTAGGACCCTCCGAGGTCCGCTCCTCATTTCTAGGACCCTCCGAGGTCCACCCTCCATTTCTAGGACCCTCCGAGGTCCGCTTTTTACTTCTTGGACCCTTCAAGGTCCACACCCTCTACTGCGGACCGCTCTAGGATCAGTCTCTCTATCTTGGACCGTTCAAGGTCCACTCTTTGACCCTTCGTGGTGCTCTTCCTATACTATGTCCACTCTCCCAATCTTGGACCATTCAAGGTCCACTTCTCATATCTTGGACCGTTCAAGGTCCACTCCTCATATCTTGGACCGTTCAAGGTCCACTCCTCATATCTTGGGCCGTTCAAGGTCCGCTCCTCTTCTCTTAGACCCTTCAAGGTTCACTCCTCTTCTCTTGGACCCTTTAAGGTCCACTCCTCTTCTCTTGGACCCTTTAAGGTCCACCCCTCTTCTCTTGGACCCTTTAAGGTCCACTCCTCATCTCTTGGACCCTTCAAGGTCCACACTCCTCATATCTTGGACCGTTCAAGGTCCGCTCTTCTTCTCTTGGACCCTTCAAGGTCCACACTCCTCATATCTTGGACCGTTCAAGGTCCGCTCTTCTTCTCTTGGACCCTTCAAGGTCCACTCCTCAATTTAGGACCCTTCGAGGTCCACTCTCTATCTAGGACCAATAAAGGTCCACCTTTCCACACGAGACTCTTCGAGGTCCACCTCGTCTCTTGGACCATCCATGGTCCATTCCTCTACCTTTGACCACCCACGGTCTACATCCTTCAAGTTAGGACCCTTCAAAGTTCTACCTCTTATCTCTTGAACCATCCGCAGTTTGCTCCCTTAACCTTAAAACCATCCATAGCTTAGATCCTTTATCTCTAGCACCCTTCAGCCAAAGACCCACCTAGATCAAACCTCTCTCGACCCATATAGATCAAACCACCATCTAGGGCCTACCTAAGCCAACTTACCAAGTCCGATTAGCTCGTCTAGATCACCCTCACTTATATTTGACCAAGGATCGAGTCATCTTCCTCTCCTTTTTTCACCAAACGGACTCTTTTACATTCATCCTCTCTCTTTCTCTAAACTTAACCCTGGTTGTATCATCAATCGGGGCCCCCTCGAACTACGGTGACCTGAGACTCGTACCTTAAATGGTAAGGGTTACGTAGGCAACTTCAGCCCGGTCAAACTCAAAATTGTGGAGGTCAAATATTTTCTCAAGGATGCCTTAAGATTAATTATGAATCTAATTCAACTCATTGGTTTGACTCTGCCGTACGTTCTTACAGAATTCTACATCATGTCTCTGGAGAAAAGCATTGAAGCCCTCAAAGAAGTCTCAAACATGAGGTTGGGAGTGATCAACCTCCTCAAAGACATGCATGAAATTGAGCAGCACCATTTGTCTTACATTCAGGAATACTTGAGAAGAGTTCCTCCCTATTCAATTCCGGGGTCCCTATCATCCACATGCTTATGGTTCCCCTTATGGTCCTACACATCGAATTTCTCATTCGGGATGCTGCTGTGGCTACCAACCAACTAAAGGCATCAATACCCGAGAAGAAGATCAACAAGGAACATTTTGATGACTTAGGAATGCCTGTGGGTGAGTTCTTCGACATTTTGGTGGGAAAGAATTTGATCGAGCCGCTCGAGAACTACAAGCCTATTAACCCAAAGGAAGACTTAGATACATCCAAGTTTTGCGGATACCACAAGTACTGTTTGGGCATACCAGCGACAAATGTGTGCAACTGAAACGCTCAATTCAAAGATTGATCAACCAAGGGAAGACCCAAGGCCTCATGGATGAAGAAGCCCTCGTACTTCAAGGAAGGATTTAGATTCATTCAGTCTTGTAGGTTCTAGTGTGTCTTTGGGCATTGACATGTAATGTCCACTTTAGATTAGTTGCTTCAATAATAAAAGAGTCTTTCTTTCTTTTCTCTCTAGACTTGAGACATAATCTCGCATTACTTTCAAGAAGAATTGTTTTATTTATAATTATCACTTGGTTGCTAATCTCATTTGATAAACTCACCGGCTAATAAAGTAAACAATGAATGAATGCTTTGATTGGAGTAAACAACTCACCGTTCCTTCTTCATACACACCATCTCTATACACCATCTCTATACACCATCTCCATACACCATCTCCATACACCATCTCTATACACCATCTCTATACACCATCTCCATACACCATCTCCATACACTCTCTCCATACTCCACCATACACTTTTCATACACTCTCCCCCACTTGACCTCCTTTCCATATGGTCAAGACAAGCACAAAGACCGTTGTTGCTCATCATCAGAAAATAATTTGCTCACGCCACTTTGCAATTTAAAGAAAATGCAAGGAGTTGTTCCTATCCTTCACAAGTCTTTGCATGAATATCAACTTGGGGCTCACCAACCCCCCAATCTCGCGTCTCCTCTGATTTTCCATTTTGATCGATAAGCTTTCATTGAATATGCTCACATATCTTTCTCATGGTCCGAATACATTCTGCCTTACTTAATAAGTCGGTTAAATGAGTTTGCATTTATTTTAAATACTCTTTTGAGAATTCCATCCAGTAGCGATTGAAGCTTAAACCTCTCACCATAGGAAGCCATAACCTTATCCTCACTAAATAATACCCTTTCATTTCAAGATCGACAAGTTTTGAGACCCTAAGGAAGAAGCCCATACTAGGGGCTCTCTTGATTCACAAAGGAAGTAATCACCTCAAAGCTCAAGAAAGGCGGAATGCGAAAGAAACTCATACAAGGGGCTCCCTCGAAGGGACCACCTCCAAACCCAAGAAGGAAAAGGTAAAATCATCCTAAGGCATACACTAGGGGCTATCGCGAGCAAACAAATCCGAAGGCCTTTCTCGATAAGAGGGTGTTTAAAAAAAAAAAAAAAAAAAAAAAAAAAAAAACTTCATCACCAAGTGAACCTCCCAAAGGTTGTGAAAACGAGATATCGAGTGAAGGTCCTATCGTGATCAAGTTACTGTGGAGTCACAACAAACTCGCGAGAAGAAGCAACAAAAATTCCCTCTTGGACAAATCCCGTAAACCAATTCCAAAATCCATCCTCTCACTTTTAGAGGATTCCATCACCACCCTTGACCTTATCAAAATCAAAGTTAACCTCACTCTTAGAGGTTCTGAAGAAGCAGCAACAAGAAAATCCCTTCACCTTAGAAATTCCAAACACATCCCTCAAACCAACCTCTCAGCAAAAAGCCCAGCCGACCTCTCACTTTAAGAGGTCATGTTAATCATCACCTAATGATCGATCGCAACCCAAAGACCAGCTACAACCGCCACCGAATGGCATTCTCAAAAGATTATTTAAAAAAAAAAAAAAATGCATATTCAGATTTTTGAGTCTTTTGTTATCCTACGTGAGCATATTACATATCCTCTCAAAAGTTTGGGAACTCGTCCTATTCTTGAAATTCGTTCATTCGACTCCTTAAACACTGTCTGCAAAAGTCTCGCTTTGGGGCTTTGCATCCGTGCCTCTCGGCGGCACTCCGGTAAAAGCAAGGAGACACGCGCCGGGGACTACTCCTCGGCTTGCGAGAACAAAGGAACAAAGAATCTTCGCTCGAAGGAATGAAAAATCTTTGGGTTATAATCGGTCAATTCCCACCTTTTCTTCCACCCCAATCTTTTTCTATTTTTCATTCTTTCCCATGAAGGAGATCAATGCAACGGCGGCCCGTACCACAATTACCACCGAACGGAGCGGTAAGCAACAACGGAACATTCTTCTCCTTCTAAAGACAAGCCAGATTTCCAACTTCTAATCAAAACAGTCATTATTTGTTTACTCATATAATTGGAATTTGATAAACCAATCAGTGAGGTCCATTCACGAGCAATCAAGATGTAATTACGAATAAAATAAATTCTTCAAATGTCTCGACAAGTCTTCTTTTTCTACATCATAGGAAAATAGAGCCAAACACTTTGTCTTTACGTCTACGGGGGCTTCCATACACTTTTCCACACCTTGTGATGCTTATACTCTCCCAAAAGAGTCAAACCCAAAAGCGAAAGTGTCATACACGAACTCGGGATCCATTCCCACCTTCGAAAAAATGCGCCCCTGCACATATACATTTCCGAGTCTTGTCCGGCGGCCCGATTGACCATTGTTCGAAACGAGGGGTCGCCAGTGGCCGCAAGATGACTCTGTACGCAAATAGGGATGCATTGAATCTCTCCAAGTGGGGCTTGTGTTAAGGCTGTTCTCTCGGGCTCTCTTCGGGTTTGCTCTGCATCATCAAGCGGGGCTTCGTCATTCCCTTCGGGTTTGCTTTGCATCATGCTGGGGCTTCGCTATTCATCATCAGTGGGGCTTCGCCAAGGTTACTTCATCAAACATTGGGGCTCCCCTCAACAAAAATGGGTCGACTATGTGCTCTAACAAAAATCGGAGCTCCAATGAAGTCATATCTAGCATGAAGGGCATCCCTTGTCATCAAGATCAGCATGTGGCAAACTCTTGGAGTTAGTTAGAAACATGATTAATCATAAGGCCTCCTTATCAAAATAACATGCTTTCAAAATGCTATCCTCTTTGGCACCTTGTTTACAAAATCACTCTTTGGTCTCCACAAATTTTCAAACTCTTCAAAGACGCCTCTCTCTCTCAAGGTGACTCGGTCCTGCCCCTTATCTCTGGACATCAAACTTACCTAATCCCATCTTCTCGGCCTCGCCTAGTTTAAACCATAACCTTTCTGCTCAAACTGCCTTGTTCAGACTTACCACAAATGTAAAACCCTAGCCCTAAGCCTAGGTAACAAAAATTTCTCTAAACCCTAGCCTCAAGCAAGCCTAGGTGACAAATACCTCTCTAAACCCTAGCCTCAAACCTAGGTGACAAATGCCTCTCTAAACCCTAGCCTTAAGCTTAGGTGACAAATACCTCTCTAAACCCTAGCCTTAAGCTTAGGTGACAAATACCTCTCTAAACCCTAGCCTCAAGCCTAGGTGACAAATATCTTTCTAAACCCTAGCCTCAAGCCTAGGTGACAAATATCTTTCTAAACCCTAGCCTCAAGCCTAGGTGACAAATATCTTTCTAAACCCTAGCCTCATGTCTAGGTGACAAATACCTCTCTAAACCCTAGCCTTAAGCTTAGGTGACAAATACCTCTCTAAACCCTAGCCTCAAGCCTAGGTGACAAATATCTTTCTAAACCCTAGCCTCAAGCCTAGGTGACAAATATCTTTCTAAACCCTAGCCTCAAGCCTAGGTGACAAATACCTTTCTAAACCCTAGCCTCATGTCTAGGTGACAAATGCCTCTCTAAAACCCTAGCCTTAAGCCTAGGAGACAAGACTCCTCTCTAAGCCTTAGCAATGATTATCCCAATCTTTTAATCGCTTGGTTCTTCGGCTCGGGAAGCCATAATAATCCCAATCAATTCACACAACTATTCTTCATCAATAAATAGTAGCCTAAGTCCTTTGGCAGCTACAGTTTCCCGCATTTTAGAGGTCTATCCTCCATTTCAAGGGTCCGTCCCGCATCTTCAAATGGTCCGTCCCGTACCTTCAAAGGGTCCGTCCCGCATCTTCAAAGGGTCCGTCCCGCATCTTCAAAGGGTCCGTCCCGTACTTTCAAAGGGTCCGTCCCGCATCTTCAAAGGGTCCGTCCCGTACTTTCAAAGGGTCCGTCCCGTACTTTCAAAGGGTCCGTCCCGTACTTTCAAAGGGTCCGTCCCGCATCTTCAAAGGGTCCGTCCCGCAGAAGTCAAACTCTCACAAATCTAGGGGTGACTCCCACAAAAGTCAAATATTTGGCTTTTGATTCCCACACAGTTTTTTCCCACATTGCCCCATACACTTTCTCTCAGTACGCGAATCAAGACTAAACTTGGTTTATTTGCACAACACACGGAGAAATCAAGACTACACTTGATTTGTTCCATCACACACAATTTTCAAGCGGAAAATCAAGACTATACTTGAATTTCCTTTCCACCCATTATCTCACAACATATCTTCACACGGAGAAATCAAGACTACACTTGATTTGTTCCATCACACACAATTTTCAAGGGAAAAATCAAGACTATACTTGAATTTCCTTTCCACACATTATCTCACAAATCAAGACTACACTTGATTTGTTCCATCACACACAATTTTCAAGGGGAAAATCAAGACTATACTTGAATTTCCTTTCCACACATTATCTCACAAATCAAGACTACACTTGGTTTGTTCCATCACACACAATTTTCAAGGGAAAAATCAAGACTATACTTGAATTTTCTTTCCACACATTATCTCACAAATCAAGACTACACTTGGTTTGTTCCATCACACACGATTTTCAAGGGAAAAATCAAGACTATACTTGAATTTCCTTTCCACACATTATCTCACAAATCAAGACTACACTTGATTTGTTCCATCACACACAATTTACTCGGGGAGAAGCGAGATTACACTTGCTTTACCCACAGTTCTTTTTACTCTCTTCGAATCGCCCTAGATTCGACCCCAAAGTCTTGCTACAATTGGTAAGGCTCTTTTTAATATTTTTGTTCTTTATCATTGTCTTTATTATTATTGTTTGCATGCTTAGTATATTTTAATTACTTTATTTCTTGCTTATGTCATATATGCTAGATTTAGGGCTGTTTTAATATATTTAAATATGCCATAGCCGAGGATGATCTAAGGTTTCGCCTTAAGAAACCCAATAGATCTAGGAACTATTTCTTTCCTTCCAACTTAGTTATAATTATCCCATGATCAACAATCCCCCAAGGATGAACGTTGATTAGTGCACCTTCCGAGGGCCTAACTCAAAGGTTCTAGGGTGTGATCATTAATTAATTCTTTCTCTCCCCTCCTCCTTATGCATGATCCCGTTTCTTCGATCTATTCCTGTAAACACCGCACACAACCAACACCCCACATGCATAGAAAGACCGATTCGTCGGGCAATAGGAGTGATAGCGTTTCTTCTTCTGTTGTAACTTGACCCCCGAACCCAATTAACTGTTTAGCCTTTTTTCAAAGCTTTGGGCTATATCAAAGTGGCGTGGCGACTCTCATAATTAAACTAATATTTTAATATGGTTTAAAGCGAGTGTCACTAAATGAATATCCCATTTCGGTCCGACTTTATATAATTATTTATTTCAAACCTCCGAATGCGCGTTGCATCGGGACGGGGTATTCACAGTGGCGACTCTGCTGGGGGTATTCACACTTATAGACAAATCGGCCAGAAGAAGTGGCATGTAAATTTATCAGTGAGGAGTCAAAAACGTTTATTGCACTCAAGATTGTTTAAACATTGAAGCAATTGCGAAAAAGAAAAAAAAACCACTAAGTAACCTATAAATTCAGTTCAGTAGAGAAGAGAAAAGTAAAATTTGTTAGTTGTATTAATGACCATTTTCAAGTTGTCAATAATATAATCTCAAAAAAATATTGTCAAATTTTATTGATTTATTTATTTGGCAAACCCAAATCTCATTTCAAAATCAATTATGTACCCACGCCCATTTTTTTCCTGTGTCCGAATCAAATGAAAATATTATCTATTTGTAGAGGGAAAAAAAGTTATGAATTTTGGTGGAAAAAAATTAAAAAAAAATTATTTATTGTAAAATATTTAATTTATGGTCGAATTAGGAGATTTTTTTTCTGTGTCAGAATCGAGTGAAAATAGTCTCTATTTGTAGAGGAAAAAACAACTATTTCAAAAAATGGGTTATTTTGTTCAATAATTTGAAAGAGTTGTTATTTTGGGATATATTTTTTTAAAATTAAATATTTTGAGAAAAAACAATCATTTATACTACGTCTTTCACTTTTTTCCATCTTCAATTTTACACACTCAATTTCCAAATTTGAAAAAGAAAAACAATCCAATTTTTGCTATCCGAAAAAAAACATATAAAAAATCTTCAATTTTTTATTATTTAAGTGAATGTAAACAATTGATATTAAAAAATTATGATAACAAAAATTTAAAATAACAAACTCATTCCGAAAATAAGTATTTAAAAAAACAATACTGAAATTTAAACTCACAACAATATTTTATACAGTAACATACAAATTATACTCGAGTACATATCACACACACATACACAAATTAAACCCAAAGCAAACCCAAATTGAACCCAAAATCCATGATCAAATGAAGACCCAAACTTCCCACTTTCTTCTTCTTCTACCTGTTTTCCATTGACCTCACCGCCAATCTATGACAGCCCCACCAAGATTTCAAATAAAATCCGTAGTCAAGATGAATATTTCAAAAACCACAATCAAGAGCCCATCTTCAAACAAACCCACATCCAATTTCAAGAACCCATTTCAAAAATATGAAATATTTTGTCCCAAAAATCAATAACACAAATCTCATTTGAAAATCAATTATGTACCCACGCCCATTTTTTTTTCTGTGTCCGAGTCAAATGAAAATATTCTCTATATGTCGAGGGAAAAAAGTTATGAAATTTGGTGGAAAAAAATTAATTTATTGTAAGATTTTAAATTTATATTCAAAGAAGGGAATTTTTTTTCTGTGTCCGAATCAAGTGAAAATAGTCTTTATTCGTAGAGGAAAAAAACAACTATTTCAAAAAATGGGTTATTTTGTTCAATAATTTGAAAGAGTTGTTATTTTGGAAAATACTTTTTTTAAATTAAATATTTTGAGAAAAAACAATCACTTATAGTACGGCTTTCACTTTTCTCATCTTCAATTTTACACACTCAATTTCCAAATTTGAAAAAGAAAAACCATCCAATTTTTGCTATCCGTAAAAAACATATAAAAAACCTTCCATTTTTTTTTATTTAAATGAATGTAAACAATTGATATTAAAAAATTATGAAAACAAAAAATGTAAAATAACACACTCATTCCGAAAATAAGTATTTAAAAAAACAATATTGAAATTTAAACTCACAACAATATTTTATACAGTAACATACAAATTATACTCGAGTACATATCACACACACATACACAAATTAAACCCAAAGCAAACCCAAATTGAACCCAAAATCCATGATCAAATGAAGACCCAAACTTTTCACTTTCTTCTTCTTCTACCTGTTTTCCATTGACCTCACCGCCAATCTATGACAGCCCTACCAAGATTTCAAATAAAATCCGTAGTCAAGATGAATATTTCAAAAATCACATTCAAGAGCCCATCTACAAAACAAACCCATAGCCAATTTCAAGAACCCATTTCAATAATATGAAACATTTTGTCCCATAAATCAATAACACAAATCTCATTTGAAAATCAATTATGTACCCTCGCCCATTTTTTTTATGTGTCTGAATCAAATGAAAATATTCTCTATATATGTAGAGGAAAAAATTATGAACTTCGGTGGAAAGAAAATTAAAAAAAAAAAATTATTGCAAGATATTAAATTTATATTCAAAGAAGGGGATATTTTTTTATGTGTCCGAATCGAATGAAATTAGTCTCTATTTATAGAGGAAAAAAATTATGAATTTTGGTAAAAAAATTAAAATTAAAATTAAAATTAATTTATTATAAAATATTTTAGGTTAAAGAAAACGAATGGAAAAAAAGTTAGAAATTCAACCAATGAATAGAAGAATGCCAAGTGTCACACCAAAAAAAAGGGGGAAGCTCCTCTGCCAACACGCGCCATTGTCTGCGCGTGTGGTTTAATCGCCATTTTCGCCCAATCAATTATTGCCACGTTGGTTGGCAACTTCTCATATCTTCAATTATGCCATGTGCTTAAATGACGAAATTGCCCTTGGCAGAGGAAGCTTTGGCATCAAAACGACGTGGTTCCGAATTTCCACTTTTAGCCCATTGATTGTGACGTTTTTGGGTGCCATTTTGCCATTTGTGACAAGGTTTGTGCTTTTAGTATAGTATAGATTAGTGGGATCTTATCGGACCGTACCGTACCGGTAGAATCGGATTATTAGATCAATAAAAATTGGAACAAATTAATAGTATTGGTATGATTATGTTTCCAAATTTTTATGTAACCGATTATTTGGTCTGTTCCTGTTTTGAAAAAAAATATAAACGGTCCTATACCATAATCAGAATCGTACGATTATATATATATATACATATATATATATATATATATATATATATATATATATATATATATATATATATATATATATATATATATATATATATATATATATATATATATATATATATATATATATATATATATATATATATATATATATATATATATATATATATACATATATACATATATATATATATATATATATATATACATATATATATATATATATATATATATATATATATATATATATATATATATATATATATATATATATATATATATATATATATATATATATATATAGTTGGTCTTATAAAAAATGCGTTTTTTTCTAGCTTAAAGAAAAATCATTTTTACATTGACATTTAATAATATATGCACTGACACTTTTCACACTGACACTTTTTTATACTAATACTGACACTTTTTACCCTATACTGACACTCTTTATAATGACACTTAATATACATGTACTGACACTTTTTACACTAACACTTTATTACACTAACACTGGCACTTTGTTACACTAACACTGTCACTTTTTTACACTGGCACATAATATACATGCACTGACACTCTTTACACTGACACTTTTTTACACTAACACTGCACTTTGTTACACTAACACTGACACTTTGTTACACTAACACTGACACTTTGTTACACTAGCACTAGCATTAGCGGGGAAAACAAAACACGTTTTTTCTAAGCTTAAGAAAAAACGTGTGATTTGTAAGATTTTGGCACACACACACACACACACACACACACACACACACACACACACACACACATATATATATATATATATATATATATATATATATATATATATATATATATATATATATATATACTCCCTCCGTCCCAATAAAAGCTTCACTAATTATCCAAAAGGGCGTCCCGTTAGAAGCTTCACCTTTCCTTTTTTGGCAAAAAATCTTTACTATTTCATCCACTCATTCTCTCTCCTAATTCACTATTACACTCACAACACTTTTCAAATTTACTATTCTCTCCACTAATTCTCTCTCCTATTTTTAAATTACACTCACAACATTTTTTTCCCACCCATTTTCTTAATATTTGTACCCACCCAAAAGGGTGAAGCACTTATTGGGACGGAGGAAGTATAAAATTTGAAATCTTTAAAACTCCCTTATTAAAAAAAGTCCTAATTAATTTTATTACCTAGTTAGATTTGCTTCATTGCAGCAAGCCATATCTAAATATTTCTTTAATTGCGCCGTTTCAACCCAGTCCTCTTTCTCAAATTCTCAAGGCTTTTCTCCTCTACTCTCCTCTTCTCTTCTCTCTAATAGAAATCAATTGATTTTTCAAATCTCCATGGTGCCCTAAGTTCGACGCACCAGTCCCACCGCGACACAACCATCTATCTCTCATCGACGGCGTAGCTAAAGCGTAAGAGAATCTATGTCTCTCTCAGTTTTTCGCGTTCAAAATTGCAGAGCATTCGACCTCTGTTTTTTGGTGTTCATACATTGATTTATATTTCTTTTTTTGTTTGTTTCTTTTGTGTTTATCCAGCAAACAATTGTGTTGCAAAGTTGGAACATAAAGGTGGCACATTTGACTTGATTGTGTAATCTATAGTTTTATTTTTTTCTATGTTATGGTTAAGTTTGAAGTTAAACAATAAATGTTTAATTGTGTCTATTTTGTGGTTTAAATATTAAATATTTGTGGTTTGAATGTTAAATATTTGTGACAATTTTTTTTTGTTTATTTAACTAGTGATAATATTCAATTGAATATTAGTTATAGTAAAAAATTATATTATATTATAATTTATACAACCGACGGAACGGACCGGAATCGTACCATTAGAATCGGACCAATGGGACAGGTCCTATAATGTAATGGTCTGGTATTGATCCTAAATTTTTACAGAACCGAATTATTGTTACGGTCCTGATTTTCTAAAATTTTGATAAAATTCGTATCAATCCGGATCGTGAACACCCCTAATAATTAGGGTTTTACTCTGAGGCCTTAGCCAAATAAAAAATTCATAAGAATTCATTTCAGATTTGTAATTTTATTGAAACTCATTGCTATAAGAGTAACAAGAATATCCTCCACAGCCTATTCAAACCCGCAGCCCGCCCCGAATCCGGACCCGTATGTTTTATTTCAGAAAAATCAAAACCAAATACGAAGGAGGAAGTGAGAGTTGAACCTGATACCAAAATTATGAAAAATAGATTTTAACCACTCAAATAAAGCATATTTGTGCTTAAATTTACAATATTTATTATTAGTTCATATAATATGGACAAAAACAAATGAAAAAAATGAGATTTCACAAACAATTAATAATTAATGAGATTCAATATTCACAAAAACATCAATTTTTTACAAACAAAAAAAAAATAAGAAAACTAGAAAACATGATTTGCAAAAAGTAAAAATAGACCTAAATCTTTTATTAGAAAAATATAAAAAATATGAAAGAGCTAAAAATTAAATTATACTACGTAATTGTGAAATATAGTATTTAGAAAGCTTCTATATTTTTTTCATTATTATTCTCTAGTTAAGTCACTTATTTAAATAAATGTCACTATTTAAGTCTCTTATTTACATAAATGACATTCAATACATTTATTTACAAAACTGTCATCGCACTCATATACCTATACCTAAGATAAAATACTGGAATTACTCGTATATCTAAGTTATAAGAGTAATTTTTTTTTTCATATTTTATAAAAACAATATCATATTTTATTAACCACTTCGCTTATATACGTAAATATAAGACTAGAATTTCTTTTATATCTAAAGTATTCATAAGGTATAAAAGTAAATTTTTTTACACAATTTTTCTCATTTCTTAAAAAAAACATAAAAAAAACTCATATTTTATTAATCAGTCCGCTCCTATACTTAGTTATAAGACTATAATTACTTTTATACCTAAGGTATAAGGGTTAATAAAAAACATAAAAGAGGTCTTATATCTTAGGTCTTATACCTAAGGTATTAGAGTTATTTTATTTTTCATAATTTTTCACATTTTCTTAAAAAAATATCAAAAAAACCTCATATTTTATTAAACAGTTCGCTCCTCTAATTAGATATAAGAATATAATTACTCTTATACCTAAGGTAGGTATAAGAGTTACTTTTTTCACAATTTTACACAATTTCTTAAAAAAACATAAAAAGAGTCTCATATTTTGTTAACCAATCCGCTTTTTATACTTAGTTATAAGATTAGAATTACCCTTATACCTAAGGTATAAGAGTTATTATTTTTTCACAATTTTTCACATTTTTCTTAAAAAATCATAAAAAGTCTCATATTTTATTAAATAGTGTGATTATATAATTAGTTATATGACTAGAATTACTCGTATAACTAAGGTATAAGAGTATTTTTCTTTTTCCTTTTCACAATTTTTCACATTTTCTTAAAGAAAATTATAAAAAAGTCTTATATTTTATTTATCAGTCGGCTCATATACTTAGTTATAAAAATAGAATCACTTTTATATCTAAGGTATAAGAGTAAATACAATTTTTCAAATTTTCTTTAAAATATCTTAAAAAGTCTAAATGGGTGAGGTAGGTCGAGAGGAAATATACACACACAAAATTCACAATGTTAGAAGCAAGTGAGCTCAATTCCTTTTCAAAAAAAGAAACAAGTGAGTTATCATTCGTGGGGTGTTAAACATTTAGCACATATTCGGATTTGCGGATTACCTTTTGATGACCCGAATTGATCTTGAACCAACTTGTTGCTATGGCCTCTACAAGCTTCGATCCGATTTGCTTCCTCGTACAACCTGATTCTTCGCAGATATGAAATGCCCGGCTACTAGAGTAGTGCACAGATTATTCACGATCCAAATCCAAGAACCTGGTGATTGTTCTTGAGGGAGAAAGTATTGAGAGAGGTGTGAAAAAGAATACTACGTTCTTTTTCCTTGGGTGTACTTTTCTGATACACTAATACTACTCTTTTATAGAGTATATGGGCTGGAGAGATAGGACTCATTTCCTATCAAAAACTAACAACCAAAGAGATAAGATTAATCCTAGATAGAACTCTATCATTAAGTTGGTTGAGATAAGTGACCCAATTCAAAATGGGTTCAATTCTACCCTAAGTGGGCGGATATATCTACATCTCCCACTCGCCCACATAGGATAGACAGACAATCTCTCAATCTCAAAACTTCTCATCTCATCATACAGGAAATGGAACGTGCAACCCACGAGAATTATGTACAACGAAGGAGCACATTTATTAAGTCACCACCAGACTAACAAAAGTGCATCACTAGAAAACATCTCGGATATACCCCAGACAATCTCGACTACACCGGCTAGAGCACTCTAAATCCCTCGTAGTAGCAGTGCTAAACCCCAAATATGTCCCAAATATGTAATGTACTCACGACTTATATCGTAACAAATACGACATAGACGTCGGCCGGCTATGAGTCACAAAACATGGTGTGATATCGAATCGCCTTCCCCAAGTCCTCATATCAATTCAATTCAACATAATCGCTTTCCTAGACATGCCCCTTAGGACCGCATCATTCTTGATCTTAGGTAAACATGCTAAAGTAGCGTTACTCTGCATCCTCTTCATGACATAGTCTTAAGTCAACTAGGGTATAAGTAGGATCAATCAAATAATGATCCTTGTGGCTCACACAGTGATGAAGTAGGGATTAATTCATCACTCCCACTATCGGTTGGCTATAGCACATACAATATGAAATGTATGTTATGGCGTTTTCCCATTACATGGGCATGTCACTTTTATATATTAAAATATAATAAACGCCATACGAATCTTAGTTAAGTCGCTATTCAAGCGCCTAACATGAGTTCTAGAACATTCGCCATCTCTAGGCTCCTGTCTTGAATCTCACATTTGGCTTTTAACACAAGCTTCATAGAATCATGGAAATGTTCTATGATTAACCTCGATGAGGTCTCATCTTAACTCCAACTAAGGAGACATATGTATTTATCTTTTCCCGTGTTCCAAGCGCCAAAGATATAGATGTCTCATCTTGCTCGCTTTCTCAGCGCCAAGGTGAATCACCCGTGTGAGTGGGTCGATTCGAGCTCGGTGACTTATCTCAAAAAATATGTGTAAACGATTTTTAATCCACAAATAAATATAAGGAATTAAAATCATCATATTATTAACTAATAACAATAATAATAATGTCAAATATCAAAGAAGTTCTAAAAACATATCAAATCCTACGGAGTCCCATACTCCTGACATGGCATATGAAAGCATCTTTAGCTATAGGCTTAGTCAGAGGGTCAACCACCATGTCACTAGTAGAGATGTGTTTTAAGACTACTTCTCCTTGTGAAACCATGTCTCTAATGAAATGAAAATGAATGTCAATGTGTTTGGCTTTCCCATGATACTTGGGATCCTTCGCGTATGCTAGAGCAACTGTACTATCTACATGTATAAGGACATCATCACTTGCATGTGCTGTAATGCCTAGGCATAGCAAGAATCTCCTCAACCAAATTGCCTCCTGGACTGCTGTGGAGCAGGCCACATACTCGGACTCCATCGTGGATAGGGCAATACAAGTCTGTTTCTTGCTACTCCAAGAAACAGATCCACCTCCGATTATAAATGTATATCCTGAAGTGGATTTACGCTCATCCCTATCACCGGCCCAGTCTGCGTCGCTGTAACCTTTCAATCTCAAGTCTCTACCATGGTAGCAAAGAGCGAGATCTGAAGTTCCTCGCAGGTATCGCAAAATTCTCTTTACTGCTTTCCAATGAGCAATATTCGGATTACTATGATAGCGGCTAACCATTCCTACTCATGTGAGATGTCTGGACGCGTACACATAGTAGCATACATAAGACTCCCTACTGCAGCAGCATAAGGAACTTTGGACATTTAATTCTTTTCCTCATTATTTTTAGGGCATTGGTCTAGGCTCAAGGTACATCCCTTATCCATTGGTGTGTCTATGGGTTTGGAGTTATGCATACGAAAACGTTCAAGAACTTTCTTGATGTAAGTCTCTTGAGACAAACTAAGTAGTTTCTTGGAACGGTTTCTTGTAATCTTTACTCCAAGCATAAAATCCACTTCACCCATGTCCTTCATCTCAAAAGTAGAGGACAGCCACTTCTTTGTGGCGACAATGGAATCCATGTCATTCCCAGCTATAAGAATGTAATCAACATACAAAGAGAGGATTATAATATTTTTCTTGGATCGTTTAAGATACACACAATGGTCTTCTTCAATCATTTCAAAATCAACTGTGGTAACTGAATGATGAAATCTGTGGTACCATTGTCTAGACGATTGTTTGAGCCCATAAATGGAACGCTTAAGGCGGCAAACTTTGCTCTCTTGTCCCTTAGTCTCAAACCCAACTGGTTGAGCCATATAGATCTCTTCATCTAGTTCTCCATTGAGAAATGCAGTCTTAACATCCATCTGAAAAAGTTTTAAATCCAAATGTGCGACAATAGCTAGGATTAGGCAAATTGAGACAAATCTCACCACCGGGGAGAATGTCTCATCATAGTCTATACCCTCTCATTGGGTATATCCTTTTGCCATAAGACGTGCCTTGTACTTGTCTATTGAACCATCTACCTTGCGTTTAATTTTCAAGACCCATATGTTTCCAATGGTCTTGCGCCCAGGCGGAAGATCAACTAACTCCCAGACATTGTTCTTAGCCATAGAGCTCATCTCATCAGTCATAGCAGCCATCCACTTATCACTAGCAGAAGAAGATAGCATTTCCTTAAAGGAAGAAGGCTCTTATTCATCAACCGGAGTACACATGAGAATGTCCCCGTCACACTCAAAATGATGCCGGGGAATATTCCCTCTTTTACTCCTTCGCAGCTGAGAATCTTGAGTTTCAAGTGGTACACTCCCACTCGGAACTGGTGGTACACTCCCACTCGGATGAAGAACGTTCTCACTTCTTTCAACGATAATGGGACGGTCAACTAATTCCCCTCCCTCGCTGGAAGATGGTAAGATATCTTCATCTTCCTCCAACTTATAGAGGTCAAGATTCTTATCAGTGTCGCCTATGCTAGGGAAATCATTCTAAATGAAATCAACATCGCGGGACTTTACCTCAGTCATTCCCCCATCTGGGTGCTCACCATACATTACATATCCCTTTGAACTATCAGAATATCTTATGAAGATATGCTTTTTAGCTCTTGGGCCTAACTTCCCATACTTATGAGAAGTGTTGTGAACATATCCTGCCGAACCCCAAGGGCGCAAATGCTCCAAATTGGGCTTTTCGCCGTTCCATAGTTCATAAGGTGTTGAGGAAACTGACTGGGAAGGCACTCTGTTAAGTACATAGGCAGCAGTCAAGAGTGCATCCCCCCAAAAAGATATTGGAAGGTTTGCTTGCGCCATCATGGACCTAGTCATGTCCATTAGTGTCCTATTCCTTCTCTCTGCAACACCATTTTGTTATGGAGTTCTGGGAATAGAGAGTTGCCTGCGTATCCCCTTCTTTACACAGAATTCCTTGAACTCATCAGATAAATACTCGCGTCCTCGGTCTGCTCTAAGAGTTTTTAAACTCTTTTCTTTCTGATTCTCAACCTCAGTCACAAAGCGTTTGAAAACATCAAAAGCTTCATAACGGCGAGCTAACAGATAGACATAACTGTACCGTGTGTAATCATCTATTAATGTGAGAAAGTAAGAAGCGCCATGGCGTGCCTTCACATTCATTGGTCCAAAAATATCTGAGTGGATTAACTGTAATGGCTGAGTAGCTCGAATAGCCTTTCCAAAAGGCTTTCTACATGCCTTGCCTTCTAAACAAGGCTCCTATATGTCCTAGTCTAGCATGCCATGTAACAGAGTCTACATCTTTATTAGAATGTGCCATATAAGATAAAGGGGAAACATAATCACTTAATTCAATCTTGAAAAAATTATTCAAAAGATAACCATGTCCAAAAATAATACCATCTAGAGTTATTTCCAACCTACTACCACCAAAATTAAAAGAATATCCAAAAGCTAAAAGTGCAGTAACTGATAAAAGATTATGCGTAATCCCAGGCATATAAAGCACATCATACAAAAGCCATGTACGCCCAGTGCGTAAGGATAGCTGGTACGTGCCAACTCCTAGTGCTTCTTCATTGGTTCCATTCCCCGTAAAGAGTCTGGTGCCTGCTGGAATACGGCGATAATCTACGAACCCTGCTCGATCTCGAGCTACATGTCTTGTTGCTCCCGTATCTATAATCCATTAAGGGAAAGTATTAGCAATCAATACATGTGTACATACAGAAATGTAACTAGAGTTCAGTAAAGTGGATACCTTCTTCGGCTTAGTGCAGTCACGAGCGAAGTGTCCCATCTTTCCACAGTTATAGAATTTAACTTTTGACATATCTTTCTTCCCACCACGCTTGCCCCTTTGGCACTTGGTTATTTTTCCTGTATTTGGCGCAGTCTTGCTAGCCCCCTCCCTTTTTACCTGATTTGTCCTTCCCATCGCGCTTAGGCACAGGTGCCTTGCGCGCACCACTATGTGCTAGAAGGGCAGGGGCTGCAGTATGGTTCGCGACTTCGCGCTCCGCCTCCAGCTCAACATGACGTGATATGTCAGCAAAGTTGACAATATTGTCATTGTGCGTCATAATTTGCTTCATATGAAGCCATGAATCAGGTAGGGATCTTATGACAGCTTGGACCTGCTGCTCATTAGTGAGGACATTCCCAGCAGCCTTTAGATCCTGGATCATTCCCGACATCACCCTAAGGTGTTCGGACATAGTGTGCTTGGGGTCCTTTCTGTACACCTCAAACTTCAGAACAAGGCTCCTAAGCCTCGTAGTAGATGTACCACCAAAATCAAACTTGAGCTGGACCCACATTTCTTTGGCAGTAGGAAAGTTCTCATACTCTCCAATAAGATCATCATGCATGCTGCTGTAGCGATGCTGCGCGTGAGCATTTTTTTGTCTTTTGAGTTGC